>JAUCMX010000006.1:29077768-29290268 GCA_033459395.1 Hemibagrus guttatus | reverse complement strand
TAGAGACTCTGCTGGGATTTTCTGGTGATGGCGCTGTTGTTAAAGGACCAGGTGAGGTTTTTCATCAGGTAAATATGAGGAATTTGGTGCTCTTGCTGATCTCTATATAGGATCCGTCAATGTTCAGTGGAGAATGGTCACTCTGTGCACTCCTGATGTCAACAACCATTTTGTCAACATTTAGATGCAGGTTCTTGGCTCTACAGCAGACTATTAGCGGTTGTGATGAAACCCACCACCGTCATGTCATCGGCGAACTTGAAGATGAGCTTGGGGCTTTGCATAGCTGCACAGTCGTGAGTCAGCAGAGTGAATAGCAGTGGACTCAGGACACAGCCCTGAGGGACCCCAGTGCTCTGTGTGGTTTTAACAGAGGATTATGTTGTTAAATATTGTTTATTGTTATTGTTATTATTGTTAAAATGTTTTTCATTTTACATTATACTGAATTATACAAAAAAAAAAGCTGTACTGTTACAATGAACTATGTACTTCAAGTACTGGAACGAGACTACATGTAGCTCAGTGCAGCTAAAAAAAAGCAGTATGTCTATATTATCCATTGGAAACATCAGGCTAGCGAGTAAACATTAGCTATCAGGCTATTATTTTATTAACCTTGTGGCAATAATTAAAGCTATGGTTCTTAATAAAATCTTAGAATAATGAACAATTAGACAGATTAGATTCTTTTGCAACTTCAGATAAAAGCTTTGCTTCCCACGTTTATATTAGGTTAATGATAATCTATGCTTTATTTGTTTTATTTCAATATAGTCACAGTTTATTAGTCTAGTTAAAAATAAAGCTATATGCCTATATAATTTATTCTAATATATATATTCGAATATATATTTATTCAATGCTAGCCTGAGTCATCAGGCTAGCATTGGCTAACTTTATTTCTAGTTTAACCTAGAAATAACTAGTTTTAACTAGTAATAACTAATAAACGTTTTTTTTTTTTTTTTTCGTTTTTCAAGTTATGCATTTTATTATCAACTTTCAAAAGAATAACAAAAAGAAAAAGGAATTTAAAATAAACCATTAGCCAGATGAGGTTCCTTTGCAACTTCATGTCAATTTTTTGTTGACAAAGTTTACCTGAAATGAATGATGCTCATGTTTTATTGTGTTATTTCAATATATTCGCAGAAATAGCTCCTTTTATACAGTTTAATTGACAAGGACTGTAAATATTTTACCAGAATTCCACACTGGACCAAGTATTGAAGTTTTCCACTGGGTTGAACAGAGTGTTTTGTGGTATTATTTACCGAAATTCTTCACAGAGTTCATTCAACAGTTAGGCACAATGAAGTGTCAGTAAAGTGAAAGCAGCACCACCCGTGGCTTTAATCTGACTTGATGTTGTCATATTGTGCTTTCTCTCAGACGATCCATTCAGCTTCTCTCGGCTGTTCATTACGTGTCACTGCTCCACAATTGACTTATTTTAGTGCTGACGTCTATGGATAATAATAATGATTATAATGTCAGCTTAGCTCAGCATCAGTTCCTACTTAGATTCCTGAAATAAAGAAAAGATATTTCACATGAAAAAATGGATCAGTGCATTCTAAAACATAAATGCTAGTTTCTAATATATTTTCAGTATGCTCATATATTTTTTTTATCAGAAGCTAACTTTCAACTTTTCAATATTTTTAGGTGACATCGTCCAAGACAAAAGGAAAAGCTACATACCTTAAACAGACCCTTTTTGGAATTGGAGGCGGACGCGAGTGCGGATAATTTGTTGTGGAAAGTACAATAGTGATCTTCAGGAGAGGGAACTTCTCACTTTGTGGCTTCTTGATAACATGGCAAGCAAGTCTAAGAACAATGTCCTAAATAATGTGGAGTAAGGAGTGACTCCTGCAGCAGCTTGTGGATCAGTCTGAAGACCCTGATATTCCTGGATGTTCATTTATTTATATGTTTGTTTGTTTTTTTTTGGGGGGGGGGGGGGGGGGGGGTTCGGCATGGTGGCTTAGTGGCTTAGTGGTTAGCACGTTTGCCTCACACCTCCAGGGTTGGGGGTTTGATTCCTGCTTCCACCATATATATATATATATATATATATATATATATATGTGTGTGTGTGTGTGTGTGTGTGTGTGTGTTTCATGTTCTCCCCGTGCCTCGGGGGTTTCCTCCGGGTACTCCGGTTTCCTCCCCCAGTCCAAAGACATGCATGGTAGGTTGATTGGCATCTCTAAATTGTCTGTAGTGTGTGATTGCGTGAGTGAATGAGAGCGTGTGTGTGCCCTGCGATGGGTTGGCACTCCGTCCAGGGTGTATCCTGCCTTGATGCCCAATGACGCCTGAGATAGGCACAGGCTCCCCGTGACCCGAGAATAGTTCGGATAAGCGGTAGACAATGAATGTTTGTTTATTTATTTGTTTGGCTTTTTTTTTTGTTTATTTATTTTTTTATTAATCACTATCACTATTACTGATGTTATTTTATTTTATTTTTAATTGCATTTAAGTTTGCAATTTAAGTAAATAAATAAACAAATACATAAATATATTTTTAATAAGTAAATAAATAAACAAACAAAAAACTATCATAATTTTGAATAAATAAATAAGTAAATTGAATTATTATAAATAAATGAATAAATAAATAAATAAATTAATATCATTATTAGTTATAATTATTTTTATCATTATTTTGATCATTATTTTGATGATTATCTATCTATCTATCTATCTATCTATCTATCTATCTATCTATCTATCTATCTATCTATCTATCTATCTATCTATATTCTATCTATATTGCTGCGGTATAAGAGAAAGGAAACCACCGGTTTTTATGGAATAAAATAACCACCATAGTTTAAGGAATAAAATACTTTCTGGCATGTGGTTACAGGAAAATAATCACCTTTTCAGCTGTGTCAGTAGCTCTACTTTTCTTTGGGCTCTGTCACATCAACCTGTTTCTGATTCTTTTTCTGTAGTATTTACCTCCTTACCTAAACTTACTAGCAGGTGCTAGGGGTGTGGATGTGGGTACTAGTTTTAGCTCTTTACAACCCCTTTCTCTGCTGTTAATGTACTTAAATTATGCATTTTTTGTGTGCTAATTGGAGATGAGGTGAGCTACTATCTCTATAATGGTTCAGTTTTCAGAGACTGGAATAGTGTGAAAGACTCACTCGTAATGAGTTTACCAACTAATATGTGACCTTTTTAAGATAATAGAGTTTATAGTGTTTATTTGAATACTAAATATTATTAAATATTTTTATGGACTGCTATTATAAGGAGAACAAAACCAAGACTCAGACTGAACATGATTTCCTGAAAGCTCCTCTGTGACCTTCATAATTATTCCTACCGTTAAGGGTGTCCACACTCACTGCCTGTTGATTTAGAGCTTTTTTATAAAGAAAACCAGGGCTGTAAATCACTTTTAAACTACGTGGTGGAAGAGAAATGAGATCGTTATTCAAATGCTGCTGATTGTTCTTTCCTTTAAGGTCTTTTCACTCTTCAAATCAAATTAGCACATCATAGATTCTTTGAAATTTTTCCGATCTTTGGGACATACAGTACTTCAGGCTTGAGATTTGAGATTTGTTCCTGCTCTAACACACCTAAACCTCAGCAATGGTTTGATTTTGAGTAGATCGATTAAATTTAGCTAATCTAAGGAGGTTTGTTTCAAAAGTTTGTGCAACCCCTGACCATTACACCCATATGAGCTTGCTGAGCATCTCATTCCAGATCTATTCCCACTCTTCTGGGAAGTCTTTCCACTAGATGTTGGAGCATGGCTGTGGGGATTAGTGATCATTCAGCTTCAAGAGCATTAGTGAGATCAGACACTGATGATGTAAGAGTGAGGAGGTCTGGGGTTCAGTCTGTGTTCCAGTTCATCCTAAAGGTGTTCAGTGGGGTTGAGTCAGAGTAAGGGCTCTGTGCAGGACACTCCAGTTCTGCCACTTTAACCTTAACCTCCACACAATGTCTTCATGTAGCTCTTTGTGCACGAGGCTATTATCATGCTGGAAAACATGACAATTTGAGTTTCTTAGTTTCAGCGAAAAGAAATTCATTGGCATTCTATACAACTGTGTGCTTCAGACAGTGTTCAGAAACTTTTGCCCGAATAGTGTATTATATATGCATCGCATCATGACTTCTGTCATTCATGAACTCCACTGGCCACACTTGTGGACAATCACAGCCTCGTAAAATGGCTGAACTGAACTGGACTCTATTTCCCAGCAGCCTCCACCAGTGGCTTGTTCCTCCTGCTTATGCACACCTGTTTCCCATCACAGTCACAACATTAATAACCAGCCCAGTCTACCAGTCACTGCTTAGTCTTTGTTACCTGCTGTATGACTCATACCTCATTCTCCTAATCCTCCAGGTTTTGTTCATTTGTTTTGTTTTATTCGCCGGTGATCAAATAAAAAGCCTGCACTTGCATCCATCTCTGCCTATACCACCTGGTGATATGTAATTTAGCTGTGAGATGTTTTACATCAGAAATGTTGATATGTGTAGAAACAAACTGACAATAGTTTTTACCCTATTTGCCCCTTTTCTGTCTGCAAAGGGGCTGCAGTTTATTTATAGCCACAAGAAGAAGTACATAATAGTCTAAGAACTTTAATGAAAAAAAATAAATAAATAAAAAATTGGAATAAGGTTTGATTCCTGCAGCAGTAAATGGATCAAACTGAAGACCCTATAATTCCTGGATTATTATTATTATTATTATTATTATTATTATTATTGTTATTATTATTATTATTGTTGTTGTTGGTGTTGTTGTTATAGTTAATGATAAAAATGTGTAAAACTCCAACTACTTTAAATGCATTTCTTTATGATAAAAATATTCATAAAGCCAATATATTCTAAATGATTTATGTGTGAAATGAAATTTCAAATAATAAATGCCATATCCTGGCATTTGGTGGTTATATACTTCCAACAGAACACATTTCTAATTGCAATTGCATAAATCTTTTGAATAAAACTCTCAGTTTGTTTCATTTTACTGCGTATTTCAGTGTGTAAATGAGTTTTGGTTCCCTGGTGGTCTAGCGGCTTGGATCCCGCAAACGAGTCAGTATCAGCTTTCAGACAGTGAGACAACAATAATTACCACCAGTTAGTTAAACACACAAGCAGCTTCAGGTAAAACCTTCAGAATCTGAAGAAAAATCTCAGCGATTTTAACTGCGACATAAATAAGCAGCAGACCTGTGAAGGCCTTGATGGTGAGAGGGGTTAACAGAGAATGGCAGAAAGGTTGCAGCTGACAGAGAGGCTACAGTAACTCAGATCATCATTCTGTACTGAGCAGAAAAACATCTCAGAATTCACAACATCTCGAATCTTGAGCTGGATGAGCTAGAACAGCAGAAGACCATGTCAGACTCCACTTCTGTCTCCAAGAGCAGGAAGCTGAGGCTGAACAGACTCACTAACTCTGGACAGGTGAAGACTCATGAATCTAGGTTTCTGCTGAAGCACACAGGTAACAGAGGGAGAATTTGGCACATGGACCATGGACCCAACCTGCCTTGTGCCAGCAGTCCAGGCTGGTGGAGGTGGTGTAATGGTGTGGGGAATGTCTTCTTGCCACTTTGAACCGTTAATGCCACAGTCTGGTTGAGTTTTGTTGTTGATCATGAGCATCCCATAATGGCCACAATTTAATTTTCTAAAGGCTACATCCAGCATGATCTGGATCCTCATGTTCTTCAGTGGCTTTCCTCATCACTGGATCTGAACCTGGCGGAATTCCTTTGAGATGTGGAGATCAGGAGATTGACAGCAGGAAAGTGCACTTGAAAAATCTGCAGGAATTGCCTTATGTGATCATCAACATGGACCAGAATCTTAAAGAAGCGCTTCCGACGTCATGTAGAATCCAGGCCAGGACGAGTCAAGGCTGTATTGAGAGTATCAGTACTAGTATCAGTGTTATTACTGTGTTTCTAATAATAAGTGCTCAGTGAGTGTACATCAGCATAAAATAATGTTTTTGTCTCAAGAAATAGAAATTGGAATTTTTTTTATTATTTGGAAGATTGCTCTCAGCAGTTATTTGTGGATCTTACGAATCCGAATACAGTGTATCTGTGCATTAATTTCTATGACTAGGCTCTAAGCGCTGTAAAAAGAATGTGCTTTGAGCAAACCACATTTACATGCAGCTCTTGACACGTCCTTCTAGACACACAGATGCCACTACAGTACTTCACTTTTCTGTTCTATAGACATGTCACACTCCCAGATCACAAAATCCAGCTCCTCCTATTGCACTTATTGGATAAGCTGCAGCAATGAAAACTATCTCTTCACACTGGAGGGGATGGAGGACAGCTTTATCTGCTTAAACCATGTGTCCCACAGGCTTTATCACCGAGCCTTACTTAAGTCTCAGGAGCTGCTGAGTGAGATTTCAAGACTGCTCCCTATGGACATGGAAGGAACTACAGCTGTGAAGGTTTTTAAGAATAATACGAATTTGTGAAATTAGAGAGAACAACAGACTTTTTAGGATCAATAACTTCAGATTATGAGCATGAGTATGATTGTGTATTTTATGTCTGATATTTATGATTTCTCCTTTAAACTGCTCTAACGGTTTTTTAAGCAAACTTTGGCTAAACTGTCTTTATACCCAGCCAGCGGTCACTTTTCGGAGAAACAAAAAAAGAAAAAACCCCCAAAATAAATCATCAGCGTGAATGTTTTTAACATCAGACACATCATGCATGGCTCACAGACCATCTCCCTGTTCTTGAAGTTTCACCTCCACTTTCATAAAAGGCACATTTTTAAAAAGCGAACAAACTTTCCTCCTCAACATCCTGTCTAAAAGTTTTCAGAGAGATTTTTTTTCTTTAAATGAGTAATGAAAGTCAGTCTTCTGGCCAGATTCAATGACAAGAAGATTCAGAATAAAATAATCTTCTAAGAGAGATTCAAAGGTCTTAAAAATGATGCCAGGCTTTTACTTTCTGCATAACATGTACTTAATTAACTTGGAAGGGTTTGTGTAATTTGTTGTCCTGTTGAAACACTATCTTTCAAATAGAAATGTATGTGACACAGTTAGCTAGATGAAAACAACACTTAGATGTCTGCCAGTGTTTGGCTGTAAGAGGCGCCGTCAAATTGCAGATAGATTTTAAGCACAGATTCCTTTAAGCAGTGGAATTTAACAAGCTTATCAGCATTGGTTAGATCCCAGAAATTAATTCCTCAATCCTCCTATTACTGTTTAGGAATGCATCGATACCTTCTTCTTCTTCTTCTTTCGGCTTTTCCCTTCAGGGGTCGCCACAGCGAATCATCTCTCTCCACCTATCCCTATCTTCTGCATCCTCAACCCTTGCACCCACTAGCTTCATATCCTCATTAATTCCATCCATATACCTCCTCTTTGGCCTTCCTCTTTGCCTCCTGCCTGGCAGCTTCATGTCCAACATTCTCCTACCAATATACTCACTCTCCCTCCTCTGAACATGTCCAAATCATCTTAATCTGGCCTCTCTAACTTTGTCCCCCAAACGTCCAACATGAGCTGTCCCTCTGATGTACTCGTTCCTAATCCTGTCCAATCTTGTCACTCCCAAAGAGAACCTCAACATCTTCAGCTCTGCTACCTCTAGCTCTGACTCCTGTCTCTTCCTCAGTGACACTGTCTCTAAACCATACAGCATGGCCGGTCTCACCACTGTCCTGTACACCTTCCCCTTGATTCTCGCTGATATTTTCTGATCACACAGAACTCCCCACACCTTTCTCCACCCATTCCAACCTGCCTGCACTCGCTTCTTTACCTCTTTCCCACACTCTCCATTACTCTGGACTGTTGACCCCAAGTACTTAAACTCCTAATGCATCGATACCGATACTGGATTTATCAGGGAATCTGTCCAACATCATGCTCATGTATTCATTTGAATATACAATGCGCAGATCCCACATGCTACTGCGTATTCGCTCTGCAAATGTTGTTGCACTAACGAACACACGCCATGAGATGACAGGAACCTGGAGATAGTTCACCATTAATAGATCCAAGCAAAGCAGGCTATAGAGTTTCCTCTGCGAAAATATTAAGTATCAACTGCTTAAACAAAGTCTGCCAAAGCCAGAAAAAATGTCTACAGGCAAAATAACAGCTCTTACAGCACCTAGTGTGTTGTTCTTGACGATTCCAGAAATGCTTTCCAAAGTAAAACATTGCCTACTCTTCTCCAGGTAACTTCTGTCACTAGCTAGTGCACTTCATTCAAAATCGGCTAGGGAATGTTATTAAGAAAAGATCCTAGTAGCCTTAGCGCATGAACACACTCTAGAGAAACATAAAGCTAGAGCTGTAGACTAATCCTCTGTCCTGTTCGTGTTTTAATGAACAGCTGAATTAGGAACGGTATTTTAGTATGCTTTTTTTGTGGCAAGCAGGAAAAGAAAGGAAACAATTTAATTAGGCTAAAAGTGCATTCACTCTGTGCTACCTGGAGTTGAATAAAGACCCATGTAATATATGCAATAGTACTTAAAAGAAAGACAAGCAGACACATGCTGATGTTAAATGGAGTGCTGCCAAGTGCAAATGTAGAGTCCCGATCTCTTCTAATACACTAGTCTAGTCTGGTCTGTGTCAAAGCATCTCCTGGAGAACATTACTGTCAAAAAGAGAGAATAAAGGCAAATTCTTTCCGCGATGATTGACCTTCGTCTATTATTTAGAGAACGGAGCAGAAGCAATGGCGAAAATGTCAGGCTAAAATAGGTACTGTGGACTGAACAATAAACAGCGAGCATTCCGCATGGAAAGCCACCTGATGGGCTTAAGGAGCCTTTTATTTCTGGTGGATATTCCGAATCCTTCCCTGCCTCATGACATTGCTTCGGGAGCTACGGTCTAATCCGGGCCTCAGTCCTGCCTATGCACTGCAGCATTAAAAAAAAAAAAAGATTTTCAAAAGAATTTTGGTACACTGAAGCTTTCCGAGGTTAATCCGAGAGGGACTGCTCTTCCTCTCCCTGACAGATCTGTCCCATGTGATGTTTCTCTGAAAAGAAACCGTACATGATGTTTGACTGGGCTTATTCAAGCATAAACAACATCCTCCGTCCCAGGCGGTCTGAAATGTCTGCAGTCTTCCTAGCCAGTTTCCTTTTTCTTCCCCCTCCCTCGTTCTCCCTCAAGTTCTCTTCTAAATCAACTTGCTCATTTCCCTACTGCTCTCTACACTCAGATTAGCCTTGCATCAGAATGTGAGGTTCCACTGGAGCTCTTTGAATGGATTCAGTGACATGTCTCACCCAGGCTAACTCTCCCACACTTCTCACTTTTATTTTTTTTCCTCGACCCCGTCTTCGAAATCCAGTGGCGCGGCCTATCTCCAGCTTGCACGCCCACCAGTAATTAAACACCTCAATGAACAGATTAAGGAGTTTCCCCATTTGGAAATTTCATTACCATTGCTGTAATTGGATTCCAAATTTAATTAGCACTCCTCAATGAAAACAGCAGGTGATGTCGAGCGCTGTCCAAGAACGGTGATGGCAATGGTGAGACCAAGAAAGCGGTTACGTCCTGACACAGTAGTGCTTCATGACCTGTTGCTCTTCACAAGAAAGGTCTTGGAGAATTTGTAGAAAAACACTGACCTAGCCAGAGAGACATAAAGGCTTATAGAGGCACTTCGTTCCCTAGTCTGCCTGAAGGGTCTGTGTTGTCTCTCTGAGAGCAAATTGCATTTTCTCTATTTGAGACACAGATGTATCCCTACAGATCACTTCCAAAAAGGAGTCCAACACACACACACATTTACATTTAATCAAACATTTAAAACCTCTAGAAAGTGCCAACTCAGTCCTCTTGGCACACAGTCAGCTATAATTTGATAGACTGCACTTTGCTTTCTGAAGGGTTCTTAATAAAGTATGCTTGCCACTCGAAAAATAGAGACAAATGTCACATAAGCATTCTTCTGCTAATTTACTGAAGCCATTTTGGAGAAAAACAATGACTTGTAGTGATTAGAATAAATTCAATTCCAAGGTTTTTGGGGAAAGTTTCTCAACGTAAGGCCAAGATAGATGCCGCAGATAAAACCCGTAGCCTAGATGCAACAGTGACTGGTAGAAATCTCTATGGGAGACATCGTGGGATCTGTAATTCATTTAGAGAAGAAAACAGATCTGAAGACGTCTCATAGGAGCGTGGCGCCTCATGATAGAGGTCAAGAACCTCGATGAGAGCAATAATTAATCATTACTTTTCGGCAGAGGGGAGAGAATATAATGTCTTTGGTTGGACCGACTGTTTTTCTTGATTTCGGCCTTGCTGTTTCAACCTTGCTCAACCCTACTTTCATCATGTGCGGTTTTTCTCATTGTTTATGTCACAGGGGCCATAAAATTCCTTATACATCTTTGAGAGAGTGATAGAACCAAAAAGCACGCTTCATACAGTTCAAATGATTTAAATACATCTTAGAGAAGATTTTTCGACTGTCTTCAACCTGGCAACCACACAGCACAACACAAAATATTCAGAACAATTGCGGACACATATTAAATTCTGCATGTTCTTAACATATTGACCACAGTGATAGATCTTATCTTTGATTGTGGTCATGATGGAAGACAATATACCAGGAAAATTGATCCCCATTAGACCTTTCAGAACCCTGTCCTTAGGATGATGTCCTGTCAGACTTTTAATAAGAATCATGTTTTTCTTATTGGTGGTATTCATGGTTAGACCACAGCATCCTGAAGAATGATAAACATTAGAGAAGGAAAAAGGCTGATTTTTAAAGGCTACAATCACGGCAGCATGAGAGCATGTTTGGACAACATCTGTTTTCTTGATATACCTGATTGCCAATATTTAATTTTCAGTGTTTCTGATTATTGATTATTCAGTGTTGCCAATTTATTGAAATTGTCTCTAGATTAGGTGACTGTACAGACTGCTTTAGAGACTTTATTACAAAAAAAGCAAAGTGTCAAGAGTAACTTATCTAGCAACATTTTGAGCAGATGTTAGGACAGTGGTGCATTGGATATGGCTCTCCAGCTCACATTACAGCTAGACAGTTAAGAGAGCAGGTTTGGTCGACTTACCATCAGTGTATAAATCCTTATTATCATTCTTTACAATGACCAATCATGGATCACCACTGTGACCAATCACTAATAAATGTTTCCAATGACCAGTTACTGACGTTTGTACCCACCAACACACTATGGATATCCATCACAACTAATCACTGATGACTATTGTTTCCATCAACCAATCACTGATCACCATTGTTCCCATCAACCAATCACTGATCACCATTGTTCCCATCAACCAATCACTGTTCACTCTTGTTCCCATCAACCAGTCACTCATCCAACACCATTGTTCCCATCAACCAATCACTGATCACTATTGTTCCCATCAACCAATCACTGTTCACTCTTGTTCCCATCAACCAATCACTCATCCAATACCATTGTTCCCATCAACCAATCACTGATCACTATTGTTCCCTTCAACTAATCACTGTTCACTCTTGTTCCCATCAACCAATCACTGTTCACTCTTGTTCCCATCAACCAATCACTCATCCAACACCATTGTTCCCATCAACCAATCACTCATCCAACACCATTGTTCCCATCAACCAATCACTGATCACTATTGTTCCCATCAACCAATCACTGATCACCATTGTTCCCATCAACCAAGCACTGTTCACCATTGTTCCCATCAACCAATAATGATCACCATTGTTCCCATCAACCAAAAATGATCACCATTGTTCCCATCAAGCAATCACTCATCACCATAGTTCCCATCAACCAGTAATGATCACCATTGCTCCCATCAACCAATCACTCATCATCACTATTCCCATCAACCAATCACTCATCATCACTATTCCCACCAACCAATCACTGATCACCCTTGAAACTTTAGAACTCTAGAAACTTTAGAACTTGTTTTTTATACTGTTCGTATGATTTAATATGCAAATGATCGTGATGATACAACAAATAATGAAATGAGAACATGACATCATACTACTTTCCTGCAAAAACTTGGCAGCACTGGTTATACTGTATGTGGTCTTTTCAGATCACAAAAGGCTCAAAAAGTTCCAAATCACTCGTCAGGGGGTGAAAATAATTTCAAAAAAGGAGGAAAAAAGAAGTAAATGGCTGTTTCAATCATCTCTGTCAAGCAGTTTCCTGACAGAATAAGTTTCCAGGTACCTTCAAGTGACTTTTCAATGCTGTTATCTTCTTAAACCTGTCTAAATTCCACGTGAGCTGGGAAGCAATGAAGAGAGCTATCGATCTTCTCTCAGGCGTACAGTGCACGACCACGAGGGACCATCAGTGAAAAGCTACGGCAAAATGGCAGGAGATAAAAACGCCATGGAACTTTATCCTTGAAACTCGCGTAAAAAAGGAGGTCCGATCATTCGATAGAGGCAACACACTCGAGTCGCCATTTTCAGGTTGTGTCTGTGGTATGTGTGGTATGCATTTTGCATGTTGCCTCATTGCCGCATTTTGCATGAGTGTATCGTGTGAGTCACAGATGAATGTTTTTAGCTTCAGCCACTTGAAAAAGAAACAGAACCCTTTACTGTCATTTTCCATTTAATTTCCATCTGCAAATCCAAACAAAACACACACTCAAGTCTACACTCTTTTATTTCATGTTACCCATCTTTAATATGGTATTAAACAACTCTGCCTATTAATTCCGAATCAACTATTCTCAAAGTTCACTATTTTTTTAAACAACGAACAAGAATTTTTAATGCACAATTTGTCATAGTCCTTGTCTACTCATTAGCTGAGCTTTTTGATTTGCATATATAATGGATTTAAAGCCTAACAATATGCCTTCATTACCAATTTAGAGTACTCAAACCACTGTCTGACAGATTTAGTTTTTGTCTGAGGTTCACTGCTGTTTAACAGATTATTAGGGTCACTGTTAGTTGGAGTAAATGTACCTTTGAGTAAGGCTGCTTTGGAATTTGCAAAGTATGTGCATTTAATAACACATACTTGGTTCGACATTCTCTTATTAATTGATAGCTTGAAGAAGTGTATTGAGAGATGAGAGAGTGTACATTTTTTTTACTAGATATATACACAGATCAGGTATAACATTGTGAGCAGTGAAGTGAATAACTCTGATGATCTCCTCATCATGGCACCTGTTAGTGGGTGGGATATATTAGGCAGCAAGTGAACATTTTGTCCTCAAAGTTGATGTGTTAGAAGCAGGAAAAATGGGCAAGCGTAAGGATTTGAGCGAGTTTCAAGAAGGGCCAAATTGTGATGGCTAGACCACTGGATCAGAACATCTCCAAAACTGCAGCTCTTGTGGGGTGTTCCCGGTCTGCAGTGGTCAGTATCTATCAAAAGTTGTCCAAGGAAGGAACAGTGGTGAACCTGCGACAGGGTCATGGACGACCAAGACTCATTGATGGATGTGGGGAGAGAAGGCTGGCCCGTGTGGTCCGATCCAACAGACAAGCTACTGTTGCTCAAATTGCTAAAGATGTTAATGCTGGTTCTGATAGAAAGGAGTCAGAATACACAGTGCATGACGGGTCAGGGCTGTTTTGGCAGCAAAAAGGGGACCAACACAATATTATTAGGCAGTTGGTCATAATGTTATGCCTGGTCGGTGTATATTATAAAACTTCAATTTTTGGTATAATGTGAACACTGGAGGTATGAAAATGTGCAGGATTTAAAAAAGTCAATTACCTGTAAAGAATTTTGAGAAATGATCTCATTATTTGGCAACTTGCCATTCAGAAACCATGGAGATTACAATTTTGAACTATTGCACTTTGAAGTATGTAAAAAAAAAACCTTTGCTACCTCAATCTGTATATATATTAAAATTCCATTCATGTTCTGCATATGTAATCATTCACTTGGCTGGCAGTTAGCAGAAACTTTCCATTCGTCTTCTTAGCCACTCCAAGATTCTTTTTAGTAGGTTGTTGCCATCACCTAATAATTCAGGAATCTTTGTCAGTGCCAAATGCCAGGCCATTTCTCTGGCTTGGCTGAATTCAGTCTGGCAGGCCAATCTCAGGATGCTCAAAACTATTCCAGCTCTAACAAATTAAAAAAGGAAGTGCCTGTAAATGTACAGTTAGGTTTTTTGGGTGCTATTTTTCAAGACAAGCCTGACAAACTGTATCGGTCAAACAGGAAATCGAGTAATTGTTTGTGTGTTAAACCATAAAACAGATTACTAGATCGAAGGTCAGCTTGCAGTCTCAATGAATCAGTTTGACAAAAACATAAAGGTTTTTTTTTTAAAGCTTTTTGTGTGTTTGCACTAGTCAATGAAGCTGAAATGTGTTATTCCATAAACATGAATGTATTTATTTTTATTTTTCAGACATCTAATAGTAGTAAATCAGACACTTCTGAATAACTGAAGTAATAACTGGTGTGTTTTCAGGGTCTGCTTGAAAAAAAACAAAACTCCATTGACTCCATTATGCTGCTGCATTTAGCTGGAACATTTTGTGTCCAAGCCTCACTACAAATCAATATAAAGTTTGACCATCATCCTGCAGTATGATGAAACGTTTTTATTCTGATGGGAATGCTCTTTCAGGATTAACTCTGGCCTGTGTACAAGGCACAATGAGTCACTGAATGAGGATGAAAATGATAGAAATCATGCAAGCAATTATGGATTACTTTTAACATTCCCAAGGACCAATCACTGAAGACCATTGTTCCCAGTGACCAATCATTGATCACCATAGTTCCCAAAGACCAATCACTGTTCACCACTGTTCCTAAGGACCAATTACTGATCAACACTGTTCCTAAGGACCAATCACTGTTCACCACTGTTCCTAAGGACCAATCACTGTTCACCACTGTTCCTAAGGACCAATCACTGACCACCACTGTTCCCAAGGACCACTCACTGATCACTGCTGTTCCCAATCAACATCGCCTGACCCACTCTTTGTTCTATTTCCTTTAATGTTTACTTCACAGCAACTTGAGAAAGTGATAGAATGTCCTTCACAGTCATCAGGTCACAACCTAACTGAATTCAAGGGGGAGATCTTGAAGTTGGACAGTGCCTGATGAATGAGTCATCTGAATGAATACCTTTTGAAGAACCATGTTCAACTCTCCCATGTAGGGGGGAATTGGTGGCTCAAGGGGTTAAGCCTCTGGGTTGTTGTTCAGAAGATCAGGATTCAAGCCCCAGCACTGCCATGCTACCACAGTTGAGCAAATGTGCAAGGCCGTTAACCTTCTCTGCTCCAGGGGCACTGCATCATAGCTGCCCTCTGCCCTGCAATCTAACCCCAGCTTCCTTAGCTAGAATAGGTTAAGAGAAGTATTCCATTGTGCTGTAATGTATGTGTGGCGATAATAGTAAAGGCTAGTTCCAAAGAAATGTAGAATCTGAGTGCTGAAGTTGTTCTGGTGGCTTTTGGTGGTCCAAAATCAATTTGTTTTTTCTCCTTTAATTTTATCATCAAATGGTCAGTTTGCATGTGTTGTTGCTAACCTGATGGTGGATCAGCAGTCTCTGTTGAGCTCTGGGTAAGTGATCAGAAGGTCAGAAGGGGTTCAAACCCTGGCTTATTAATCCTATCTACTCTAGAAGTGCTGTATCATCGGTCACCCTGCACTCTGACCCTAACGTATTAGCAATCTAAGCAAAATAAAGAATTTCACTGAGCTATAATGTATAAATGACGAATAAAGGCTTCTGTCTCTCTACACAACATTTTTGATAGAAAAGAACAGTTTCACTCAAGCACAAAAAGCCTCCAATACACATTATGTCTCTTAAACAAAATTGTTTTATACCTATACACACATTATCCTTTTGACACACTGGAACCACAGTTATTATTCTCAAAAGTATAACAAAGACCCAAAGTAGATTGTGTTATTAATTGTACCACAATTGTAACAAATGGATTAGTTCTAAATGGATAAAACAGCACACAAGAAAGAGATACTATGTCTTTAAATACACAAACACTGTCCTCCATGTTTAATCTCGTCCCTGTCTTCTTTGTCATGCCTCAAATAACCCACATTTTCCGCAACTCTGTCATGACATGACACTTGGTGTCCCCACTTACAAGCATAATTAATGGAATGAAGCAGAACTGAGTTTAATTAAAATATTCAAACCATTTTATGTTGCAAACTCTATGCATGCCCTATCTTAATATCTTACTTGAAATGACAGGTCGACTTTGGAAAACAGCAAGTAAGTCTTAGATCACATAATCACATAAAGAATACATATATAATGTTCAAAATAACATCATCTTAACATTTTGGCTATGTTATTTAACAATAACTACATGAAATAGACTGTGGAGCTCACTCAACATTTTGCTGCGGAAATGACTACAGTATTTATCTTTGAATGTGTTCCTCAGTGCGTTATTGGATATGATCATGGAGAGTCATGTACATTAAATCCACAAGAGATCTTAAACAGTTTGTGGACATCTTGAAAATCACACTCACATGTATTGGTTGAACATCTCATTCCAGATTTATTCCTTTTCACTGTTAGAATAAGCTCCACTCTTGTCTGAAGGCTTTCCACTAGATGTTGGAGTATGGCTGTGGGGATTTGTGTTCATTCAGCTACAAGAGCATTAGTGAGATCAGACACCGATGTTGTAAGAGTGGTGAGGTCTGGGGTTCAGTCAGTGTTCTATTTCATCCCAAAGGTGTTGTGGGGGTTGAGTCAGAGTCAGAGCTCTGAGCAGGACACTCAGATCTTCCACTCAAACCTTTTAACACATCATGTCTTCATAGAGCTTGCTTGGTCCACATGGGCATTGTCAAGCTGGATGAGATCTGGGCATCATAGTTCCTGTAAAGGAAAATTGTAATGCTACAACTGTGTGCTTCTTGTATACTGTGTCGGGAAGACATTGGTGTGATGGTCTAGATCAAATATCTTGGAGCTTGGGTTATGGCCATTATATATATATTTGTAAAGTTTTTTTCCAGTGTTGACAGAAAACAACAGGGTACAGAAAGTCCTGAGAAATGCTTCTTCAAATCATCATCATCATCATCATCATCATCTGCTGCTGCTGATTTCTTTATTGCTTTAGTTTTCGTATCTTTTTCCTATGAATCCCCAACAGTGCCTGATAAGGTTAATAACTTTAACCCCAACCTAAGATCTCCTCTAGATTTAATTGACTCTTAAAAATTGAGGAAATTCAGGCCTCCGAGTTCAGGAATGCCTGGGAAAAATGAACAATAACACCAACTTAAAAGGAAGGAGTAAAAAAGAGCCTTAAAACCAAGTTAATGGTCCATCATGAAACTGTTAATAGATGCACACACTAATCACAAGGTGGTGTGTTCAGAGAGGCCGCTATATGCTTTCAAGACAATAACAATGAAAATGGCCCTGCAGTGTTATTTCTGACTGTTAAAATCTTTACTACAGGATCTGCTCACTCTAGAGCCCCTGTCTACACAATGTCCAAAGAGATTTATCATGTAAAATATTTGTTAGATTGTATATTGAAGTAATGAGTTACACTAAGATTCTGTTAAATGACACAAGTCATTGTGTTAAGTAACACAAGCAAGCATTAATCCAGCATTACTGGATCATAAAAAAAATAACAAAAAGTAACCAATGCTTGTGTTTATTGTTATTGTTACATGTTATTAATTAATAAACCAAATAAGCCAAATACATCAAACCTGCATTAACAGATATTTATCCCATTTATAATTCATATGGAGCTCACAACATAAAACAATACATTTCATATTCTGTCAGAATAATTCAATAGCATGTTTTAGCCCAGGGTTCAGTAAGTTAGCATTCAGTATAACATTTAGCAGCATGCTGTATCATCATTTTTGCTAATTTTCTGGACATTTCGTTCTGGATTGAACTGAGTAGTTAATGCAGGTGTAATCCATTAACGTTCCATTAACACCAATTAGAACACATCTTTACTTTGCTAAAATTATTCCTGCTTTATGAAAACTTAATTTGTCTAATGCTAAAAAAATTACTGAATTATTACTGAAAAATTATTGTGTTTAGATCTTATCTACATATTATATATGATTTGAATACTGAATAGAGTATTGGAAATTTGAGGAAGACACACTGAATGTGCTTGCTCTGTTGAAATATGGCACATAAACCTTGAAATCCAGCAGCTCTTAGCTTAGGGTGTGACGGAGTGTGATCCGAAGCTTACGACTGGAACAGATGACCGTTTTCATGCTCTTTTGACAACCATATGCTAAATATCTAAAAGCTCTGACCCTAAGTTGAGTAGGTCAAGTGCATACAGTGGAACTGTGATCTTGTGTGGCTAGCAGCTTTGGAAAGAAAAGACGATTGATCAGTCACCTTGAATCTGACCTTGGTTTGTCCATCCGGTAGCAAGTCAGTTTGTAAATGGACAGATGATGATGGTTTGATCATTTTTTTCTAAATTTGATTGCTTCACTTCCCAGCCAGGAATCCAGACACAGAAAGATAAAGATTAGTGATGTTGTCATAGATGGACATACATTTACCAGGAATTAAAATATGAAGATATGATATGAAAGCTCCTTCGCTCTCAGTCTTTGTGTTAAGGCAGCACTTTAAGATAATGTAGCTCAGAGGTCACAGCTACATTGAAGGAGCTGGAAGGTGTCCATCTTATATTCTGATAAGAGCTGACAGACCTATAAATTAGAATTATAGACCAGAGGTCTGTAATTATCCTTGTCTGATGGATTAATTCTACCTCCGACATAAAGCCGAGGGTCACCGAGTTAGCCTTATATTGCTGTACAATTATTTGCAGTGGCTCTGATGGCGGAATGGCAGAACATTTTTTGACTCAGTGTCCCAGGATGCTCTTATAGCTGTGTTTCCTTCTGGCTCTCCCTTTCAGCTACGCTCTGATCACAACACACATCTTTGTGGGATAAAAATGAGATAAAAGAAGTCCAATACCTGGCAAAGTGGGCCTGGCAAAGCTCAGCAAGCAAGAAAAGAAAAGTCTTATGAGAAGGAGAAGGGTTGGATACATCACTGGATACATGGATGGATACCATGTTGTCTGCTAAAAAAGCTTGCTTTTCCTCTAAGATCTCACAGTCACAGCAATTGATGTTAGATTAGCAAATTTAGTGAACAAAACCCACTCCACCATGATGACCCAGCACTTTGGGGGAATATGTTGACTGACCAACATTGATGTGAAATTGTCAAAAATGAGCCACTTCAAATAAACATTTTCGCCCATATGATGACAAAATCCTGTATCGATTACTGTCAACAGTTAGCACATGAAAATGAAAAATGCAGAGAGAAAATCCATTTTGTGTTCTGCTTACTTGAGAAATGAAATTTTCTCCTAGTACTGCACATGGATTGACATAGTGCACTATGCAACTATGCAGACTTGGCACTAATTAGCAAAGAAGCTAAAAACTGACACAGGCATTGATTGTGCTAGTCAAGAATTGCATTAAAATCAACCATCTTCGATGGAGCACCCAGATATGGCCTTATTTGTGGCCCCAGAAATGTCACATAATGTCACATGATCTAAACATAACTACATCTGTTCTAGGAAAGGCCCCTAAACTAAAAGCATAACCATTATCTATAAACATCATGGATATCAAGGAGCTAATAAAAGCTCTATTAAAATTATTATTATTTTTATTATCATTATTATTATACGATAAAAAATCTCTCAAATTCGAACATTTGAACACCTTAACTCTTTAGCCTAGAATATTGCACAATACGGCTGAAAAGCAAAAGTCGTAACCTGGAAAGAATGGCCGAGTGGTAACTCTGAAGGAGCTGAAGAGATTCACTGCTCATATAGAAGAAGCTGTGGACAAGGACACACATAGATACTCCATAAAGCTAGGCTTTATAGAAGAAGAATCCATAAGACTTTGCCAAAGGTCACAGGTCAAATGTAGAAAAAAGTTCTTTGCTTTCTCTTTGCAAAACTGAACTCTTCTTACAAAGCAATTCAACACTGCTGATAAGAACTAAAAACTGAAAACTGACATCTCCAAAGCGAAGAAGCATGGTCGTGGTAGCGTCTTGGTGTAGGGATGTTTTTAATCAGCAGGGAATACTGGGATCCTGGTCAGGGTTGAGGGTAAGATAGGTGGAGCAAAATTACAAGGTAAACCCTAGCTCTAGTCTGCAAGAGACTTGAGACCTTTCAACTTTTAACAATCATACTTACTACCAAAACTACACCTGAGTTGTGTTAGAATGGTGCAGTCAAAGCTCCAACATCATTGTCTGATTGAGAGTGTGTGGCAAGCTTTGAAATTTTCACCAGAAGGCTCCATCCAGACCTTTGCTATCCAGAGGTGTAAACCTCATGGAGATATCCCACATGACTTGCAGTTGTAATTGCAGTCAAAAGTGCTCCTATCAAGTACTGACCAATGGGACTGAGGGCAAATGCAACCAAGAAATTCCTGCATTATTGTTTAATTAACCTTTGAGTCATAATAAAAAAAATATTCCTCACTTTTAGATGATTGAAATATTATGTAATTCAAATGCTAAAAATCCATCCTAAAGTCCATTTCAGTTCCAGGTTGCAATAGCGCAAAATGTGTAATCGGTCAAGAGGATTAATACTTAAACAACACTGCAAATATCATTAAAAGAGGATGGTAAGCATCAACGCACCTCACATCCCATTAGTATGGTCGTGTAGTCTTTTATGAAGTGATCAAGGTTATGTAGGTGCCACAGGATAAAACATATGCACATATACCATTTCCTTGCAGTCATTCCAAAAGCTTGGAAAGGTGTAGACCAGTGGGACAGCAATGTCTGGTTGTCTAGCAGGTTTGCCTCACACCTTCAGACATGGGGTTTTCATTCCTGCCACTGCACTGTGTCTGCAGATTTTGCATGTTTTGCCCATGCTTCAGGGGTTTCCACCTTCCACAGTACAAAAACTTGTGTTGTGGGCTAGTAAGTGTCACTAAATTGTCAGTGGTCTCTGTGCGTGTGTGTGTGAGTGTAAGATTGTGCCTTGTGATAGGTCGGACCCCATCCAGGGTGTCCCCCAATTTTTGCCCTGAGGCCCCTTTGGGGTAAGCTCGAGGCTTCCTGTGACCCTGTGTAGGATAAATGCTGCATAAAAAATGGATGGATGGATGGATAAATGGATGGATTGATGGTTGGAGGGATGGATGAATGGATGGATGGATAGAGGGATGGATGGATGGATGAATGGACAGACAGATGGATGCAGGGATGGATGGAGGGATAGATAGATGGATGAATGGATGGATGGATGAAAGGAGAGATGGATGCATGGATGAAAGGACAGATGGATGGATGGATGGATGGGTGGATGGATGCAAGAATGGATGGATGGATGGTTGGATAGAGGGATAGATGTATGGATGGATGAATGGACAGATGGACGTGTGGATGGATGGATGGATGCAAGAATGGATGGGTGGATGGATAGAGGGGTGGATGGAGGGATGGATGGGTGGATAGAGGGATAGAGGGATGGATGGATGATTATCAAAGAGATCTGCTGCTTTAGACAAATTAAGCTTACAAAACTTGCTGTGTCTTGTCCAGCAGTGATATTTGCTTCCATTGCTTCTTCCTATCAGCTGTGTATTTCTGGTAAATTTCTGAATGATTTTTTTTTTGGGAGAAATGAAAAAAACTGAAAGCAAATATAGTTTTTATAGATGATGGTAAAAGAATGACTGCAAACAATTAAATCTGCAATTTTTGTGCAGCCCTGATTTATCAGAGTAGCTGTCACTATATAATATTTATGGGTGCACTCTAAAAAGAGAAAAGGACCTTTAATATTGGTGTGATACAGTAAAATATGGCCCAGTTTAGCACTTCATCACCTATTGAGGAATCCTGTTACGACCAATGAAAGACGGAAGCCTAATTTTACACAGTCCTAGCCTCAAAATTCAAGCTGTCTAACTACTCGTATACAGAAAATACTACATAAACACATCTAAGTGAAATGTAAAGCAAATGTAACCATCTTCTTCGCAGTTGGCACTGATCCAAAGCACAATTTTTTACAACCGATTTACTTAATTTAAGAAGACTAATTTAGGTCGTGTTCCTGAGCTTAGCGTTAGCGCCATTTATTTGCTTCCGTTGGTAATTGAGAAAAAAAAATAGCTGACTTTATCTCAGTCACTCTGACTCAGTGTGGGTCATGACATCATATGGAGAGAGATGGAGAGAGAGGCAGCCTTCACTGTGAGGGAGCGCAAGGCATTAGTGCGCATTAGCTGTTATGCTAATCGCTGACTCTGTGGGTAGGAGGTCAGGACATTGGGAGATGTACTAGCAGTTTAGCTCCCCTGCTAATGCCAGCTAATGTGCCACAGAGATGTAATTGGGCTCCGGCTGTGTACTCTCAGTGGGTGTGTATCCTCGCTCTGGGTGTTTGCATTAAAAGATCAAGTTCACCCATATTTTAAAGTTTTTCTATGTAAAAAAAAAGTATATTAAATTTGACAAAACTGAATCATTTTTGTGTTGGTCATCTGCTCCAAGACTCCAGCCCCTGTCTTTATCTGTCTGTATCTCATTAGTGCTGTTACGCTCTTGCGTAATCTGTAATTGTCTTCAGATTCAAACTGGGTGTGGTCTGACTGTTTTCTTTCCTGCTTAGTTGGTTCTATCTGATCCTTCTCTTCCCTTCATATCTGGCAGCTCATTTTCACCCAGTGGCGATCAGAATCTCAACCAGTTGCCCTGTGAACTGTTCTGGCAAGCTTTTTGAAAATCATGACTGGTGCATCGCCGTTTTGTGTCTCCATGCGTATCTGTTCAGAACACATCATCTGTTCTTTCTGGATAATTTATTCCTATTTGGTGATGTCTCTAATATCCGGTATAGATCGAGGACAGAACCGTAACGAAACACCTAGCCAGTCATGCATTTTCAAACTTTATCACCAACATATGGTTACAGGTCAACATTCATTAGGGAGCCTTCTGGCACCTGCGGGACCTTAGCAGCCAATTATGTGGTTTATTACGTAGAACCAATTTTGATTGGTGGCTTGGATAATGAGTCCATATATAGTAGTGCAAGTGCAGCCCTTTGCCAAGGCTTCATAAATAGATGATATGCACTGGCTGGCTTGTGGTAAGAATAAAGGACTTTCCTTGGGGCCAGATGAGAAATTGCCCACTGGAAAGTGGGGCAGACAGTCTGCGGTTTGTTCTTCTCCAGCCACACCACTGCAGAATGTAATTTCTTGCATGAACACTAGCTCATGTGATGTTCACTACTTGACAGTGGATGTCATATTAACCTAATTAATTCTATTTTATTTATATAAAAAAGGCATTTTGTAACGTTTCTTTTCAAAATTGCCCAAGGCAATAAAAGTCAACACAGGTCTTGTAATGATCTATGCTTAGATACAACAGGGTTGTAATATTCAGAATAAAGAAAATGAATGTTCAATGTTCAGTCCCTCTTTAATTGAAATCAATTATGTAACATGTGTAAAAGGTCAGATTTTACTCATGTCTGATCTCTTCTACTGAAGTGCGTTTTCTGATGACAGGATGAAGGATTTGATAAAAAATGGATCAGGTTTTGTGCAAACGTGTGAGGTCTGTCATCTCCAGTCACACTGTCATTAAAGCAATAGAAATGTGAGGGAAAAAAAATACTGAGAAACTCATAAATATTTCAAAGATTCTACATTTCAGTCAGTAACTGCATTTATTTTGCAATTTAAATAAATAAATAAATAAATATTATTATTATTTTTAATAAATAAATAAATAAATAAATAAATAAATAAATAAATAAATAAATAAATAAATAAACAAATAAAAATTATTATTATTATTTTGAATAAATCAATCAATCAATCAATAAATAAATCCAATTATTTTAAATAAACAAACAAATGAATAAACATAAATAAATATTCATTCATTCATTGTCTTCATTAAAACAAAAAACAAATTGTGGTCTAGGGCACACCCACATTGTGTTTTAAATAAAAATTCAGACAGAAATATTGAGAGTGTTGAGATTAGATACAGATTGTGTGATTGTGTTACCTAACACACATTCATTAGATACGCTTCATTAGATTCATTAGGTTCATTAGATGTGTTAGAGCTTTAGTTCACAAACCTACATATTTTAGTGCCTAGTAGAATATATCGCACTGATATTTGTGTGTTTGTGTGTGTGTGTGTGTGTATATGTCTCTTTGCTTGGCCTGAATCAGACCACCGGTTTTCTAAGATGAAGCAAGGTTCTTTGTGTGTGTGTGTGTGTGTGTGTGTGTGTGTGTGTGTGTGTGTGTGTGTGTGTGTGTGCGTGTGTGCAGAAGACGCAGGTGTGTGTGTATATGAGAGTAATCAGACCTCCATTCCCAGGCTGACAGCTCTTTTACTCTGCCTGGATGAGGCCCGCTCCTTCCAGCGAGACGATATATTTCCCAGGCGAACTGGCAGGGTCAGTTTCAAAATAGTTGTGGCTATGGATGATAAGCAGAGAAAAGAGTCCCTTTCATCCCTTGCTCTGGATGACAAAGAAAGAAACAGATGAGGTTAACTGGTTGTGACTTATGAATGTTAAGCATTGACAAGCTTGCATTTTGTTAACATACTGATCAGAAATAAAGCTCCCATCATTCTGCTAGATGATAGACAGAGTTGAATATCTTGCGTGGTTAATTTTTATGTAACAGAGATTTGATCTGAGATTTGACAAACAAAAGCAGTTCCTTCAGGATATTCAGAGGAGCTTGTAATTTTCAAAATGGCCGCAGATTTTCTGCAGGTTTGTGCCAAGACATCGTCACAACACACATTCAGCCAAAGCACACAAGTTCTTTGATTTAGACGCATGTGTCTTCAATGGTAGGAGTTAAAAAAAAAGAATGTGCTTGAAATTTGACCAAAAAAAATAAAATAGATAGATAGATAGATAGATAGATAGATAGATAGATAGATAGATAAGATAGATCGATAGACAGACAGACAGACAGACAGACAGATAGATAGACAGATAGATAGACAGATAGATAGACAAAAATAGATAGATAGATAGATAGATAGATAGATAGATAGATAGATCGATCGATAGACAGACAGACAGACAGACAGACAGACAGACAGACAGATAGACAGATAGATAGACAGATAGATAGACAGATAGATAGACAGATAGATAGATAGATAGATAGATAGATAGATAGATAGATAGATAGATAGATAGATAGATAGATAGATAGATTAATTAATTAATTAAAAAGCACAAAAAGCCCCTACAAGATGCATTTAATTTTAGCTTGAGAAAAACAAAACTCTGCAAAATCCTGGTGGGGCTGCAAAAGTTTAACAAAGCTTGTGCCTTGGCTCTACATCATGGTAGTGGTACAGTTATTAATGTTGCTGCATCTCAGGTTTCTGTCTTATTGGAGTTTTACATGTTCTCTCCTTATCCAACTGGAGTTCCTCCAGGTTGTCTGGTTTTCTCCCACTTACTGCTCGGATATTTGCATTTTTACACGGTTCCCTGTAATGGACTGGATGATTTTATTTTTGAGATATCCCCTCCTCATATCCAGTGCTCCAGCTGCAACTGTGAATCCACAACTAGAAACTATTTACAATTTCCTCCCATTCGGACTGTCCGTCACATAGATGGCACACCAAAACACTACTCGTTATCTAGGAAAATCATGGCAATGTGAAGAGCTCTGTAGTGTTCAAGTAGCAAATAAATTAATTCCTTCATTTCTTTATGGAGAAAAAAAAACCTCCATGTTCATTTAATCAAACTTTAATGAAAACATCTGAATGGAAGGTGAAGGACAGTGTTAGCAGTCAGAGAGTTTCATTAGGATGAAGAGGAGCTATTTAAAAACTGGATTTGATCATCTAGGAGAAGGAAGAGGACGAAGAGAAGGAGTAATGAACCAGAGGAAATTTATGTAGGAACTGAAAGATGAGGAACTGTGGAAGAACAAATTGCCAAGTAAAATAAAACCAAATTGTGCTAAGACTAAATATGGAATTCAAGCATTGGGCAATATTTGAGTCCTTATATCAGGTTCATGGAAGAATTATAAATATCATAAGCAAGTGACTCAAACATGTGGTGCTTATAGTCAGCCATACGCAGGCGTGATATTTGCATGCCTTTTTTATTCCTGGCAAAAAACCTCATACAATTTTCCCTGAGGGTCTTCAGCCAAAGTGAAGATTGAAGCAGTTTGGGTTTATAGCATTGTAATAAACCTGTGCTTGAAGTCAAGGGCCTTCACTGGCTTATGCCTGGAGATGGTCCTTCATGTTTCCAGTTTTTAATTTTCACCAACTTGGTCTATGAAATGCTGAACAGAAAGACGAGATGGAAAAAAGCAGTCTGTAGTGAGATGCATTAAAGTTTGCTGAAATTATTGCACTTGGGGAAATAAGAGTCAAAGGAATATTATCAGGCTAATATTAAACGTTTCATATTCATCATGTTCAAGTTTTTAGATGATTTCTGCATGGATGCTAAATCCCATTACCAAGATCTCCTGATTTAAAAAAAAATATATATAGATTCAAAATGTAATTTAAATTCAATAAAATGGTGCAATTAATATATTATGTTTTGTGTATTATGTTTTCAGTGTAATTCAATTAAATGTCACAACATCACTACATCTTCTTGGAGGCAGTATAGAGTTAGAATAAACTCCAGGTTTAATGAAATCAGAGATTTTCTCTGGAATCCTTTGTATATTTCTGCTTAGAGATCATTCAGTGTTTAAAAGCCACCTATAGTCCAAAACTAAAGTGAAAATCAGGGGGGATACCAGGTGGGGTTGTGGAGGAAAAAAGTCCATATTGTAAACAGAATTAATAAAAAGATATATATATATATATATATATATATATATATATATATATATATATATATATATATATATATATATATATATATATATTGTTGAAGTCGTAAATAAGTGTGTTTTGAAAGATGGTGAAAGGCGAAGCTCTCGATTTACCAGTCAATCTACGTTCCTACTCTCACCTGAGCTCTGGGTCATGACCGAAAGGGTAAGATCCCGGATACAAGCGGCCGAAATGAGCTTCCTCCGTAGGGTGGTGGGGCGCTCCCTTAGAGATAGGGTAAGGAGCTCTGTCACCTGGGAGGAGCTTGGAGTAGAGCCGCTGCTCCTCCACATCGAAAGGGGGCAGTTGAGGTGGCTCGGGCATCTGTTTCGGATGCCTCCGGGACGTCTCCCTGGGGAGGTGTTCCGGGCATGCCCCACCGGGAAGAGGCCCTGGGGAAGACCCAGGACATGCTGGAGAGACTATGTCTCTCGGCTGGCCTGGGAACGCCTCGGGGTCCCTCCGGAAGAGCTGGAGGAAGTGTCTGAGGAGAGGGAGGTCTGGGCATCCCTGCTTACACTGCTGCCCCCGCGACCCGGCTCCGGATAAGCGGAAGACAATGAATGAATGAATGAATGAATGAATAAAACCCAAAGCAGCAGCCTTTAATCTGCACCTTGGAAAGAACAATGTGTTGTGTGTGGCGTATTATGAGTCTGCTCTCTGACCTGCAGAGCTGCGGTGCATTCAGTGTAATGACACAGCAGTTATAACATCTGCTATAACTAGCAGCTATAACCATACTGTATACAGTACTGTAAATTCCACTCTTCAGTAAGCAGATCTGCACCAGTGGGTATTAAGCTCTGAGGTTTTTAAGCTTTATCCTCTGATCTCTTGTTTTTTTCCCCTCCTCACCTTATTCACATAAGCTTGCGTTTGATCTTTTCGTTTTATCCCCTTCTTTTCACACCCTGCTGTATTTTGCTCATTTCCTCCACTCTCATGTGCCATCTGTTTCACTCTTGCCCTTACCACAGAGGTTTGCTCACTTTCAGTTCTCTCACCCCCCATCCTACACCCCCACCCCACACCTCACCTCACCTCAACCCACCAATTTCCTTTTTCTTCCTCTTTAGGCTGGAGGAGATGGATTAGGCCTGCTGCCCAGGTGCTGGTGTATTTGTCTTCGCCGGCCGGAGAGCCAGCTGGAGAGGTGCCCTATATGCGCCTCACACATATCAAAAGGGCTCCTTTTCAAAGACGGCAAGCAGTGTGAAAATCATATGGATGAAGGAGAATCTGTTTCTCTAACTGGTTCAGACCAATCGAGCAATTGGGTTATTTCACAGACAGAATTCAGATTTGCAGTAAATGGAAAGATGGTGCATTAATGAATATCTGAATCTGAGAAGCAGCATAGCGGATTAACACCACTGTCTTCTGTGTAGGTCTTTTCCAGGGGATGTGACTACTGTAAGGTCTGAGTCTGGGAGGCAAGAACACTTTTTAAAAAAAAATGTCATCATTAATAAAATTTACCAAATAATAATGATAATCATACTTTAATTGTCACCCTTTGTCACTGCGCAAAAAATTGAAAAAAATGAAAATATTTGATTGATTTAAAAAAAATTAATCCAGGCAGTGGGCTTTTGAAATATGTCCTGTAAAGCTAATATGCTTCTATGCTTCTATTATATGTATCTATCTATCCATCCATCCATCCATCCATCCATCCATCCATCTTCTAAAATATGCTTCATAGCCTCTGTATATTTGTACATACATATACTATATAGCACATTCGAAAGAGCATTGGTGGCTCAATGGTAGGTGTCTTGCTTACCATGCGGAACGCCCAGGTTCAATTCCCAGCCACTGGATGCAATGCTGGTCCCAAGCTTGGAAAAATGGGAGGGTTGTGTCAGGAAAGGCATCCGGCGTAAAACCTGTGCCAAGTTGTTGTGTGGACCACTCTGCTGTGGTGACCCTGAACAGGGAGCAGCTGAAAGCAACTTCATAGTGCATTCCTGTGTGTTCATATCTATATTGATATATACAGTATATATTTAGTCTATATATCTGTACCTATGTCTATATTTTACTACTGCTTTGCACTTGCACTGGTTAGATGCTAACTGCATTTTGTTGGCTTGTCCCAATGTGCAATGACAATAAAGTTGAATCTAATCTAATATAATCTTATCTAATCAATATCTCTTATACAAAAAAGAAAGAAAAAAAAAATCTTGTAATACAAACAAGATAATGAAAAATTCAGACCATTACTAAAAAGTGTGAGGATTCGCTGTGTTCAGCTTTGATAGATTTTTTTTTTTAGAATTTCTCAGCTCTAAGTAAAATCAGTAAATGTTATACAGTCCCTTCTAAAAGAAAGGCAGACATTTGGGATTGAGATCAAAAGATGGACTTGAAATGAAAGAGCAAGGTTTTAGCTTTCATTTCCTAATATTAACATCTAGATGTGTTAAACTGATGTTATAATATTTGGTGTGAATGAGAGTATGAGAGTGAGTGAGAGGTTTCCAGGGCTTAGGAATGTACAGTGTGAAAAGTCAGATGATGAAGAGCCAGGATTGATTGTTAACCTCAGGTCATGTCACGTCACGTCAAGTCACGTCAAGTCAAGTCAAGTCAAGTCAAGTCAGGTCACGTTACGTCACGTCACGTCACGTCACGTCACGTCACGTCAAGTCAAGTCAAGTCAAGAAGCTTTTATAGTCATTTCAACCATATATAGCTGACACAGTACACTGTGAAATGAGACACATAACAACATATCAACATATCGCTACAAAACAACACAGAGCTAAGGACAGAAATTAGTTGTCCTAGCTACATAAAGTGCAACGTATGAAACCTAGTGCAAACAGTGCAGACAGAAGACGGTGCAAACAGACAATACAAAACAAAACAGTACAGGACAGAAAATACACAATAAAGACAGTATAGCTGACCAGTATACATTCTGCAATGTACAGTATAAACAGTGTGAAACCTCAAACTACAATAACCCAAGATTCCCTTTACCGAGAGTTTAAAATCCCTCAGGGGAATTGTTTCAGCTGGAAAAAGCTCTTCAGAGGTCCAAACTTTTCCAAACGTGCAGTAGATGTAGAATGCTGTTAGTATTAAACGATATACTTCTCACTGAAGTGAATAATGTTCTACATAACGCTACACTGATGCAGATCTAAAGGTATCAGTGTAACCCCTGCTCCAGCTGTGCGAGCTGTGAGAGATCTTTCAGTCACAGATACTGCTACTTAGATTAATGATAGAACATCTTTAGAAGCTCACTCCTTTAAGTCAGTGATAACGTCAGTGACTGTCAGGAACTTCAGCAGGAAGTGACTCGCTCTGACTCAAACAGGACTTCGGTGTTGAAGAGAAATTATTCTACAGATGTTTTAGTGTAAAAGGTGGAAGAGTTTTTGGTTTTCTCTTTTCCAGTTCACTGTTAGAGTGAGGACAGAAATGATGCTGTATCTAGAAAGAATTTTTTCAGGAGCCATTTTGTTTGAAGTTGTTATCATGTGGCCTGTTGCTTATATTTGGGTGTGAGAGTACCTAGCTGAGGCTAAAAGCTGTTCCTATTAGTTCACAAAACCAATATTTTGATCAATTTTTATTAAAGCTAATGACTAACTGATCCCATAGAATTTAGATCTAAAGGGGAGTTTAAGTATATTTATATATATACCGATCAGGCACAACATTATGACCACTAACAGGTGGTAACAAGACACACTATGGGAAGAAGGCGAGCCGGTGGAGGCAGTGTCATGCTTTGTGCAATGTTCTGCTGGGAAAGAGCCAATTTAATGTAAGTAGTTGTGTGTTTGACATTTGAGAGATCTAAAAATGTGAAAAAAAATGCAGCATATAAAAACAATATGGCCGACACAATTATCCAGGGCGACTCATATTTTATATAACTTTAACTTTATTTCTTTTTTATTCTCACTCAAGGGTCCAGCACAGGCAGCTTGGTGATCCTGAGATTTGAGCTCCCAGCCTCCCAATCAGTAAACATCTCAACCACTGACCACTAACTAATGATAACTAAACTAATGATATACAGAGATATGATTATAGGATATTCATGATATTATGATATTATATGAATAACTGTTATGAATAAAGTGCATATGTGTAATTTGTGTGATGTTTTGGTGCACAAAAATGCAAAAATGTGCTGTGCTTCCCTGGCATACAAATACAACATATCTAGAGTTTATCGATCTGATTAACAGTGAAGGCTGCCTACAGAAAGCATTTTGTATTTTGCTCTCACGGCAAGGTTAGATACAAATAAGATGAAGAACTTTTCTTTCTTTCTTTCTTTCTTTCTTTCTTTCTTTCTTTCTTTCTTTCTTTCTTTCTTTCTTTCTTTCTTTCTTTCTTTCTTTTTTTCTCTTTTTTATCTCTTTCTCTTACTTTCCTTCCTTCCTTACATCCCTCTTTCTTTCTTTCTTTCTTTCTTTCTTTCTTTCTTTCTTTCTTTCTTTCTTTCTTTCTTTCTTTCTTTCTTTCTTTTTCTTTCTCTCTTTTTTATCTCTTTCTCTTACTTTCCTTCCTTCCTTACATCCCTCTTTCTTTCTTTCTTTCTTTCTTTCTTTCTTTCTTTCTTTCTTTCTTTCTTTCTTTCTTTCTCTCTTTTTTATCTCTTTCTCTTACTTTCCTTCCTTCCTTACATCCCTCTTTCTTTCTTTCTTTCTTTCTTTCTTTCTTTCTTTCTTTCTTTCTTTCTTTCTTTCTTTCTTTCTTATTTCCATCCCTCCCTCCTTCCTTCTTTCTTTCATGCCATCCTTGCTCACCTTCAGTTTCTTTCTTTCTTTCTTTCTTTCTTTCTTTCTTTCTTTCTTTCTTTCTTTCTTTCTTTCTTTCTTTCTTTCTTTCTCTCTTTTTTATCTCTTTCTCTTACTTTCCTTCCTTCCTTACATCCCTCTTTCTTTCTTTCTTTCTTTCTTTCTTTCTTTTTTTTTCCTTTCTTTCTTTCTTTCTTTCTTTCTCTCTTTTTTATCTCTTTCTCTTACTTTCCTTCCTTCCTTACATCCCTCTTTCTTTCTTTCTTTCTTTCTTTCTTTCTTTCTTTCTTTCTTTCTTTCTTTCTTTCTTTCTTTCTTTCTCTCTTTTTTATCTCTTTCTCTTACTTTCCTTCCTTCCTTACATCCCTCTTTCTTTCTTTCTTTCTTTCTTTCTTTCTTTCTTTCTTTCTTTCTTTCTTTCTTTCTTTCTTTCTTTCTTTCTTTCTTTCTTTCTTATTTCCATCCCTCCCTCCTTCCTTCTTTCTTTCATGCCATCCTTGCTCACCTTCAGTTTCTTTCTTTCTTTCTTTCTTTCTTTCTTTCTTTCTTTCTTTCTTTCTTTCTTTCTTTCTTTCTTTCTTTCTTTCTTTCTTTGTTCCTTATTTCCATCCCTCCCTCCTTCCTTCTTTCTTTCATGCCATCCTTGCTCACCTTCAGTTTCTTTCTTTCTTTCTTTCTTTCTTTTTTTCTTTCTTTCTTTCTTTCTTTCTTTCTTTCTTTCTTTCTTTCTTTCTTTCTTTCTTTCTTTCTTTCTTTCTTTCTTTCTTTCTTTCTTTCTTATTTCCATCCCTCCCTCCTTCCTTCTTTCTTTCATGCCATCCTTGCTCACCTTCAGTTTCTTTCTTTCTTTCCTTCTTTCTTTCTTTCTTTCTTTCTTTCTTTCTTTCTTTCTTTCTTTCTTTCTTTCTTTCTTTCTTTCTTTTCAACATTTCAACATTTCTTTCAATGTTTGACCCTGGAAATAATCATGTAGAACAGTTATTTAACATATGACTACATCGGTTGGTTAACTGGGTGCTGGGTTTAACATCAGTTGGTTCTAGACATTTTGAGAGACATTTTGAGAGACATTTTGAGAGACATTTTGAGAGACATTTTGAAAGGACATTCTGAGCGATTAGATATAAATTTCTAGTTGTTTCAAAGCTGAGTAGGTTTGAAGATGCTTGTGCATGAAATCAAACAGAGGGTACCCATACAAACCCACTTAATATTTGAAACCCATTCAATCTTTGGCCTTTTATTTAAAAATAGCCATGACTTTTTTAAAATCCATGAATGTAGAACTCTGGTCTCTGGTCCAGACAAGCGTGAAAGAGCCAGACCCCCATTTTGGTTGGAACATGTCAGTCATCTTCTGTGTATTTCTTTTCACCCTGTCAAGCTGGTTCTGGTGACAGACTTGAATGGAAACCTTGTCCATTTATCTTCATGCTTTTTAAATTTTCCATGAGTCATTTGTCATTGTATTTGGAGAGATGGTTATTTATTGATCTGCCCTGAGGTGAAATGGGAAAAAAAGAGCTGTGAAGAAAAGAGGACAGAAGACTTGCCTTACATTCTCCAGGGACAATTTCAGTTTGCACAAATATATTTTACAGCAATGTATACTTTTAGTGTAAGTTTTTTTTCCATTCTGTTCTCTGAAACACCTTCTGCCAGTCCATCATTTTCAACCGATATTATCATTCCTTATATTTTTTGATCCCATTAAAAAAAAAAACATAAGATATCACTATTTAATGCGCTGAACCGTTCCTGCAGAAGCTTGACAAAATAACATCTGAGCAGTTATTCAATTACCCGATCCATTCAAACGCTTCTGTCACACATGGGCAGAAACATTCTCCATGCCGTACCAGGTGTGCTCATTTACGAGCGAATGTTCATCAGAAAATCTCATTTTGTCTGCTTCCAAAGCCCCAACAGGCTAATTTACAAACACTCATGATAGCATGCCAAATGACTGCATGACAAGTTGACAAGTTACCCATACACACACCAGACCACAAATACCCCACAGGTAAATTAGAATACATATAGAAAAAAAAATAAAAAAAAATAACATAAAGTGTTTTAGCAAGCTCACGAGAACTCTTTAGACTAGCACTTATAGGTTATGCATGAGGGATGAACTATCACAGGGGGCACAGTGGTTTAGTAGTTAGCATGTTTGTGTCAGACCTTCAGGGTTGGGGGGTCAATTACTACCCCTGCTCTGTGTGTGTGTGGAGTTTGCATGTTCCCCCTTTGATGTAAGGGATTTCTCTGGATACTCCAGTTTCCTCCCTAGTCCAAAGACATGACTTGTAGTCTGATTGGCATCTCAAAATTATCTATAGTGTGTGAACATGTCTGTGTGTGATTGTGTTGTCCATGTTGTCCCCTGCCTTGTTCCCTGAGTCCCCTGGGATAGGCTCCAGGTGACCCTGTGGAGGATAAGCACTACAGACAATGGATATATGGATGGATTGATGGATGGATGGATGGACAGACGGACGGACGGATGGATGGATGGACGAATGGATGGATGGATGGATTACTGTCATGGATTGTTTGGAGATGTACGCAAGTGTGGAGTATTTTATTTAAAGTGAAATAAAAACTAGACAAGCATGAAATACACAAGAGCAGAGACACAACACTATATAATGACCTTACTCACAACAGATGGTAGACAAGGTGTGCCGTAGTAACCGTGACTTAAATACTTCTGTTCATTTAACCGAAATGTGAATCGGATGCAAACATTAAAACATTTACTTTCCATTTGTTTCCCTTCTTCTTCCCATCCCGAGACATATAGAGATTGTGCCAGCTCCAGTGGCATCCAGAGATGGACCAGCTCCAGCCAGGTTCTGCTTTCTGAGGACTGGAGTATTCAAAGCAGCACTGCCAACCCTATGTGGACGACAACAACCTCCTAATTAATTTACACATAACATTCTACACATGCTGTATCTGCATCACACAACTAATGCAGAAAGGACATTGTTCATATCACACTCTCCGGTGTCACCCAGATGAGGATGGGTTCCCTTTTGAGTCTGGTTCCTCTCAAGGTTTCCTCCCATCTAAGGGAGTTTTTCCTTGCCACAGTCATCTCAGTTACCTCAGGCTCGCTCACTAGGGAACATCTAGGATGTTTGTCTGTTCGTCTGTTTGTACGTTTGTTGTTTCTTATGTTCTGTAAAGCTGCTTTGAGACAATGCTCTTTGTTAAAAGCGCTGTACAAATAAAATTGAATTGAATTGAATTGAATTAAAGTTATTAAAGGTGTGATTTTGACCACAATTTATTCTTTCATTCCTATGAACTCTTTCCCATTGATCTAAATGGAGAAAACACTAGATGAATGAACATTTGCTATCATTATCAACGACTTCATGCAAGAATACATTTTATTTATGCCTCGCCAACAAACAGTTAGACTATATCCTAAATCCTTCCTATTCACTACTACCTAGGGTATAGCATAATGGCCTTGTTGAGCCTTTAAGCAAGACCTTTAATCTTCAAATGTTTAGATAGATGATTGAGGTCTGCCAGCTTTCTAAATCAGTTTTTATAAAAACCATTTGTCAAATAAATAAATGCAGGCATATGCACAGATAGATCCTAAGGGAGGGCATAAGTTCCTGCCTCATTGCCCTCAGATAATACAAGTTCCCTTCTGGCTGGTGTGTGGAATAGTTGTATTTGATATGAGCTCTTAGTGGTTCAGGGAGCAGAGATGCATGCCTGGAGTGCACTCATAAGCCTTGCGTCTGGGGTCTTGCTCCTGGCTTCGCCATTTATCCAAAATCCGCTTTGACCAGGCACAATTCCCTCAGCCTTGGCTAAGGAATACTTGGGTCTACTCTTGGGTTTCAAGAGCTCTATTGATCTAGGGCAACCCCTCCAGTACAGAACGGGTTATCTCTGGATTTTTCTTCGGAGTCATCACCAACCTGTCACAAGTACACACCATCAAGGCCTTGAAGTGATCGTCAGATAAACCGTCTTTGAGAATTTCACCCATTTATTTATACAAATTTCAGAATTTCATATTGACTTTACTCCAAAATAAGCCATAAAAACAACTAGCTAATCATAATAGATCAGATAAGAGTTACTGTCATGGTCATACAGCACAGTTTACAACTATTTGCTTATAATGCAACATGTGTGTGTGTGTGTGTGTGTATGGACAGTCATAACCTACCATAATGTTCCCTGTAGGGTCTTTTTCTAATTTCCGTGTCCTTGTTCTAATGTCACCTACAGCTGATGTCTGAAAAGCCAAATCTGCCATTAAAAGTATGAGTTTAAAGAGTTTAGTTACGGCCATTGGGAAATAAAGACGCAAGTACAGGGAAATAGCACCGTTTTAATAGGAAAACACTTGAAACTGACAAAACAAACTGAATATGTGTATGTTTTTGGGGTACGTGTGAAATGGATTTCTTTGTTGATTTTTTCTTCTCTGTATTTCTCAAGTATACAGTGTACTCGGTGGGATCATTCGAATTTTTCTTCTTTTTTTTGACAGTGCCAGTAAATTAAATATTGCAAACCTTTTTCAGATAAGGACCGCTAGAATGGAGAGAATAAAATCTTTTTAGCTCACAGAGTCATAGGAACAAAGCTGAAATTCCCCTTATTGTCAAGTTGAAGATATTTATTTCTCTTCAGTCAATGCTGAAGACTGATCTAAACAACCGAACACTAATTAAATTAAAATACCAGCTGAACCAAACCTGTATAGTGAACTGAAGGTGTAATTCTAATGGCATGTGGGGGAGTATGAGAAGTGGGAATGGTGTGTGTGTGTGTGTGTGTGTGTGTGTTTTCTGAGGAAATATTAATGAATCTGTTTTTGGAAACAAAATACAGAACATGCTGTGCAAAAGTCAAAGACCAACCGTTTGTTTTCATCCAAATTTTCATCTATTTAATATTTATTGTTTATTATTTAATGGGAAAGATTAAACAGAGAAAATCACAGGTACTGTACCTACATTTCATTTTAAGTCAGTTTATGCAGCTCAATATTAACGCTCATTTTTACAAATATAAATATCTGATTTCACAGATTTCTTGCTGTTTTTACTGCTAAAGACATTTGTGTCTTATATGGTTAAATACATTTTTCCATCATTGTTATTATTCGTAACATAGGTCTCTTTGCCAGACTGCTTTGAGCCTACAAGGAGGCTATAATAACTCTAATAGCTACTTTTTACAACCGTGGTTAGCAGAAAAGCATCTCAGAACATCAGAGCACACAAAACTTGAGGCAGATTCTTAAACAAGAGCACACGGGCCTCCACTCCTATCAGCCAACAACAGGGATCTGAGGCTACACTGGAGGCACAGGATCACAGAAATACGACAGTTATTGTTCTTGTCCTTTGGCTGCTTCCTGTTCGGGGTCACGACAGCAGATCAACCAATTGTCCAATCATCCAGTTAGCATGCCTTCCTCTCCCATTTTAGCCAGGCTTGGATTCACCACTGAGAGTTAACCCTTCAGTGGCTGGAATGGTTCCTTGCCTGGGAATCGAACCCAGGTCGCAGCAGTGAGCTGGCAGGGAGGTTAGAAAGCAGACAGATGAAGATTAAAAACAAACAAACACCAGAAACATTTTTTTTTCATCTTTATTTTACTGTATGAGTTCCTCCAACATTGTAAGCCAACATTGCCTCACACTTTTATTCTCTCATCATTAGTATCCATTTTATCCTGGTCAGAGTTGTGGTGACTGCACAACATGATCTGGTGTCTTGATTTATTTATTTTTTTATTTTACATGGGATTATAAAAGGATGGCCTACAAACATCATATTTTCAGTTTTTTTTTTTAGAATATATCACACACCCCAATGGTTTTGATGAACCCCGAACCATTCGAATAATTTACTCATCAGTAGTAGCAGGCTAAAAACTGTGTACAATCTGAAGAGAGTAATAAATACTGTATAGACAAACACAAGCACACAAACCTTGATTGCATACTAGTTACACAACAATAATGCACATTTTTCTTGCACAACTCCTCAAAAGTACACTATAAATCTACACAGAGTGGTGCTGAAGCTGAATGTTTGCATTTGAAAGGTTTCTCTTTTGGGAACAGCAGCTCACTGGCTCACATGCTGCGGCACTTCCTTCTCCGTGGCTCCGCCAGTTTGTGGCTGGCCAACAGCTGGATGTTAATTGGTGAGACTCTCTTGGCAGAGTAAGGCTCAGTGCTCCAAGTCCTAGGTGTGTGTCTGTGTGTGTGTGTGTGTGTGTTAGTTCACTCTTGGACTAAGTCTCAGCATCCCAGGCCTGCTGTTAGCTGCTTGGCTATGGCTTGACACAAATATGGAAATATTGCACTTGATGAGAGCCTTGGACATTATGGTTATAGCCAAAATGGCAAATAAATAACTTTTTTTCATTTCCTCTTTAATTTCCCAGATTGGATTTAATGTACTTACCATCTTGTTTATTGTTGATATGAATGTGAGAAACTGTCTGCTATATTTCATCCTGAGAAGCTGTCTACACTTGTACCTCACCTTCTGCTGATGTACATGATCCCACATGGATACACAAGAATTTTTTTCATGTCCCATAAACAGATTATTCCGAAGATTTACACTTTCAGACATGAGTGGATAATTTCACTGGGATACGGTAGACTGTAGGTAAGAACTGCTGATGTAATCATAAAGACTGTCCTGTGCTCAATCCAGGCTCATTCGGAGCATGCTTTCAACCTCCTTAAAAGTGCTTGACCTCATCCATCCCTCCATCCCTCCCTACATCCATCCCATCCTCCCTCCCTCTCTCCCTCCATCCATCCATCCATCCATCCATCCATCCATCCATCCATCCATCCATCCATCCCTTACTCCCTCCCTCCATCCATCCATACATCCATCCATCCATCCCTCCCTCCCTCCCTCCCTTACTCCCTCCCTCCCTCCCTCCCTTACTCCCTCCCTCCATCCATCCATCCATCCATCCATCCATCCCTTCCTTCCTCCTTCTCTCCTTCCCTCCTCCATCCACCCCTCTCTCCCTCCAGCCATCCCTTCATACCTCCGTCAATTGCAACATCCATCCATCCATCCATCCATCCCTTCCTTCCTTCTTCCCAGCCCCTCCCTCCCTCCAGCCATCCCTCCCTCCCTCCAGCCATCCCTCCCTCCCTCCAGCCATCCCTCCCTCAATCTCTCCATCCATCCATCCATCCATCCCTTCCTCCCTCCCTCCCTCCCTCCCTCCCTCCCTCCCTCCCTCCATCCATCCATCCATCCATCCATCCATCCATCCATCCCTTACTCCCTTACTCCCTCCCTCCATCCATCCCTTACTCCCTCCCTCCATCCATCCATCCCTTACTCCCTCCCTCCATCCATCCCTCCCTTACTCCCTCCCTCCATCCATCCATCCCTTACTCCCTCCCTCCATCCATCCCTTACTCCCTCCCTCCATCCATCCATCCCTTACTCCCTCCCTCCCTCCCTCCCTCCCTCCATCCATCCCTTACTCCCTCCCTCCCTCCATCCATCCCTTACTCCCTCCCTCCCACCCTCCCTCCATCCATCCCTTACTCCCTCCCTCCATCCATCCCTTACTCCCTCCCTCCATCCATCCCTTACTCCATCCATCCATCCATCCCTTACTCCCTCCCTCCATCCATCCATCCCTTACTCCCTCCCTCCATCCATCCATCCATCCCTTACTCCCTCCCTCCATCCATCCATCCATCCCTTACTCCCTCCCTCCATCCATCCATCCCTTACTCCCTCCCTCCATCCATCCATCCCTTACTCCCTCCCTCCATCCATCCATCCCTTACTCCCTCCCTCCATCCATCCATCCCTTACTCCCTCCCTCCCTCCATCCATCCATCCCTTACTCCCTCCCTCCATCCATCCATCCATCCATCCATCCATCCATCCCTTACTCCCTCCCTCCATCCATCCCTTACTCCCTCCCTCCATCCATCCCTTACTCCCTCCCTCCATCCATCCATCCATCCATCCATCCCTTACTCCCTCCCTCCATCCATCCATCCATCCATCCCTTACTCCCTCCCTCCCTCCCTCCCTCCCTCCATCCATCCATCCATCCATCCATCCATCCCTCCCTTACTCCCTCCCTCCATCCATCCATCCATCCCTTACTCCCTCCCTCCATCCATCCCTTACTCCCTCCCTCCATCCATCCATCCATCCATCCCTTACTCCCTCCCTCCATCCATCCATCCATCCCTTACTCCCTCCCTCCATCCATCCATCCATCCCTTCCTCCATCCATCCATCCTTCCATCCATCCTTCCATCCATCCATCCATCCATCCATCCATCCATCCATCCATCCATCCATCCAAGAAGTACTCTGGTGCTCTGGTCACTAATTCTATTAGCAACCATACTACAGTTTAGAAGACTACTATAGTATAGTATAGACTACTATAGACACAAATAGTCTCTGCTTAAATGTAGACCAATTTAATGCTAGAGGTCACTCGGTTTCTGTGCTTCTCTGGAGGACTGCTCCATTTTCTCCAGACTCAATCCGTTCACTAACTTATTCGTTTCAGGAAGATGATTGGCATGCTGGCAGTGGCAGTTAGGGTTGGCATTGCACACATCAATCAGAAAATCATTCCATGCACTTATTTAGGCTTCAATTTACTTCATTTAATGCACACTGACTTCAATTTTAGAGCTCAATCACAAAAATATCAAAAAGAGCATTAACCTTATTCTCATTGTTTGGAGACACTGATCGAATAAACAGCAGAAGTTGATGCCATACCGTAATTGAGAATTTTTTTACTTTGTGGGAGTAGACTCAGGATGCGACCTGACAGCTGTGTCGAATATTTAACTCGAGGATATAAGCAAGCAGCGGGATTCATATTGTGTACTTGTGCTTTTCATTCGTTTTTATCATCTTTTTATGCTTCTTAGTAAAATAAAATGGACATGTTTTTTTCTTTAATCGAAAGAGTATTTTGAGGTGGTGCAGTTAGTATAGTAAGAACAGGATAGTGGTTACATATGTTTTTGTTTGTTTTAGTGAAAGAAAATGATATATACGGTGTGATTTTGCAGCTTGATGCTGTGGCAGTGTTTTTGTAACATTTTGAATCCTAGTGGTAAATTTTAATCAATATTAAAAAAGAAATATTCCATTCTGCATCACAGGTGTCTGATATGTTCTCCAAAGTCCTAGGGTTTATGCAGGTTTACATTCCAGACAAGCAGCAGCTGATGAAGATCAGAATGAAGCTAGAGATAGCAGAATAAGGATCCTGAAACTTACTGAAGCAGCCAGCAAGTTGTGGATGAGTTTGTTTGCTAAACCATACTATATTACTTTGTATTAGAATGCATCATAAATAAATGGTGTTTTGATAATGCTGGGTTTGATTTAGTGCTCCAACATAAATATATTTATTTATCAATTTACACTATATTTCCAAAAGTTTTGGAACACCCCTCCAAATCATTGAATTCAGGGGTTGTTTTTCAAGGGTTAGGCTTGACCCCTTAGTTCCAGTAAAAAGAACTCTTAATGCTTCAGCATACCAAGACATTTTGGACAATTTCATGCTCCCAACTTTGTTGGAACAGTTTGGGGATGTCCCCTTCTTGTTCCAACATGACTGCACACCGGTGCACAAAGCAAGCTCCATAAAGACATGGATGAGTGAGTTTGGTATAAAGGAACATGACTGGCCTGCACAGAGTCCTGACCTCAACCCCGTAGAACACCTTTGGGATAAATTAGAGCAGAGACTCTGAGCCATTCCAAAACTGGGATGTCTGCCTTTACATGCACATGAATGTAATATGGAGTTGACCCGCCCTTTGCAGCTATAACAGCTTCAACTCTTTTGGGAGAGCTTTCCATAAGGTTTAGGAGTGTATTTATGGGAATTTTTGACCGTCCCTCCAGAAGGTCAGGCACTGATGTTGGACGTGAAGGTCTGGCTCACAGTCTCCGCTCTAATTCATCCCAAAGGTGTTCTATCAGGTTGAGTTCAGGACTCTATGAAGTTCCTCCACACCAAACTTGCTCATCCAAGTCTTAATCTACCTTGCTTTGTGCACTAGTGTGCAGTAATGTTGGAACAGAAAGGGGTCATCCCCAAACTGTTCCCAAAATGTTCCCAAAATGAACTAAGGGGCCAAACCCAACCCCTGAAAAACAACACCTGAATTCAATGATTTGGAGGGGTGTCCCAAAGCTTTCAGCAATATAGTGTATTTATTTAACCAGAAATTTCTCATAGAGATGATCACTTTTCCTAGAGCTACCAGGCTAAGAGGGCAGCTTGAGTTTAAATGATAAACAGACAATAAATAGACACAAGGCAGTTTACCAGAATAAATGATGCTGTAGATAGCTGCAATTATCTACAGCAGATTCCACATACTATAAAATTGGATTGAAGTCTTTTTGCCCGGATTGATCTTAACTTGAGCAACAGTAATCTGCTTTATTTGAGAGCATAGGACATATTGACTATAAATTTTATAAAAATATAAACTATAATTCTATTTGAATTATTAATCTGATGGTGAATGCTGAGTGTCTTTAGATCAATGTGTGTTATTGGGAGGAAGCAACAGGAAGCGGAACTAGAATCGTGTAGATGCGACGCTGTGCTTACTATCTATAATAATAACAAAAAAACAACTCGTAAGTGATTGATTTAAATAGGGCGTAGGCGAAAAAGCCAAGGAAATAAGCACTCCCGAGGCATCTTTGTTCCTTTCATAGCGGTGGAGTAAATTGAAACTGAAAGAGATAAGTTTGCAAGGGAAAAAAGATCCAGCTGGAGGAACTCACACTGCTACGTGAGACTCTCTCTCTGACAGAAAAATAACTAGATTGACTATATTTGAAGAGATTAAAACATAACTAAAAATATAAGAAATATGAATTGAAGAGATTAGAACTGGTGTTTGCTCCTAAGGGAACGGAAACGTTTTGGTGCCAGCACATCTGTGCCATCTCGGTCTGTTGGTAGGAATATAAAAACGATCTATTCTTTTATAGAGAGAGACATTTGCTGTACAGTTCTGTCTTATTACACTGAAGCCGAACAAGCAGAAAAGACGAGTGCAGGATGTCTAGTCATCTTTAAGAATTGCTATGGACCATGGCAAAGCCTGAATAACCAAATAAAACAAACACAAAAAAAACAGACACAGGCACTTTACGAATAATTTGCCACAGAGAAAGATATTTAATTGAACGTGTTAAATTTTATTGCTGAAGTTGTTCATGTATATATCTTCAGTAAAGACTTTATCTTGCTCAGGGTTGTAGTGGTTGTAGTATAGGCCCAAGGCAGGAACACACCCTGAACTGAATCGGAAGTCTCCACACACACACACACCAACCCAGCGGCAATTTAGAGTAGCCAATCCACCTACGAGACAGTTATTATGAAGTTTAAGAAGGGCAGAGTTCCTGAAAGGAAGTCCATACAGACTCATGGGAGACACTTCATAGACAGGAACTGGAGCTAACCTGGAGCCATAATGCACCAACTTTACTTACTGTATTCACAACATGGCTGAATTCAGCTTTACTTACATATGAATCCCTCGAATAAAAAATATTGTCTAAACCCTAAACTTTCTCCAGTAACATATAGGAAATAGCAGTGGCGGTTCAAGTGATTAAGACTCTGGGTTGTTGATTGGTGGATCGAGGTTCAAGTCCCAGCATCACCAAGCTCCACTGTTGGGCCACTGAGCAAGGCCATTAACCCTCACTGCTCCAGGGGTGCTGGATCATAGCTGCCCCTGTGCTTTGACCCCAACTTCCTTAGCTGGGATATGCGAAGAAAAGAATTCCACTATGCTGTAATGTATGTGTGGTGATAATTCTTGCTCTCAGATCTTATAATCGTAGAAAGAAAACCAACTGGTTAAATTGCTTGTTAAACCCATGGAAAGAATATTGATCACAATGTTGTAACAGTGTGTATGTATCATGATTAGATGGATTTTTCACTGAGGAGATGTGCCTGTGGTTAAATATGATAGTCTCCTCGCACTCCTCATGCCTGGTGGCCCAAAGCTAGGGATATGGCAACAATATCTCGGTCCTTCTCCCCACACTCTTTACAAGTGAATGGCCATAAATAATGTTCTCAGGAGTAGAAGAAGATGTAGTGTGCTTCCTGTATATACAATTCCAACCAGGAGAGTTAGCGTCAGAGCCATATGAGCAAGATCATCATAGAAGCATGTTTCACAAGGTCCTGGTCATTGTGTTAATTCTGGATAACAACGTCAGTTAGCCTTTCAGCCTCTTAACCTTATAGCCGTAACCACCTGACTAGACCTGGGTTGTTTGGAGCTGATACTAAGACCGTTTTATTTTTGCGATGAATATTTTATTTGCTTTTATACACTGAAATTGAGACTTTACATGTGCAATCTTTTGGGACATTAATAATACAGGCATCGGTATTTTAAGACCATTTTAACATTCTTTGGAAGAGTTTATTAGCTGGAAGGATTTATTCCCTTAAGTGTTTCCTGGAAGCAAAAAAGAGGGTTGTGTTATTTCTTAGAGGAAGGTTTCTGTGTTGAAGATGGTTTGAGTATTAGATATTACTCAGGTTATGGGTGCTGCTAAATATAGAGAAACTATATTAAAAGAATAATATAGGAAATACTGAGGTTCATAAAATGTATGAAGAGGGGATATATAGGTTCTTCTGATCCTAGTTAAATCAATACAGTACGTACAGCTTATAATAACAATAAGAAGAAGAAGAAGAAGAAGAAGAAGAAGAAGAAGAAGAAGAAGGAAATGAAGAAAGTGAGGTGTTGCTATTGCTTCCTGTTTAAGTTCTGATTTCTTTTTAAAGCAGGTTTACTGAACAATATAACCAGATCTGAACATTTTCTTTGTGTGAAGAAGAAGAAGAAGAAGAAGAAGAAGTAGAAAGTTTCTTATGTTCATCTGTTGAAGCCAAATTTATTCCTGCACCTGCTTTGCCTGTTGCTTTATAGCATAGTCTCCCTCCCAAGGCACAGGAAGACTTATGTCTTAATAACCCACGGTTTGAATGGCCTGATAATGAGTTCAGTATTCTAAGAGGAGTCAGATATGGTCTTAAAATATGTCAAAAATAACGGGATCACTAATATTTCTCCAATAAAATATATCATTTCTGTACTGGTCTTTAGTAGTGTGTTTGTTATTTTTAGTATACATTACTGCCAGCTCCAAATACCTGCAGTAATGGATAAATCTGATCTGTTTTAAAGATTAACAGCTTAATTAACTGATTGCTTGTGCTTTGGAGTTGTCCACTTTTTTAAAATCCTGCTACAGTTTTCAAGAGGATATCCTGTTAGTTAAAGCTATGATTTTGCAATTTAAGAAAATGTGTATAACAATGCGTGGGGGGCACGGTGACTTGGTGGTTAGCATGCTTGCCTCACACCTCCAGGGTTGGGGGTTCGATTCCCGTCTCCGCCGTGTGTGTGTGTGTGTGTGTGTGTGTGTGTGTGTGTGTGTGTGTGTGGAGTTTGCATGTTCTCCCCATGCCTCGGGGGTTTCCTCCGGGTACTCCGGTTTCCTCCCCCAGTCCAAAGACATGCATTGTAGGTTGATTGGCGTCTCTAAATTGTCCGTAGTGTGTGTGTGATTGTGTGAGTGAATGAGAGTGTTTGTGTGTGTGCCCTGCGTTGGCACTCCGTCCAGGGTGTATCCTGCCTTGATGCCCAATGACGCCTGAGATAGGCACAGGCTCCCCGTGACCCGAGAGTAGATCAGATAAGCGGTAGACAATGAATGAATGTATAACAATGCCTACACACTCTGGTATACATTGCAGGGTATAAAAATTTGATTCCATGATAGATTATGTCAGATGTTTTTCCACCTTTAATGTGATAGAACTTTCTTTTTTTTATTTATGACAACAACAACAAAAAAGATGTACTAGGGCAAAATAAAAACTATGTTTTCATAAGTGTGCACTTCCTCTTATGGGGCACGTACCTATGCTCGGAAATAACAAATCGCAGTCAAAGTCAGAGCCGTAGCTGCTTGAGCCACCATTTCCATTAAAACCCCTTTTCCCACAAAAAACAACAACAACAAAAGCCTTCCTAGATTACCCTAAACCATGTGGCAAAATGTGAACCAGGATATGATATTTATTTTGCTGCAGTAAAAATTTCAGTTTTACTTCATTTTTTATTTCATTTTATTTCATTTCATGAAGCATGGTCTAAAAGCTATTTTGGCCCCAAAAACCTTCAGGCTTCTGTTAGGTAGCTGCAGATGAAGAGAAATTTCACCTTCTGACACCCAAACACTGAGTTAATACAACCAAATGTGATTTAAGAAAATGTGAACAGTTTTTATTACATTACTGTTATTACATTACGGGGCACGGTGGCTTGGTGGCTAGCACGTTTGCCCCCCAAGGTTGGGGGTTCGATTCTCTGCCATGTGTGTGTGGAGTTTACATTGTTAATATTAGTTACCTGGTTTCCTTCGGGTACTCCGGTTTCCTCCCCTGGTCCAAAGACATGCATGGTAGGATTGATTGGCATCTCTAAATTGTCTGTAGTGTGTGATTACGTGAGTGAATGAGAGTGTGTGTGTGCCCTGCGATGGGTTGGCACTCCGTCCAGGGTGTATCCTGCCTTGATGCCCTATGACGCCTGAGATAGGCACAGGCTCCCCGTGACCCGAGAATAGATCAGATAAGCGGTAGACAATGAATGAATGAATGTTGTTACATTAAAAGTGGAATCAGATCTAGCACGTTTTATCTTGGTATAATTTCTAACCTATGGTTTTAGAAGGGACTTTTAATGACCACTGTACCCAAGTCCAGTTATACACAGGAGATTTTTTTTTTTATCCAATTCCCTGAGGGTAATTTAATGATCTTTTGGTCTTTTTGAACTTTTCTCCTGTGGAATTACAAAGGCTGTGATAAGAGATAATGGAAATTTCTATAAAAAATGTGATTTTTTTTAACGTCTTTTGCAGATATTTGGTGCTTAAAAAGTAATTTTTGTGTTACAGCACGCAAAGGGTTGCGATTTAGTATTAGTTCAGCAATGTGAATGTTGTTAAGATCTCTTAGTTTCCTAGTTTATCTTCGATACTTTATTTTTAGGCTCACTCTCGAAAATGATCAGACGATCCAATTCATCTACGTTTAGCTACGTATACAAACATTTACAAGTAGATTATCTAGACGACGCTCTTGTCATGGGGCTATATTCAATTCTCCATTGATACAGTATATAACTGTGTTAAAAACAATTTGTAGATATTATTTTTTATAGAGAAATTTATCTTTTGATCCTTTAAACAACACACATTTGCTTGTACTGTGATTAGACATAATTGGGAGGTGATGTCCTGTCTGCGCTTAAGAGTTCAAAAAGAAATTGAGGATTTACGATCATTTCGGAAACACAGGAAATGATGAAATGTTCGCTGAAAATGGGAAAAATGCACTCTGAGTGTGTGTGGGAGAGAGAGAGAGAGAGAGAGAGAGAGAGAGAGAGAGAGAGACCTCAGAATGGATAATGAACTCTATCATTTGGTCTATATTCCGCGTTTATACACCACTTTGTTCTAATCCACTAATTAGACTTTTTTAGCTCCGTTCAAAGGCTGCTTATATTTTGTATTACTGCACTCAGACTTTTTTACAACAAAAATTCCACTTCCTTGTTTGAAACAGTTATTCCAGTGGCGGTAGCTAGCTGACATCATCAACAAACATGGCAAATGATACAAACTGTTGATTTCAAATTAGAAAGCTCATCAAATAATGAAGAAAAAGAGAAGCCAATTTCACCACAAGCATCTTTAGCAGGAATCTGTAGGAAAACATATTTTCAGGTCACTCTAAGATCTAATGTAACATACATTGCTGTTTGAAAAATTATTTACCTATCAAATCAGACGGTAATGAGGAACTGTGAACTAGCTGACAGTCGGGGATCAACTCCGATGATATTCCTCCCATTCAATGCTTTGTTTAAGAGTATCACCTCTAGGCTTTTGCATTGTCATACCAGGAACTGGACACCTGTGAGGTCTACTTCCCCTTGGGGGTTTTTGTTTAAGAGTATCACCTCTAGGCTTTTGCATTGTCATACCAGGAACTGGACACCTGTGAGGTCTACTTCCTCTTGGGGGTTTTTGTTTAAGAGTATCACCTCTAGGCTTTTGCATTGTCATACCAGGAACTGGACACCTGTGAGGTCTACTTCCCCTTGGGGGTTTTTGTTTAAGAGTATCACCTCTAGGCTTTTGCATTGTCATACCAGGAACTGGACACCTGTGAGGTCTACTTCCTCTTGGGGGTTTTTGTTTAAGAGTATCACCTCTAGGCTTTTGTATTGTCACACCTTCAAGGCCTGCCCACTCAATGCCTTTAAAACTGCAATGTATGTGCCTTTTCACTGGACTTGATGACTACAGTGCCATTGGAGTGTGCTCTGATCTCCAATAAAAGATTCCTGCTGAACACTACTTCCGAGTCCCCTGGTCTGCTTCGGTGAATACACAACAAATCTATAAATCAAAGTGACCTAGCTAGCAAGCTAGCCAGCGGGTTACCATGTGAGTGTAGCTCCTTTGGGATTGATTGTTTACACTAGCCAAACAGAACATTCATCAGTACTTTGTCTGAAATGTCAATTATTGGATATTGCTTTCTTGTTTATAGAACGGTTATATGAATATAGATGTTATATTTGAGCTAGTTAGCAAGCTAGCCGACAGGTTATAAAGCGAGTGTGGCTTCGTTTTCACGCATGAAGCAAACATAAACAGAATGATATTTGATATCTGTGGATGGTTATAATTGTCTCCAAACAATTTGAAATTCTACAGTGAGATGGATTGTTTACAGAGAGAACTGTAGCATGAATTTCGGTTTCAGATTTCCCTCAAAGGTTGAATCATCATCAGCAGGCTATGGATAAGAATGCTGTCACCCCTTCAGCCTGTCATTCCTCATGTAGATCCTGGGGCAAATAATTAAAAAAAATATATGTGGAAGTTTGATTTTTTTAGCATTTGTCTTCGGAAGTTTCCTGAGAAGCCTGTGCGCTCAGTGTGTCTTTCCATTTTCTTGCTTCTCTTTTCAGGATGTTATATTCTCAGAAACTATACAAAGCCTAGACTGCAGGCCATCACTGCTCTAGATCTAGAAGGCATCATTTTGGGAAAAAAAAGCTTATATGACAAGAAGAAATCTTAACAGGGAGAAAGATAAGAGACCTACGGCAACAACGAAGGAGCTGCCGGAAGATCTGGGAAATATTAGTCTCTCCCTGCATATGATAACAAGCTCTTCGCATGTTCTTCTGAGCTGTGGGGTAGGAAGGCTAGACAAAAGTCTTTTCTCAGTCTACTTAAATCACCCCAAACCATGTGGCAAAGTGTACTATGATCCAGTGACCCAAGATTGAATGTTTAGTCATAATTCTGAAAGATTCAGTGAAGCATGAGGGTGGTAGCATCATGCTATATGCAGCTGCTCTAAAATCTATGTTGGCCCCAAAACGTGCAGACTTCTATTATTTGAAGATGAAGATAGATAGATTTTACCTTCTGGCATGATAATGAGCCAAAGTTCTGAATTCCAATCAAAACATGATTTCAGTCTTGTTCTCCAGATTCCAAATTTGCACCTGTGTTGTTGTCCAGCATTCCATGTCCAGCATTGAATGTCTTTGTCATGTTCCACTCCACAGTGGAGGTTAATATGAAGCCCATGTAAACGTAGACACTCAGGGCTTTAAGAATTTATAGTTTTCCTAAGTATTTTTTTAACCTGTTTTATTAACCTCGCCTACTAGGGACAATATAGAAGTTGCTTTCGGCTGCTCCCTGTTCGGGGTCGCCACAGCGGACCGACTGGTCTGCACAACAACTTGGCAAATGTTTTACGACGGATGCCCTTCCTGACGCAACCCTCCCATTTTTCCGGGCTTGGGATCGGCACTGCATCCAGTGGCTGGGAATCGAACCCGGGCCTTCTGCATGATAGGCAACAAACCTACCACTGAGCGTCACCAATGCCCCGCCTACTAGGGACAATACATTAAGTAAAAATTTCACAAACATGTTTGTGTCTTAAAAAGTAAATCTTGGTATCAAACCCATTTCTGCTCTCTGAGATGCCCCAAGTGTTCATTAGCAGCTAAAATTTGAAGGTGTTATCTTCAACCACTAAACACCACTTCTGTCTAAGGATATCCAACAGAGGGAAAAACACACATCTCACGCTGAAATCCAACAGAGTCCTGATTCATTTTATATCAGACTCATGACTGTTTAAAAAAAACAAACAAACTTGTTTCTACTGATTGAAAATGTCCCATAAGTTGATGTCCATTCCACTCATGGACTGGAACACTGGTGTACTGGAAAAATGTGTTAACCAAGTATGAATTAAGGGGTTTACACAGTTTAAGGGGTGTTACACAAGAGTGGAAACCTTCCTAATATAACTTTATGTTGATTGGGTGTTGCCTGGAGGCATTGTACATGTTTCTAAATAAATGGAATCCTTTATGTCTCATGAGGGAAGCAGTTTAAAGCTGAGATGGAGCTCTTTTTAAAGCAAAGATACAGTCAAGCTCTTTTTGTGGGTTTTGTTTGTCTCATCTTCAGGATTTGCTTCATGTGCTAGACGTGCTAGATCATGTGCTAGACATTCTCCAGAGGCTTTCCCAATTTAAACCGCTTTTCATTTCAAGTGAAATTGTGTTTTAATTCCTTTCATTTGAACTGAACTATGCATGGATTTTACTGAAGCATCCTTAAACCAGCAGACTACTCTGCTGTGAATCTCACCCAACAATGGTCTACTATATTAGTATTACTCAGTGATAATTCTCATCATTATAAATTCTTCTGCAAGGTCAGATTTTTGTGATAATGAACTACACTGAACTGTATTTACTCAGATTTTTGAAGAGCATGAATAACAGGGGAAAAAGGCCATTACAGTGACAAAAGGTATCATGCTTTTTGTTATTCATATTATCTTTGTGAAAGCTTTTTTATTTCGAGTGTGGGTGAAAAAAACAGTCAGATGGGTCTTGTTGTTTGTCTAGGGGTCTTTACCTGCCTTTACTTATGTAGCCATGATGTAGTTTTCTGAAGAATAAATGAAAAACAGATATACACGTGATATCATGATCTATTGTCATGAGTTTCCTGTTTCTTATAGTTTCCCATCACGGTTTTTTCATCTGGTGTTGTTATGGATGATTACAGGGTCTGGATGTCTACAGCCCACGACTATACGTACCTCTACACTGACACATTCATACAGTCTGCTGTTTAGAGAGCGTGTACAGCTAATCACTTCCCTGCATGACCTTAGCCTTAACATTATCTAAAAAACAATTATCTTAATGCAGAGCTCAAGCTGATGCCAAGCATTCCAAAGCCAAACAAGGACATCATTCCATCGAGCTCAGGTTTAAGTATCTTTATGTGTTGAATAGCGGGTGTTGTGTTAGCCCATTGTGATCTAATAAAAGCAGCAAGTAGAAATGTTGAGCTGACGTTAAACTGTCAGTCAGATGGCCATCGAATAGCTTTTCTAAAGAATGTGTGAATGCTGTCATATTGAAGATATGGTATATAAACAACATCCCCTGTTCATGATCTCTCTCTCTCGCTCTCTCTCTCTCTTTAAAGTACACCTTTATAACATGATTACTAGCGACTAGCATGCTTCTTTCATATTTCTAGCCTCAAAGCTTCTAGCCTTTTTAGACTTTTATTTAACACCACTGTGACTGGACGATAGAGGCGTTGTCACGGTTATTCTGAAATGACCAAGTTCTGATTTCTGCATATACTATTGTCAAGATTCTGTTGAGAATTATTAGGGGATGTGGTAGCTTAGTGGTTAAAGTGTTAGCCTACTGTACTGAAGGTTGTGAGTTTGAATCCGCGGGCTGCCAATGCTGGGCCCCTGAGCAAGGCCCTTAATGCTCAATTGCATAAGAAAAAGAGATAAAAATGCAAAGTTGCTGTGGATAAGGGAGGAATGCCAGAAATGAAATGTTACCATGTTCTTGCTCATACTCTGTTTTAGTCATATTTTGCTGTTTTGGTCAACATTTATGTTTATACTCAACACCAACTTTACTGTTTCTTTTGCACCTTTTAAAATAAAAGTCTGTGCTCATATCTGTTGCTGCTACAAATCTGACAGTTGGATGTGTTAAGTATTTTCTTTTAAATAATCATCTATTAAAAGTTTTTTTTCACCTAATATAAAGTTTGACTTTTTCTTACTGGATTTTAAAAGAAAATTTTTAGCATCTAGAATTGAAAAGGTGAAACCTTGACTCAACTCTGTTATTGTCACGTTTCCGGGATCCATAGCATGAAGAAAACAGACCCAGCGCGACGATAGACGAAGACAGGGATTTTATTTAACTTAAAACAAACAAACACGAGCACAGGACCGACACCACACATAGACCCTACATAAAGACAAGGACTAGCCCCGAACCCTGGCAAAAGGCCACTATATATATCCAACATAATTAAGGGACACATTGGGAACAGGTGAACATTAATGGAGACACATTAGGAACAAGGCGTGGCTAACTCAGACACATGGCATACAAAACATAAACAAAACCAATCCCCATTAGCAACCCCCCCTAGTGGTCCAACCTGGGACCTGCCACCCGTAACAGTTATTTTATTCGCACTTGTCCTTTTTCTGTTTTGTGAATCTTTTTTGTTCGCTTCTTTCCATATGTTGCAAATACATTTTTAATACATATATATACATAATTTAAATGTAAGAGTTTATTCTTTTCTTCTTTGACTGGAATGCGAAAACTGTAGCTGTACTTCTATCAAAATATTTTTGGCATTTTTATTAGAGCAGAGAAAGCAGGAGAAAGCACGAATAAAATTGAGCTGGTTTGAATTTTTTTAACAGCAGTATATTTTAGCTTGCATAGGCAGTTGGTTAACTAGCTAGCTAGCCACCATGCAGTTAATTCATATTAGCCACCATGCAATAATTAATTGATATTAGTCTTTTCATATTAGCCTTCCATGCCACGCAGATTGTAGAGATGTTTGCAATTGCTCTTAAAAAATTCACCTAGCTTATTACTTGTCTTATTAATTTGAAAATTATTTGGCTAAAGCACCGCTAGGTAGAGTGTCACATCAATAATTTCACACAGCAGGAAGAAGCAGTACTCTGCCTGAATTGTACATTATACTCTATTTCTTTATAATCATGTTAGGTTTTGTGATATTAATCACGAGTTCTGAAAGTGTGAGATGACAATGGCTACCGTGTTGTTAACGTCACAGTACTGTGGACCTGTGGAGGTAAAGCAGGAGCTCAATATGCAGACAACAGCATCAGCATGCAGCTCTGTTTTCTGATCAGTCTACATCCCTATCCTCACCTTCGCTCATGGGCTTTGGGTAGTGATGAAACAGAAATGAGGTTCCTCCACAGGGATGCTGGGTGTGCTCTCTGTAATGAGGTGAGGAGCTCGACAATCCAGGAGAGCCTCGGAGAAGTGACACGTTTCCTCTGAAATACGCAGATCCAGTGAAGATGACAGAGCTGCCTCAGGAGGAGCTGCTGCTACTGCGAGCCACACCCAGAACAGTGGGGAAAATGGTGAGAAGGAATCTGAGGGTTGTACATGTCTTGTCTAGCTCTGTGTATCTGTATAAGTAACAGCTGTTCCTGTGAAGAAAGAAAGGTATCTTGCTAGGCTGTACTGCAACCTGTACAGTAAAGTAAAGCTTTCTCCATATGTTTCTCCATAAATCTAAGCCCATTTTGTCCACCTAATATAGCGTCACCTTTGATTCATTTGCAAAGAATTGCATGATTTACATGACTTGCATGATTTTTTTTCTTTCTGTATCAGTAGTTTTCATACAGTTTTAGAAGAAAATTGACTGGAAACTTTTTTCTGAGCTACAGTTCTTCTTGTAATATGTAAATATTTTTTGCTTAAATGGATTTTACCATTAAAGACTTGTCTTTTTTACTGATGCAACAATGCAGAAGACGATATCAAATAAACATCCGAGTGAGAAGATGTATTTACGCAGACAGGTTGCCTAAGATTTTTGCACATGCAGTCGTCGCTCCATCCGCCGTTCCCATCAGTGCAAATAAACTTTGTTTGATGAGTCTTATTCAGACAGACAGATTGAGTCAGCATTACTGTAGACTTATGCATTACTGTAGACTTAAACTTCCTCCGAACTTCCTGAACCCTGCTGAAACAAAGAAAAGTACAGATAAGCCAGGAGTAATGAAATATTTAAATATTTTAATCCAGGTACAGAAATTTGAAATGTTATTTATAAATGCTGCAGGCATAAGCAGCAATAACGTTTGCCTTTTATTTAAGTACGACCTTTTCTTTTCACCAAGACCTTCAAGGTTGGGTCATGTTTTCCGACAACGCACAACCTTTCGACCACGGGGTTATTTTGACAACTTACTTTAAACAAAATGAATGTTAATGTTACTTTATTCATCATGTACACCTACTGTATGTATATAATAGTATTAGTATAAGTATTAGGTGTAAGTAAGGTGTCGGAAGAGTTTTAGTGGACTATATCAAAATTCAAGCTCAACATCAAAGATATTTGATGATGGTGGTGGAGAACACTGTCTAATACATCGCTCCAAACTCTCAAATACAGTAATTTATGATCTGAGGACATGATTTTCATCACGTTCATCCTCATTAAACCATTCAGTAAGGACTCCTGCCTGTGAATGAGAATGGGGGAGGAGTCATCCTGGAAGAGATTTTTCATCATAGGGTAAAGGTGGTCTGTCCGAAGAACTGAATGGAACAACCATGGCACAAGAGCATCTGACACTGGTTCACTGCTTTTTTTCCTTTAATTTGTCTCTGTGGAAGTGGGGGCGTGGTCAAGTGTCAGTTTGTGAATGAATGTCGAGGGAAGAGGAGAAACACACACACAGTTCTGTCCATTTCTCTCCTTCGGCTCTCGTTTCTCCCTCTTTTTCTCCCTGCTGCAGCTCACTGCGACAGAAAACAGTCATTAATACAATTCACAGCACAGGTGTGTGATCCTTAGCACTCACTTCCCTCGGCCCCGTCCTCTATTCACAGGCCGGTGCTCGACCACGCCCCTGCTTCCACAGTCTCCCATCTGTATATACAATAGAATGTATATATACATCCTTCTTGTCTGTAAAACACTCCAAAAAGCATTTCCCTTTTTCTCTTTTTTTCTATCCACATACCACTGCCAAATCCTCAAAATTCCTTACTACTAACTTGGCTACTTTTTACGAACAAAAAAAAAAGACATGCTGAGAGAATTGAGATAATAATCTATTCTCAGGCAGCACCTTCAGAGATCATGACCAACTGGCCAACAAATGACTGGAACCAGCGAGATAACAATCCAAGATCAAAATGAAAAACACATCAAAAAAGGTGTTCCTCAGGGTTGGAGAGTTGGCTCGTCACTGGTTTCGAGGAATGAAAGGAAGAGCAGTGTTCTTGCTGTGTTCTTGAAAAATTGTTGGAGCTCAAATGAGTGCCATGCAACATTTAGGATACTGCTTCTCGCTGTGCCTTTAAGACATCATGGATTAAGACTCTCTGCATGAATTTCAGATGACTCGCAGCCCTGTGCACTACCTCAAATAGCTCCTTCTTCAGTGTTGGCACATTAATATGAAATCATAAGTATGTTCGCCCTCACCATATCAAACTCTTCAGTCGTTCATTATTTTCACGCGATTATTTTCGACTTTTTTTTTCTCTGCCCAGTCATCAGACATGTGAGTTGTTTTGCAAATTCTTTGTCTCTTACTGATTCAGAGGCTCATCAAGCCACTTTCTAATCACTCTGCAGCAACTTCAGACTGCTTTTATGGCTCTGCTAAACTTCTTGACACACTTGCACCCTGGGAATATCAATCACACCGAGAAATGTAGCACCTCCAAGATTTAGATACCCTCCACCCTTTCGTCTTAGGCAGGGAATCTATGCAAATGTCGTTAAGCAGAGCTTTGAACCCGAGCCCCTCATGTCACTGGCTTTTGGAAGTGAAGTGAGATGCTAAAATTTGCCGAGACTGTGTAGCTGCAAGTCAGTGGGAGCTTCTGTGAACTCCCCTTCAATCACGGGTTTGAAAGAGGCGAGATTTTGGAGCTGAGCGCATACACAGCGGCAGCGTGCCGAGGCACTGGCAGAGCTGTCTGGAAACAGGCAAACGAGTCAGTGTTACATTATTAATCTTGTATTTGTGTGCTATCTCATGTGTGTGTGTGTGTGTGTGTGTGTGTGTGTGTGTGGCATGGTCTCATAGGCAACAGTGAGCTGCTAATGGCTCTACTGTGCTCCGTCAGGGCCTCAGTTTGGTTACTTACTCAGGGGCCATCGTGTAGGATTTTCCCATTGAGTGAGAAGAGCATAAGGCATGTGCAGATGTTATAATTCTCAATGCTCTGTTGTATAAGCTATCGATGGTGAAGAAATAAAACACATGGTGTCATGCAGTTAGAGTAAAATAATCCATGAGATGTGGCCCAGAATGAACTGGAGTTACTGTTAACACTGCATAGTGGATTATTTTTCTATAACACCACAACCTGTAGTGTTTGATTCCTTTTATAGATCAGCAATTTGCCACTTATTGCTTATTCATTGTTACACTTTTACTAAAGATTTAGATTAATATGGCAATACAAGTGGTTCCCATGTCATGCTTTGTGTTCTAGCATTCTTGCTATCATTGCACACCACTTTATAATGGGGTGTTTGCTGGTTATCATGCTTGTCTCACACCTCCAGGGTTAGGGGTTCGATTCCCACTTCCACTACGTGTGTGTGGAGTTTGCATGTTTTCCCTGTTCCTCAGGGGTCTTTTCCAGGTACTCCGGTTTCCTCCCTATCCCAGAGACATGTGTTCTAGGCTGATTGGCATCTCTGCATTGTCTGTAGTGTGTAAGTCTGTGATTGTGCCCTGCAATAGACTGGCATCTTGTGCCCCAAGTCTCCAGGGTTCGGCTCCAAGCTCCCCATGACCCAGTATTATAAGCGATGTAGAGAATGGATGGATGGACGGCTGTGTAGTTTTTTTTTTTTACAAGATCACTTCCTGTTTAAGGTGAGAAAATTGAGTTACCATTTGAGCTTTCAGTCGCATCACGTACTGTAAATCAGAGCTATTAAAGTTCATGTACAAATCTCATAGAAAAATCATCATGTCATGGCCATCTGTGGTAGGAAGTCTTCAGAGTGTATGTTTGGCCCGGCTGTCAGTGTGGGAAAGGTGGTGTTCCTCTCTCCTGTAAATCAGGATGACATTAGGCAATCACACGCCGATAAAAGTTAGTACTTTCCTCCAAGCACCTTCAGACATACAGTGACAGGAGCAGCAGCTTGGAAAGATATTGTAGCTGGCTGTGTCAACCCCAGAGTAGTACCTCTGCCTACCAACAGAGGTCACAATCACCAGAATTCTAATCAGATGCTCACTGTTTGCTTCCTGCTTCAACACATGGCTCTCCTGAACACTTTGCGATAGTCTTGCACATCCTATTTTCAGCTGTCTGCCCTATTAGACTACACATGGATCCTTACACGTCTCTTGAGTCTGGTTTATTGCAGTGGTATTACAAGTCTCAGTATCTGAGAAATGAGACTAATAAACTGGAAGAAGAAAGGATTCAACATTATAATTCAGTTGTTTAAAATCACTGCTGGAGCTCCGTCAGTATGGCTTTAAAGCTATCTGTCTGTGGCTGGAGGTCATAACCTTTTACAAATAGCCATACTGCATATGCTACTAATACGAAAAATAGCCATCTGTTGTTGCTAAGTGAATGGGTAAGAGTCTTATCCAAGGGCCTGAACAGTGTAGAACTGGGATGTGACCTTAAAACCTTCCCTGGCACGGCATCTTAGCCCCTGAGCTCCCTCTTCTCATAGAAGCAGGACCACCAGATTTCAGAAGGTATCACTTGTCCTATCTTCCGAAAAGGTTTTACACTTTTTCACTCAGATTCATAAGGGTGCAAAATCTCTATAACCTATTCCACCCACTCTGTTTGGTCAGGATCATGCTGTAATGCTTCCTCAGCACAGGCAGTGATAAGAACAGAACAACCTCACATCTATTTACCCATTGAGAACTCATGCAAAATTCATCACAATGCTAATAAGGAAGAGAAATTTCAATGGATTTCATATGAACAAGCTCTTCACCCTAAGCTTAAGCGATTTATTAATTGTCTATAATTGCTTATCCATTTCAGGGTCAAACCAGTTCAAGAGACCTTTCCAGAAGCACTGGTGAGAGGTCTAACACTCAGTGCCAACAGGAAATACAGGCTTTTTTTTTGGATTGTTTTGTTTTTTTTGTGATGTATTTAGAAAGCTTTAGCCTTTTACTCGTTGTGCTTGGCACATGGCAAACCTTTACACTGGCTCACAAGTTAGAATATAATTAAATTTTCTATTAATCTTGAGTTAAAACTTTGGAACTAGTGATCAGTTCCTGCTGACCCTCAAACCAGGTGTTTGGACCTCAATTTATTGCACTGTAACTGTAAGCTGCTTAAAAGTCAAATAAATAAATAAATAAATAAATAAATAAAAGGTTCATAAAGAGACTCCTAAGTGTGTAAGTGTTTGGTTGCATGCTGTGATGATGACATCCTAATGATAATTGAAAGTTTTAACTAAAAGCTCCCCATGTGAGGCCAGTCATCCATCTAATCTGGTGTGTGCTGGGGAGGTGTGAAGGCACGCTTCTCTCCATGACCACGCTGCCAGAGAGTGGGCTGAATGCAGTCTATATATCACTCATATGCATGAGCTGGGCTTCTCTCGCTAAAGAAACAGATGATTAATGGTCTCTGTGTTGAGCAACATTTATAAATTCATCTGTCTCAGGCCTCCTAATGGGACGTGGTATTTCATGCTCACGCTTCCGTGGAGCCCTTTAGACTGGTATACCAATTGCCTGAAATAATCATTTTCAACAAGATTCATAACACACACACACACACACACACACACACACACACACACACACACACACACACACACACACACACACACACAACCCTGTAAGCAAATCTATAATGCAAATAAGTGGAAAAGGCATGAGGATAGTAAAGTGCTGTAAACATTTTCTATTTGAATAATCAAATAAAATGCTAGAATAACATTATAAAGTAGCAGTAATACATTATGCATGCAGGATAAGAACAGATTGTACCAGTGTGGTTTGTCATGTAGTGTCTGTAGACCACACAAAACGAAATGATCATTTCTCTAACTCCATTGAGAATCACCCTGCTGAGCTGAGTAATGATAGTCACGCTGTGGCGGTGCTTTGCTCTCGACACCTGCTGCTTAAGTTCGCTAACAATTCATGAGCTTAAGTTCAACTCTGACAATGATTACCCACAGTCCACCGGGGCTTTACATTCAGTCATTTTCTGTGTAAGGTTTCTGATATACTGTAACTATTAGGTACAGGAACATATCAGCATTTTCTTTTCCTTTCTTACTTTATCTTTTGAATTTTCTTTCCTTTTGCTAGCTCCCTTAAAACAGTCAGATCCCCTCTATCATACGACAGCTACCAAGTGGGGAGGGTGAAATCTAACGTAGTTCTTTCAAGAAACGTGAAGCTGCTCATGTGGAGTGAGAGAGAGAGAGAGATAGAGAGAGGGAGAGAGAAAGAGAGAGCCCTCCCTATTACTGAGAGAAAAGGACCAGTTTTTCTGGCTGTGGCTTGAATGAGATGTGAACTTGAATCTTGATTTCTGAATGCATTTTGTAATAAATGTACTTGGTGTCCTCATTTAAACCTCTGTGACCATGACCAGGCAGTTATTAAGGATGAATGAAGCAATTCTGAAAGTAAAACCTCACCTCATGCACCTTTTTTTATTGCAGGTTTTCTTTTCAACAATGCCTGCTCGTAAACAGTGCACCTCCTCTTCATATCTGTTTAGAATACATCAATTCCTTCCAAATAATGTATTTGTACTTGGCTCATATACAGGAATTATTTTATACATTAGACACTATTAATTAAGTCTTGCTAAGGAGGTTAAAGAGTTGTAGATTGTTAGCTTTGCATTGCAACTAGGAATGGATTAGCAGCGTTGTCTCAAATGTTTCGTCGCAACAATTACTATGGAGGTTTGAAAAGTTGGACATGGGACATACTTAGGGTTTGGACAAGGGCGTAGATTTGGAATGAACATGGATGTGAAGTGTTGAATGGCTATTTTACTGATAAGTATCCATCCATCCATCCATCCATCCATCCATCCATCCAGCCAAAAGCCAGCCAGCCAGCCATCCATCTATCTATCTATCTTACACAAGTATTTCTGATCAAATGATTATTTTCAGAACATCAATGATGTTACAAAATCAATGACTTGTACATATGTTTCACTTGATCATGGTATGTATATTGGGAGGGTTGTAATTACTAGTCTTGTTTATTTTTCTGATCATCTTCCCCAAAACTACACCCCTGGGTTTAGATGAGATTATCAGTGAAGGATTTTCTTAAGGCAAATAATTCACACCTTATAACAAAGCTGATGAATTTTGCTTGCGATTAGGTTGGTACAGATTTGTAATTCAGAGTTCAACCCTCTTTTCAGTCTCACAATTTTGCAAGCAACAACTTTGAAATATAAAGCAATCCAGTTCAGGGATGAGCTCAAGGAACTGAATAATCTGATGTAAGCATAAGCAGGCGTAATATTCTGTTGCGTAAGTGTGTGAATAATGTATGATTTTAATATTATAATATTGTCTAGCTGTTTGTTTTACTCCAACTTTTTTTTTGTTTAAGCTTAATCGTGAACTTCTGTATTTTCCTAATCCATCACAGAGTTGTTGGTTTTTTTTTTTCACTGACTCACTTTTTTTAAAACTTACTTTAGCCTGGAAGTCGGGGCATTGGTGGCTCAGTGGTAGGTTTCTCGCCTATCATGCGGAAGGCCCAGGTTCGATTCCCAGCCAATGCCTCAACCCCAGCCACTGGATGCAGTGCCGGTCCCAAGCCTGGAAAAATGGGAGGGTTGCGTCAGGAAGGGCATCCGGCGTAAAACACTTGCCAAGTTGTTGTGCGGACCAGTTGGTCCGCTGTGGCGAACAGGGAGCAGCCGAAAGCTACTACTACTACTTTAGCCTGGAAGTCAATTAGTACCATAACAGGACACTCAGTTGTGACAGCCAGATGGTGTGTCATCTGATTTGACATTCCCATCTTTCCGATGTTTGTTTCCTGCCAGAGGTTATTGTTTTGACCATTGTTTTAAACTGCTACCTTCTCCTCAAACTGCTCTTATAGCTGTGAAATGAAATGCAGGGTTAGAACAAGTCAGCTACACCCACAACATGTTAATGAGGTACATGACCACATCGGTATGTTCGGCTTGCGTCTCAGTGGAGATTTTAATTACCTTCAGGGAAGTTGGAACAAGTTTCTGATTTTCTGAATAAATCTATTTTGATACCTTACCTAATAACCAGTTTTTAAGTTATTTTTAACATCTACACATTATACACACATTACACACTGACTCCTATATGCAGAATCATCTCTCTTCATTGAATTAGTTTTTTTTTTGTTTCTCCTCTCCCACAACCCAGGAAATATGACAGCTTGTCTCAGAGTGTGTAAAGGAAAAGGCTAATAAGTAGTGAATTTATGTAACATAATAAAACATATACTATCACTTAAAAGTTTGCACATCCCAGCTCCTAGAAGGGTTTTCTTCATTAGTACAATTTCCAACTACTCTGGAATAGCATTGAAGTATTGCATTAACACTATGAAAAACAACATAGGCAATTATGCAGTGACCAAGAAAAATCTACACTACTTTTTAAAGTACTACTAAACTTTTTTCTTAGAGCTTTCTCAAAGTTCCCAGATAGATTGACGGAGCTCCTTGCAGCTTCTCCAAAGTTCTATATATAAACTACTTGTTTAGAGGCACAGTTCAATTTTAAGTAGAAATCACTTGTTTTAAGTAAAAACTTGCTAAAGTAAACATATTTTTAATTCAGAAAAAAGACCTGTATCAGCAACTGCCATGATACTCAGACCACAACCCCATCACATGACCCAAAAAACGCATCACAAAAAATGTATACAATAATAAGGACCTCTCATACAAGATTAAGAATAAAGATTATTAAAATTATAAAAAAAATAAAATAAATAAATAGTAAGTATAAATAAACCATACAGGTCAATTAATTAAAATCAGAGAATTCAGTTAAACTAAAACATCTGGTTTGATGTATATGCACAATAATGCTTAAATAGACTTTCATTTACTATAAGACTATCTGTCCCAATACTTTTGCTCACATAAAAATATCTTTAGTGTATTGCAAAAACAGTACAATCTATCTTGCTGTTCCAATATTTTCAGAGGACAATGTATTTGAATGTATTTTGGGGGGGGGGGGATTGGGGTGGTGGGGTACTGTAGCTGAGATGTTAAATAGTAAATGTGATCTAATTTTTAAAACATGAACCAGTGTTTCTGTATCAGATCCTCTTTTGCAGCTTCTCCTTATCACATGCATTTATGTAAACTCAAGGCAGCTCATCAGACCTAGAGACTTTAGGTCAGAAAGGGGGAACATTTTCAAGACTTTCAAAGATTTTTAATTTTTTGACCCTCTCTGGTCTGATTTGCAAACTGAAGTGATGACATGTCTGGTTTTTAGAAAGAAGAATGACTTTATTGTAGCTGCTTCTAATGCAAAACATGCCTTTCTGCTGTGTCTGTGCTGCTAATGAAAAGTGGTAATGTGAAACACAAGTGAGAAGCAAAACTCCTCACTTTAAACTGTTTCATCTACAGCCATTAACTCCTATGCAAGGATGCTGCTCATAGACGTCATTGAATCATCCCACAACAGTTGATAACAAAGCTGAGCCTGCTGAGTCTGGACTTTTTGACCGGCGGACCCCTGCGCACCAGGATCGTCAACTGCACCTCCAGGACCACCCACACACTGTCCACTGCTGTTCACACAGCTGATCTGCTATAAAGTTCTAATAAAACTATCAAGTCTGTTGATGACATTACAGTCATGTCAACATTCAGTACGTTTATATGCAACCAAATGATCTGATAGTAATTGTATTGATAGCTCACTCAGATTGAAAAGCCTTAAACACCACCTAAACACCTCAGTCGATCCACTTGAGTTTAATCCAAATTAAATTTGGGATCTAAAGGGCTGGTCTAGATCTAAAATAAGCAAAAAAAAAAAAAGTAAAATAGTTGAATTTGATTATTTTCTCAAAAAATACCTTGAGAAAATGCGCACATGTGCAGTATTTTTGGACTGAATTCATCTGGACTGACGAAAATGAGCACATGTAAACTTACATAATGATGGGTCCGGCTACAGAGATGAAGGGAACCAGCTTACAGGGGTTTTGGTAGCTCAAGTGGTTAAGGCTCTGGGTTGTTGATTGGAGGATTCGGGTTTCAGCACTGCCAAGCTGTCACAGTTGGGTCCTTAAGCAAGGCCCTTCTCCTGCTCTAGGGGTGCTGCATCATGGCTGACCCTGTGCTCTGACCCCTAATCTCTAAGGATGGGATATGCGAAGAGAGAATTTCACTGTGCAGTAATGTAAATACGACCAATAAAAGCTACATGTTCTTCATGTTCATTATACAAAAGTGATTTCAGGAGTATTGCACTTTATGTACCGTACTCTTATATGTTGCACCATGGTCCTGGAGAAACGGCAATTTATTCCAAGTGTATACAAGCTATTTTGAGGAACGACCATAAAAATGTTCTTGAATTTGCTTTAAAATAAGCATTAAAAGGTCACTTGTCTTCATTTGGTTAGGTTATGTTTTAGGGCATTGGTGGCTCAGTGGTAGGTTTCTTGCCTACCATGTGGAAGACTTGGGTTCAATCACCAGCCACTGGATGCAGTGCTGGTCCCAAGCGCGGAAAAAAAAGGGGGGGGTTGCCTCAGGAAGGGCATCCAACGTAAAACCAGTGCCAAGTTGTTGTGCAGACCAGTTGGCCCGCTGTGGCAACCCCGAACAGGGAGCAGCCGAAAGCACCTTCTTCTTGGTTATGCTTCTTGCAGTTTAAAATGAAAGAACTTTCATGGACATTGATATGATGTGTTATGAAAAGTTAAGATGAAGGGAGGATTATGAGATGATCAACTCTTTTCATGTAAAATTCAGCAAAGCCACTTTGGCTTGGTAGATTTCCTACAAATGTTGTGACTGGGTCAGAGTTACATGAGGGTTAGATGAGCAGACTGGCATTGATAAGCAGAATAAAAGTGGCATAGAGATGTGTTATATAAATTATAAAAGGATGTATAAAAATTACAACACTTACAATGCTTGGCCCAAGAAATCTACATAGCCATTTATAAGCTACTTTTATTCGCAACTCATAGTCTTGTGTTCATAGACATATACAAAAACAATCTAAAACGAACCAAAAAAATCCTGCTATATTTATCTGGACAGAAACATTTTATGAAATTGACTTAATGGGTTCTAAAAGGGACATATAATAAAATTGCCCAAAGGCTATGAAAACAATCATCAATTCATGTTGCTTTGACAGAGCAAGTAAAGCAGCAGTTTCCCAAAATGGCTGCAAAGGACAAACACAGATCATGCATTGTGTTGGATTAAGGTTAGCAAAGCCTGAGGAAACCAAAAAAAAAGGGGGGGGGGGGGGGGGGGGGGTTGGGACCCCAAAACATTGTACTGCCTCTGGGGATAAAAAATGAAATGAGACATAACAAATGATGTGTCAGCTGGGCTAACCAAAACAAAGGAGGGTTCAAGGAGAGCAATAAAGTAACACCAACAAGCACAGTGCAACCTGTTGACTTAATAATTCTTCAAGCACAGGTGTTCAAACAACGTCTGGACTTCTTTGTTATCTCCAGGTGTCTATACTATCTTTCACACCCTGCTGCTAGAAAATCCAAAAAGCTCACAATGACAAATCCATAGTTGACTCCTGCCAAAGCGCAATTAACAGTTGCTCAAGAAATCCCCTCTGTGCTGAAGACGCTAATCTCCTCTGCCCATGTTAATTGGATATTTGGTGACAAATTGGGGCAACACACGCAGTACCATATTCCCAGCCTGTAGTTAGTCTACAAACAGATGTCCAAGTGGCTACAGAATAAAGTCACATCTTGTTTAGTTTGTTTGAGCTGCAATCAAGAAATCTAGGCAGCTTTGATTACATAAACTTGGAACATTATGGTCAGATTTTCAAGCTTGTGTAATTGTTTCATTTATCATTATCAGCATGTTTGACACATTTCAGAATTTATTAGTGAAAAGAACAATAATTTGGTCTTTTGTATCCAGTCCTTATTATTATGCCGTTGATGATTGTTAATTCAAAGTGAAATTAATCTTGGGCCTGAAGCCTAGTTCACACTAACAAGGATAAAGTTGCAACCATTTTTGTCTTTCCGTCAATGTTAAAATGCCGTCTTTGACCTCTGGAAAACGCATTATTTCAAATCCTCGCTTCAACGTGTATAAATCTGAGAATGCAGTTTTAGTGTTATAGTGTGGATAAAGAAAACATTTTTTTTAGTCGTTTTTTTCTTTCTACTAACAAATAATAAAATTAAAATGAAATGTATAGATGTTGTACAATGACATTTTTTAGAAAGTGGTACTCATTAGCACGTCTATCTGGGAACAGTTCTAGCTAAAGTTATTGGCCTTGTTGGATATGTTGATATTTCCAAGTATACAAGCCACGCTGTCACTCAAACAAGTGGCTTTTTTTGTGTGCAAATGATGAAAAGGTTGTGGGTCAGACACCCAGTGTGGATCCTCAACATAATATCTTATAAAAAAAAAAAAAGATTAAGCACTCAAAATTACATCTGTATGTCAGTGCAGACTAAACAATAATCACAAGGACATTAGCACATAAACATTTATGGCATTTGGCACTCAACCTTGTTATGAAAGAGATGTCAAAGGACATTTGTCTCATTTACACATTCAAGGCAGTTGAGTGATAAGGGCCTTGCTCAAGGGCCTGGTTTGGTAGTGCTGGGATTTGAACTCAGGTGATTTCCAATGCCTTTAACAATAGAATAATGATGGCAATTGTTTCCTAATGGCAAATAGTTTTTTCATTAGTAAGAAATACCATTTTAGTCCTGTTATTGCAATGGAATCTGTAATTACATAGTCTAGATTGCAGCAGCCAGATTAATTACTAATTAATTACTTACTATTAATTATTATTTGACCACATCACCCCTATCTAATCCACACCACACTGGCTTCCCATGAAAAGACTGCATTGATTATAAAACATTACTAATGGCCTACAAAGCATTGAATGGTCTCACATCACAATACCTGAGCAAACTTCTATGATTCTTTTAAGATATGCCATGCCTGCAAAAGGTGCAGACTTTTTTTTGGTACCTATAATAATGAATGCTAAAGTTGGAGGCAAAGCCCAGCAGTTAAGGAACAGCCTTAGTAATCACATTGTCAGTATTCACAGTGCCAATCTTTTAGTATAGTCTGAAAGCCTATTTGGTTAGTCAAATATTTCGTTAATAGTTTTGCTTGTAGGTAAAGGCACCGATCTGAAGGATACATCGGTATCGAGAATTTGGGGAAAATGAGGCTTTTTGGATGCTGTCTTCATCCCCACTCTCAGGCATTCACACGTTCACTAAGGTTTGTTGATGGTGGAGTGTCTGTCCCACAGTGTCCTCATGTCTGTGTTGTCTTCTGGCTCTTCTTTGAAGTTGTACTCTCCTAGCTAGGCATATCAGAATCTCTACTTGCACTCTGTATATACGGATATGATGTTGATCTCGTGTCACTAGAAGAGGACGAATTCCACCCTGAATCTGGTTGCTCTCAAGGTGTCGTCCTCATGACATCTCAGGGAGTTTTACCTTGCCACTGTCACCTCTGGCTTGCAAATTAGGAACACATTTATACAGATTTCTGTAAAACTGTGTCGTGCTAATGTCCATAAATAAATAAATCTACATTTGAGATGTAGGAATAGTACAAATATATAACTCCCTGCTTAAAACTTCTGAAGTCAGAGACTAAGTAATTTCTCCTTCCCAGTCCAACACTAGCCTAAAAACACACCTGTGAACCCCTTCTTTCACACCCACGAAGCTTGAACAGTGTGAAATGGGGTCATTCCTCTGTTCGGTTCCCTGGCTGGTTGGTGCCTAAGGCACCTGTGTATAGTAGTTCATATCTGGCCATTCATTTTAGATCAGTTTAGGAGAAAGTTCAGGTTTTCTAAGAGAATTGAGGACAAGAGGGTCATTATAGATTTACTCCATGGTGGACCATTGAGGTTGTAAGTCTATTTGTCTGCTATCACTTCTTTCACTTTGGGACTGAAATTGACCAGGTCCTCAGCATTTTCTAATGCCATCTGTGTGTCATGGTGATATTTAGAAAAAAAGAGAAACAATACAGTAATAAAAATGTGCAATGTTGGCACTGCTTTTACGATTTTAGACAGGAAAAATGTAAATGTATATATTTTTCCTGGTATGTATTGTATGGTATATATTGCATTAGTAGGTCGGAAGCCATCATGAAGATGTTTATAGTAGTGACTCACTTCTCAGACCATTACTCGTCTCTGGTTTTAGACAAATTACCACACATCTTGTAGAAAGTAGATTGATTTTCCGGTGCTTTTAGAGCTAGTAGAGTTAAGTTCATCAGGTTGTCAATTTCAGATTGTATTTCAAAGCATATGTGTTTTTCATGCTCAGAGATTTTATGGATATTTACTAATGTACAAATTCAGCTTTTGTTTGTTTTCCAATAAAGTCTGGATTCGGAAGTTTACTCCGGAAATGCGGCAAGACGAGTGCTGAATGCTTGTGTGCACAATGCGTAAAGGCTGCTTCATTTGACTCATTTGATTTTGTTGAAGAGAGGAATAGAATTGAATAGGACATCTGATACCACAGCTGAATCTCTTTGATTTCTTTGTGATTCTTTCTTCAGTTGCAAATTAAGGCTAATTCCTGGGTGTGAGATGTGTAAGTAGCATCAAATGAGTAAATGACATATTTTATGTAGATTCCACTGAACAGTACTAATTAACACGCATGCAACGTGTAACAGTGAAAATCTTAACACCGAAAATCATTTTTATATCTAGCAACAAATCCAGACTAGGTGTTTAAAAGCACAAACCAGATGCCGATCATTTAATCACTGATATATTCAGGATTCTAAACTGGAATTTCTTTTTAAAATAGTTGTTTAATCATACTTTAAATGTAATCTATATTAGCCCCATATTCCACAACACCAAATTTATAGGAAAGAGTGGGATTGTTATATATGAATGTGTGTGTAAAAACACCTTTTTTATTTTTTTATTTTATCTTTTTTAACATTTGCCTGGCATGCATCTTCTCTATTTTTATCTTCACTGGAACAATAACAAATCAATCTCACAAATCTAAAAATCTACACACCCCTGTTCAAAGTGCCGGATTTTGTGAAGTAAAAAAATTGAAACCAAGATAAATGGTCATAGCTTTTTTTCCACATTTAATTCTCTCATGTATTTTAAATGAAGAAGCCTCCATATGTATAATGTGCTAGTTATAGCCGTGCTGAAGTGCCGAGGGTTAAACATCCTGTCAACAGGAATATGGACTTTATTTGGTCAGCATCTGTTCTGACAAGTTTCTCGCCCACATGAAAAAAAGCACTTGAACTCTTGACTGGCCGTTCCTCACTCTTTTCCATCCTTTTTGTCTCTCTTTCGCTCTTTGACTGGAGAGAAGAGAAAAAAAAAGAAAAGCTCCCTCATGCCTTCTGTTACAGAAAACTGACAGCTCATTACTTCGGCTGCGATGGAGTTCAATTCTTTGCGTTCTATTAATCTATTCTGCCACGTTTACTTCTCTGCAGCTGCCCCTCCTTCCCTCCCTCTCTCGTTTCTTCATTAGCTGGAACAAAAGCATGTAATGCAGAATTTATTAAGGACAATCAAACACTGATACTCTAGGGCCATTTAATATTGCTTCCATTATTAACGTCATCATTATTATTATTAATATGCTTTAAACGGGAGATCGTCACATTCGTTTCCAAATGCCTTTCATCAAGGTGAGTTCTCCTGAGGTCATGGCTTTCAGACTGACACAGAGAAAACACAGATCCAAACACATCCTAGCACTGATGTAGCTGCCATAACACAGCCAAAACACAACACTGATGAGACCGTCCCTCAGACATAATATTGATCTAAACATATCTTTTATTTTGTCTCACGATTCTGACCAGCTGCCTTGTTTGATTTATTTATTCTCACCTGTATCTAGTTTGATCCACCCAACCTGTGCTTTATACACTCACCGGCCACTTTAAAAGGTACATCTGTTCCTGTGAATCATCCATGCAATTATCCAATCAAAAAATTCTAAACGGAAAAAATGATCTCCCTGGCTTAATAAAATGCTTTCGTTAGAACATCCAACCCTAAATCCAAAACGTTTTCATATTGCATCCAGACTTTGCCATCTTCGGATGTAGTGGGCAAGCAAATTCAGAAAAAGAGGAAAATAATCAGTAAGCCATGTCCTCCTCTCCTACTCTTCAGATCTTCTTGAATATCTATCTGGTTCATCTACCCCGATTCCCAATCGACTGATTCCTTTTTGCTAGCAATTATGATGAAATTCCCAGTCTGAAGGGCTTTCTATTCCAGTGCTCACTTTCCCGTGAGGATATGATGAGAGCAACATTTCTCAACCGAGAAAAGTAGGCATCGTTATCTCACGGGTCATAGGAAAAGCTGGAGCATGAGCTCCATAACTGAGGAGAACTGAAGCACGAAGTCACAAACCACAGATACATCTCTCTGTGCCCAATTCGACCTTGTAGCTGTTTTATATGTGAGTGTATTATGAGTAAGGTTCATAATAAAGCTCATGAACTGTTTTTAGACGAGAAAACAAAATTGATACGGACAGCATTTTGCTAGGAATGCAACTGTAATCATAACAATGCTTAACATTTCCAGACAGAAACGATCATTTCAAATCCCTGTTTTTGGTAAATAATGTTATTTTCATTCCATATAGCTCGCAAGCTTATTACTGGTGGTCAAATTTTCAAATGTTCTTGGATTATAATCACATCTTGCATGATTTTATGTAGCGTATCATTTTACATACACTGTTCAGCTCGGGCTACAAGGTTACACAGCTTCAGTTCATGGATCAGAAAACAAAGTAGGTTAAATTACATAAACAAGAGTTTTGCTTCACAATAGCTAACAACAGATTTCAGATACACTATATTGCCAAAAGTTTTGGAACACTCCTCCAAATCATTGAATTCAGGTGTTGTGTTTCAGGGGTTGGGTTCGGCCCCTTAGTTCCAGTGAAAGGAACTCTTTCGGCATTTTGGACAATGTCATACTCCCAACTTTGTGTGAACAGTTTGGAGATGTCCCCTTGCTGTTCCAACATGACTGCACACCAGTGCACAAAGCAAGCACCATGGATGAGTGAGGTTGGTGTGGAGGAACTTGACTGGTCTGCACAGAGTCCTGACCTCAACCTGACAGAACACCTTTGGGATGAATTAGAGCAGAGACTGCAAGCCAGGCCTTCTCGTCTAACATCAGTGCCTGACCTCAGAAATGTGCTTTTAGTGTAATGGTCAAAAAGTGCCATAAACACACTCCTAAACCTTGTGGAAAGTCTTCCCAGAAGAGTTGAAGCTGTTATAGCTGCAAAGGGCGGGCCAACTACATATTACATTCATGTGCATGTAAAGGCAGATGTCCCAAAACTTTTGGCAACACAGTTTAGGTCATGTAAGCATACACAAACCCACCCTACACAGAAACTAGAAAAATGGTGTAGGACATTTAAATTATTTCAGTTATTCCAATCACTACACTTCATATTATTCCTTTCTTTCTTTTTATCTTTCTTTCCCCTCCCCCATGTCTGTATTTTATCTACATTTCTGTTGTCTACACTCACGTCTAATATCACATCTAATCTGCTACCCTTTACACCATATTATTAACCTTCAAATGTATATGTGTTGACTTTCTCCCCCTCCTGAGAAGGACACACTAGATCAAATGTCTTTCAACACCAATAAAGTCTCAGTGGTCCACCAAAAAAGAGGGATTAATGATGCCCCTCCCACCCCAAAATAAATAGATAAACAGATAAAAAAAAAAGTACCATGTTCCTCAAAATTTGAATGCTTGCATTAGACAAATAAGCATGCTGAAAAACAGCTTAGCTAGCTAACCTGGACTAGCCATGAGCATTTAGCCCGCCAGGGATTTGCTAACTCATGTTGATAATATATAACATTTGTATTTGACTATTTTGACAAAAAAAAAAAGCCCCAACAATCTCTGGTAGTTTTTTTTAGCTACATGTTACAGCCAAATTGTGTGGGTCAAAAAGCTTTACAGAATTACACTGGGTTTCTTGTTGTTCTAACCAATTGACCGATGTTATGAAAGAATGATTGAATTTATTTCGCTAATGAGTCCTGAATGTCAATCATTCTGAGATAAAACAACGTACCGAAGTCTCCTCTAATGACAGGAATCGGAGGCATACAAGCAAAACACATGATGGACATGTTTACATGCACAGATTGCTCATTTGCTTACGATGGGTACAAACTCAAAACAAATAAAGTTTCAACACCCCGAAAAAATCCTTGATATAAAGAAGCAAACTGGTAAAGATGACAGCTCTAATAACAGGTCCGCACAACTGTCACTCAGACTGACGTGTCATGTGAAAAGCCATTTTGCTGTGTAAATCAACTCAAAGGAGTGAGCTGCGGCGTGGCACTGTGGATGGGTGGCACTGAGACACATACAGACAGGTCATTAAAATGATAGACGGATTGAGTCCGAATCAGACTAATATATGACAAGGGTTTGTGTTCGGAAAATCCTGCACAAAGTACCAGTGAAGTAAAACTTTTTGACCTGGTTTTTAAATCCAGTAGATCTCTAGGACACTATGTTTTATTTAATTTATTTTTTTGAATTGTATTTCTGCCAGTAATAGATGTAAGTTAGGTAACGTGCTAGCTTTTAACATTAGAAAAAAAAATCATTACTGTAAGTGAATTGTAATGAGATTGAGGTGTTGGTGTGTGTACACACTCCTATCCAAAATCCTTCTTTGTGAGAAATAACAGCACTCAGTCACATCCTTTAATGTCTAACAAGATTAGAGACACTTCTAGAGGGATCTTGGATCCTCCTTCATGCACAACATTTCATGCACCTCTATGTTCAATATTCTTTTTGCGCTTGTTGACAACAACAAAAAAGGCATCTTAACAAGCCAAAAGTCAGTCCCTTTTTTAATGATTGGTGCAGCCAAAAACGCTTGATTTATTTTCTTTCCTTAATTTTTTTTTTTCTTTCTTTTTTTTTTTCTTTTTTTAATATAAATTTTGTGATGCAACTTGCTAGGGTTTTTTGAAAACCCTACATGAAATTGTAAGCACAAGACATGTTCCATGCGCATGAATGTCTGCTATTTGACTATATTTGTAGACAATTTTAGTTCTTCCTAAAAACAACAAAAAAACCCCCAACAATATCATTTTCTCCCAATAGAACAAAACATCAACAATTTCCAAAAATTGATTTTATTTTATTTGGTTTATTGAAAACTAATAAGAAGAATTACTAGCTAACTTAAACCTTTTCTAAATTTATTTCTACTTTAAGTTTTTTTTTTTTTGTAGTAAAGCTTTATTACATGATCACACTCTGGAGACTGAGATGGTCATTACAGCACAGTGGCTTTGCATTTCTGTAACCATCTCTTTGTTTGAGTTATCTTTCATACCTCAGGTCTGAACCTCCAGGCAGAATTCCTCAAACATCTCAATAAAGCATTTCTCGTGCAGTTTTATTTGTGAGCACTACAGGACATGGAGTACAGAATTTTTTTCTATTCACTATACAATATTTCAGGTTGAAAAATGGATCAATATTTTTATGAAGTCCAATATGGACCAGCCCAACATGGGGCATTTTAACCCAGGGAGCTTGATTCAGTCATATTTTCCTCTCAAATAATGTTAGCTAGTGCATTTTTGTTGCCTATCAAGCCAAACTACATAGTAAAATTACTGGTCACATAATATCTACAGAAATACAATCCATTTTCATTTCTTGCAGTCACAGACATTTCTTTACTTCTTTTTTTAGACTAGACTTTTTCTAGTTGTTGCTCTATCTCGATAGTCACAGTGGTAAATTTGGCAAAATGAATCTCGACATAGTGCTTTTGTTCCCTTTCTGGTTCCTGTTCCCAACCCAGAATGCCGAGTTTCCCATTATCAACCCCATTTTGGTCGCAACGACCTGACTCAATAAGTTCCAAAATTAGAGTTTCTGAATTATAAAAAATAACCTAGCATCCTTTTTTTTTTTTGAGTTTATGGTGACAGTGTTATGAATTGTATTGTATGTTGCTCATCCCACTGGAGAGTGTCATGTGGTTATCACACTCCACTGTCTCAGCAGTGGTCAGTGCAGCAGCATTTATTTCTGTATGTTCGGCAATTAGATAACTGTTTAAAAAAATCTGTAATTATCTGTGTTTTACCACAGTTTTACCAAATCTGTGTTTTACCACAAAGTTCAAAATAGACCTGATCGTTTTATGTCATTTTAAAGGGACTTTACCTCTAAAAACTGGCAGTAAAGTTCACATTTTCCCACCAAGGCTGCACTTATGATAATATATAATAATGTAGTTAATAATGTATGTAATAAAGGCTAGAGTGTGCTAAAATAATAAGTGGATTTGGGATAGGTACACCTTTACAGTCTTGCTGCCATCTAATGTAGGTACTAATAAAAATTTAATGTGCTGTATAGCCATGTTTTTGCATTGCTAGCCCATAACTAGCTGGTCATGTTCAAGTTGTTAACACGACTAATAGACTCCGACCTGCATATAAAATCATGCATAGTGTAAAAGTTTGAGAAAGAAACACACACCACAATCCTACTTGCAGCTTGACGGTTTAAATGTCACATTCGTTCAATCATTTCTTGCATTGTCTGATGCCCTGAGGTGAATTCTGAGGTCAGGCTGTGAGACTGCATGTGTACTTGTATGTTAGCATTTTTTTTTCTTAATTTAAAAATGCCATTTCTAGCAATATTGGTTACATCTCATGCTGGGCTACAGGTAAAAGCCTGGTAACACTTAAGTACAGCAAGTGGAGTGTAAGCAGAGTTCCCATAGTTACACGATGGCTGTACTTAAGGCAGCAGAGAGTGTGTTTAGTTAGTGTGTGATAGCATAACTGCAGGCTACAGATGGCTCACCCGACAAGTGCGGTGCATAATGGTCACGAGGAAACGGTGAGTCCGTGGAGAGAGAGAAGAAATAATGAGGGGATCGACGAGGAGAGAAAGAGTACTCCTCAAATGGCCTGAGGGGGAAAAGGACCTTCGCAGGTACTGTACATCTCTTTCCTTTCTGCCACGGTGTCTCTATTCTATTCTCAGAAGAATATCCACGAACGTTTCAATCAGGGAGCCTCGTGTCTGATTTGGATCCATGCATTTATAACGGATTTCAAATTCGCAGACAGCATTTAATCGCTCTTACTTAGTCTCACTTCCTTTTTTAAAATTGTATTTTAAATATTAAAAATCTTCCTTCAATTACGATCTCAAAAGCAGCGAGTCTCTTTTTATGGACAATAATACCCTTACACTGTGAACTCTTGTGAAATAATGGCTTTACACTGTGATTTCTCATGTGCAATAACATACACCACAGACTTTTCATGTGCAATAATTCAATAACTGCAACACTACAGACCCCTCATGTGCAATAACATAGAAATGTCCACTTTGTTATCCCCTAATTGTACAGTTTACTGTTTACATTGCACTGTTGCTCTTTACTATTATTCTGTACAGTCTTCTAAGTTATAGTTTAACATTTAGAGTTTTCTTTCTATCACTGGGACCTTCGGTACTTATTTTCATTCCCTTTCATATACCACAGGTTCTGCAATGACAATAAACCTTCCTTGATCCTTCAACCTTGATCTCCTAGCGTTCCATATCAACATTCATGAAGTGCAAATTTGTGCCTTTATTAAAACTGAAAAAAGCCAGCCATCCTTTTTATAATTTCACCGAATGACCCATTACAGCTGGGTTGAACACAAAAAAAGAAAAAGAAAAAAATCCTCCATCCAGCATCATACTTTAAGAAATGTTAAGTGAAGTAATGAATTCTTCTGAAGTGGTATAGCTCCATTTTATAATCATTAATAGAGTTCCTGTGCCAGCCTTAAAACCCATAACAATTCATTGGATTGTTCCATGCATTATGCACAGGGATTAGCTCAAAATGGCTGCGCGGGGAGGGGGAAGCAGTGCATTAAGGAAAAAAAAAAGGTCTGGAATCAAAAGTGGATTTTTTTTCTTCTAAATGGTTCTCCTGGCTTGTAATATTGCTGGATAAATTCATGGAGAGTTGGAGAGCAGTGTGTGTTTTAAACAAACGCATTACCTCATTACTGGAAGGAGAACAAGGCGTGATGTTCTCTGAAAAGAAATACGGGCTGTTCTGCACGCATTTAGAGTTTTTATTTAAAATGGTACATCTTTCGGAGCCTGTACTATAGCATTAGCCATTTCATGCAGCATTATAATGAGAGAGAGAGAGAAGAGAGAGAGAGAGAGAGAGAGAGAGAGAGAGAGAGAGAGAGAGAGAGAGAGAGAGAGAGAGAGAGAGAGAGAGGAGATGGATTTTAGCTAAAAAACATTTGAAAAAAAAAAATTTCCGTGGAATATTAGGATTAGGAGCACTCGTCATATTTTCTGTATGAAGTTGAATTATATCTCTCTTCTAATAGGATTTCGAATTATATACAATTAGATTTGTCTGACATTAAGTTTCCCATGATAATCTCAGATTCCTGTTTTTCCTGCTCATCCACCTCAAGGTTTGTTTTGAGATACTTTTCTGCTCACCATGGTTGTAAAGAGTGATTATTTGTAGATTTCCCATTTGGAGGAATAAAGTATCTATCTATCTATCTATCTATCTATCTATCTATCTATCTATCTATCTATCTATCTATCTATCTATCTATCTATCTATCTATCTATCTGAGTTATTGTACTGTTCCTGTCACCTCGAATGAGTCTGAACATTCTCCTCTGATCTTTTTGCCCACAGCACTGTATTCAAATATTGGAATTTTTGTTTTATTTGCACCATTCATTGTGTAGATGTTGTATGTGAAAATCCCAGTAATTTCTGAAACACTCAAACTGGCCCATCTGGCCCCAGCATCCATGCCACGTTTAAAGTCACAGACTTTTGGGCATTCTGATGTTTTATGGGAATTGCAGGAACTTCGTAGCTGGCTGTCTTTAGTTACAGTGACAGTAACACTAGCAATCTCACCCAAATCAGCTAAATGGACAAATAACTTTTAAGTTAAGTTGCTATTTATCCCTAATGAGCAAGCCTGAGGCAATGGTGGTGAGGAAAAACTCTCTGAGATGATATGAAGAAGAAACCTTGAGAGGAACCAGGCTCAGAAGGGAAAATCATTCTTATTTGGGTGACATTGGACAGTAAATAATAGTGCTGATGATGTCCTTACTTCAACAGCAACCAAGAGCTCTTGAGGAATTATTAGGTCAGTGTAGGTTCTGAGTTCATTATAGACTTATAGAAAGCTGACTGAGGCAATAGCAGCTCAGAGACGTGATAGTCTCCAAGTGGTTCTGTCCACAGCAGTCCCCTGAGTCACAGGCTGTCCATGCAGATCTATCCACAGCAGCAGTGAGCACCACCAATGATGAGATTCCAACAAGTGGTATAGCGTCTGGATGGATTAAGCAGGTCTGGAAAGAAGAAGTTGTCACACGGGGATCTCAAAACACTGCGCTCAGAGAGGGATGTATAGCTTGATAGAGAAAAACAGAGAGAGAGAGAGAGAGAGAGAGAGAGAGAGAGAGAGAGAGAGAGAGAGAGAGATAGGGAACATAGCTAGTAGTTTTGGGGACAAGCCCAGCTTATCTGAGACCAAGACCATAGCCAATGAGGTCAAGACCAAGTATGACAGAGGGGCAAGAGCAAGACCAGATCAGCACCACAAATGTCCACATCCATGTCATGATGGCTTATAGCTTAGGACTACAATTGCTGTGACAGCTTCAGGACTGAAATTGTTGCAATCTGTTCTGCACTCAGGTCTCCATCAGTGAACAGTTGATAGCCTCAGCAAGAAAGACTTCATGTATATAACTGTATAAAACTATAATGTATTTCTTGGTTTGTTAATTTGGCCATATAGCACACAGTTAAAAGAAAAATTATTATAATCACACTCTCCAGTGTCACCCAGATGATGATGAGGTTTCTTTTGAGTCTGATTCTTCTCTAAGTTTCTTCCTCATATCGTCTCTGTGAGTTTTTCCTCACCACCGTCACTTCTGGCTCACTCATTAGGGACACATTTATACATTTAAAATTCATATCCTGTTGGAAATGAGTATATTAGAGAGACAGTGCAAGTAGGATGATTTAGAGACACAGTGAGATAGGTGAGATTGAGAGGGTTGGGGCATGTGCAGAGGAGGGATTTGGGGTATATTTGTAGGAAAATGCCGAGGATGGAGCCACTTGGCAGGAGGAGAAGAGAAAGGCTAAAGAGGAGGTTTATGGATGTGGTGAGGGAAGATATGCAGGTGGTTAGTGTGACGGAGGAAGATGGAGAAGACAGATCGAGATGGAGAAAAATGATCTGCTGTAGCGACCCCTAACAGCTTTCCAGAAAATTCTGGAAAGCAACTTTGTGAAAATGTCCATAGTTAAAAGTGCTATACAAATGAAGCTGAATTGAATTGAGTTGAAGAACAAGACCAGATGGGTTAATTTGCTGGTTGTAGTATCTTCCTAACGTACGTAAAATTCCTCTTAAAGGAACTACAATGAACTTGAAAATAAAATAAAATGCATTAAAGCCTAGAAATTGTTTTTTCCTTGCATCCTTCTTAGAGCAAATACAGCTGTGCATTACACATACTTGTGCTAAATTTTTACACAGTCACTTCATGTATAGGTGCTAATAACTATAACTCATACACATTTACATTTTGTACTCTTACAAGAACATAACAAAGTACTTGGTCATGGAAATGATGTTATGGTTTGACATCGGTGAGTCTCTGGAGGCTGAGACCGAGAAGAGACAGAGTGAATTTTCACCTGTTGCTCTACGGACTCAAGACCAAGACTGGGCTCCAGTACCACAATACTAATATCTAGATATGAGAATATATTATCTGAGACATGTCTAAAAGTTCTAAAGTTTAAGTGGTGAAGCTTTATGTCAAAGATTATAGTCATTTGCTAATTTACAGAGCTGATCACATCTAAGCTGGTACAGGAATTAAATTGTTACGCCACCACAGAATTATATCATCTGTTCCAACAATATGACTCTGTTCAGCAGCTCATTTCACACTACAGCAGTTCAAAGGAAGGATCGAACCGAAAGGCTTTAATAAATGCTGCTCTGAGAAACATGTGCAGAGAATGGCAAAGATGAAGAAGCCATATCTGCTTTGTGACCCTTTCTCATCTGTTCCCTTGAGTGCCATTATCATACTGTTTGTGATGGACAAGACATGTTCTGCCCAGGGGTGACGCTGGCACATCACACAGACAGAGCTGCTCGAAGGATGACAGCTGATGACATTTTCTTGCACAATTAAAATGCCAAGAGGACTAGTGACATAGAGCTAAAAATAATGATAATATGAAAAAAAAAAGAATTCGATCAGCATGGAGGGAAAGTAGTGTACCAAAAACTTCATTAATCCCAACCTCAAAATTTCATTTATCCTGAAAGTACTGGGTGAAACTGAATAAATGGTAATGATCAGTGTAATGTCTGTGAACCTCCTTTGACAGCCCTTCGTTATTCATCAGTATTCATTTATTTAACACACCTGATTCAACTCATCAGATAATTATGAAGTCCTTTAGAAGATGAATCAGGTGTGCTGGAGTTCACAATACATTAAAGGAGGCAGTGAATTGAGCAATATCACACGAGCAAGAGTGCCACTACGCTGAATAATCCTGATTACCTACAGCACTCGCCCTGCAGCTTTATGCCCACGGCTAGATCACAACACTGCTGAAATCGTGAACTACATGATTACGAATTATATTGCTTTTATACAGTTCTATAAACAGGAGTGAGTGATGTTTTTGACAAAACATGGCAAACACCTTTGATTTATTTTTACTGTGCTAGAGGACATAAGGGGTGGGACAATGACACCGAAACACCTGGTTTTAGACCACAATAATTTGTTATAGAGCCTCAGTACAGTATCAGTTCTTCAGCATCATCTTGGGAATGACAGATAAAAGTCCTGCACTGTGTCCAGAGGGATTTTGAGCCATTCCTCTTGCTGAAATGTGGCCAGGTCACTACATGATGCATGTGCAGAAAAACGTTTCCTGACTCTCTTCTCCAAAACACTCCACACCACTCTGTCATCCTGATACACGGCACCATCTTCAGTGTACAGTGTTTGAAGCACCGGGTGCACACGCTCCTCCAGAATGGTTCAGTAGTTCATGGCAGTGATGAGCCTATCTAGCACAAGTAGTGGGAATGCCATGAAATTGCTGCCCAAACCATCACTGATCCACCCTCATGCTTCACTCTGGGTATGCAACAGTCCAGGTGGTGAGCTTCTTTGTAGCCTCTTCACACCAAACTCTCCCAGATGTGGGAGATGTTGACGGTTAGTGTTGGATGTGGTCCGTCTTTCAAGGTATCATGGTTGTATGCTGAGATTACTCTACATACCATGGCTAGCGATTAATCACAAAGACTCACTGTCCTGACTCACACTGATTTGTGCATTACCGTTAAAGATCATATCATATACACTATTCAACATTGTGTTCAAATTCCACCAAGAAGAAGTGCATTTCAAGAACCTGGATGATGCATTTATACAAAGAATGGAATGTTGGACACTTTGTGCAATCAATGCTCGAAGCTTTGCTTATATAGCAGAGAAGGGGCGGGGCTACCAGGTGCTGATGATGATGAGGATGAGCAATCATTTTCAAAATGGAGACTCTACGGGGAACAAGACATCTTACAAATGTCTTTTAAATTAGGCCAAGCTGTGTGATTTTTTCATTGATTTATTTATTAAATATCTACTTAGTAAAAAAATGTTAGTGTTCCATTTGAGACGCAGATATATTGTAAGAAAAAATTCCTACCTTCATTGGTAGGAGACCTGTGCTTGCAATTTCACCAATTCATGTAGTTTTCTGAGAAACAAAAAAATGCACTAAAAGCTCTGCCAATTGTATCGCAAATTGTATCCACCTCATAACAGATACACACAAAGCAAAAGCAAACTTACACACAGGCAACTATGCTAGAAATTAAGAATGATTACTTAAAATGTGTAAGGTTTCAGCTAGGATATGTAAAAATTGCCCTTGTCTTCATTTGGCTTCACACAAGAAATATTATATTCAAATTCTTGCATATATTTGGATGAAGGTCAATTTTGTCCAGAGTGTAAAACTACTAAGTAGCCAAACTAATGTTTGTGTCTCCTCCTAAATATGATGATCATGGAACCACAAATTAGTGCATTAGTGGATCATAAACAATTAAACCCTAATAAACAATCTATGCAAAAGAATTGACGAACTACATGACAGGAAATAAATGAAGGAAGTATGCCTTGTAAAGTGGACAGAAGAGCACACAATCTGAGGTCCAGCTCATTATTTGCATGTTAAACAGACCTCATCAAGGGGAACTTCACAATAACACATTCACACATACGATAATTACTGAGGTTAAGGGCGTTATAAATAAAACAAAAGCCTGGTTCTTTGATTAGGAAGATAGGATTCGATTAAAAATGATTCATTTACCAGGTTTGAGGTGTGTGAGCATGGCACTGCATAGTAAATAACGCTGCCTGACAAAGGACCTGTTTATCATACGGGTGTAAACAACCGACAACAACAACCTGACAAAAGTTTAGGGGTCAGGTGGAAAAGGTCAGAACGTTATGCTAATTAGGATGTTAGGAGTATTGCAAAGTGCCAAGACAGTTGAATTACTGTCTGTTTAACTGCTCACGCTGGAAAGCAGGGTTGAAAACATTTCAACTACAGGTCAGCATTCTGAAAAAATATGAAAGTAATGTAGAAAAAGGGATCAGGGCTTTTCCTGCCAGCAAAATCTGAGCCTAATGTTGTGTTTACTACTTCACAAAACTGATGATGAAGAAATCTCGGTGCTAGGATAACAATACTGTGAGGCAAAATGTGTGTGTGTGTGTGTGTGTGTGTGTGTGTGTGTGTGTGTGTGTGCAAATAAGAGACAGGGATTCATTCAAATATTATAAACAATTCATATATTTTTTTCATACAGACTCACAGAGGTTGGATGCAAACATAGGGCTAGTTTTTAATAATAATAATAATAATAATAATAATAACAATAATAATAATAATAATAATAATAATAATAATAATAATAATAATGTAAAAAATTACAAGAAAAATGTTCAAACTAAACAATCTCAAAATACACACAACCAAAAGTGAAGTGGGAAAAAAAAAACAGTCACAAAAAATAATCACAAAATTAGAAGCACTCAAAAGTATTGGAACATGCAAAAATATTGGAACATACAAACTGGAACAACTGATAATCTCCTTGCTGGTGTTAATTCATCTAAGTGCAGCTTTTGACACTACTACTGACCATGCTATTTTACTTGATAGGCTAGAGAATGTTACTACATTAATAGGCTAGAAAAGCATACTAAGGTTATGTTTGGTGTCCCACAAGGTTCTGTCTTAGGCCCACTGCTTTTCTCCTTATATATGCTACCTCTTATGCAATTATTCGTAAACATGGTATCAGCTTCCACAGTTATGCGGATGACACACAGCTTTCAGCTAATTCAGATGACAGACACTAGCTTATTAAGATTGAAGAATGTGTAAAGGACATTAGACAATGGATGCTCATTAACTTCCTCCTGCTTAACTCTGACAAGACAGAGGTGCTTGTACTAGGAACACATGCAGCCAGAAGTAAGCTTTCTGATTACAAAGTAACTCGGGATGGTCTTTCTGTTTCATGTGCAGCAGTAAAAGATCTTTGTGTGATGATTGACTCCAGACTATAATTTGAAGCTCATCTAGGATAACCTGCTTTCATCTCAGAAGTTTTGCTAAGATAAAAAATATGATGTCACTACATGATGCAGAAAAGCTAGTTCATGCTTTTGTTACCTCTAAGTTGGATTATTGTAAAGTCGTACTGTCTGGATTTTCCAGTAGGAGCATAAACAAGCTCTAGTTAGTCCAGAACACAGCAGCTAACTAGAACCAGAAGATCTGAACAAATCACTCCACACTGCACTGGCTCCCAGACAAATTTCGCATTGATTATAAAATACTATTACTGACCTATAAAGCACTGAATGGTCTTGCGCCACAGTACCTGAGTGACCTTTTGGTTTTTTATGATACCACACCTACTCCGATTGAAAGGTGCAGGCTATTTGGTACCTCAAGTAGTAAAGGCTACAGCATGGGGCAGAGCTGTTTCTTACAAAGCCCCACAGATATGGAACAGACACAGACTCAATGTTTAAGTCTAGGCTGAAGTCACATTTGTTTAATCAAGCTTTCAATGTATAGTTTTTCTTAGGTAAAGAAGCATATCTGGAAGGTATCATGGGCATAGAGTGTTTGGTGTACTGGGATGTTTGGATGCTGTCGCCTTACCACCCTCGCAAGTCGCTCAGGTTTGCTGACTGTGAAGTGGTTGGAAGCTTTATGTGCCAGGAAGCCTTCATGTCTCTGTCACTTTCTGGCTCCCCCTTTTAGTAAGTCATAGCTAGTCTTGCCGGAGTCTCTGCCTGCACTTTGCATATAATCTACATTGTCTTTAACCATCACATGATTACTAGCATTCCTAATATTTCTCTCTCTCTCTCTCTCTCTCTCTCTCTCTCTCTCTCTCTCTCTCTCTCTCTCTCTCTCTCTCTTTCTGTTGAGTTACCACTCCCAAGCTCCTAGCGTTATGAGTTTCCAGTGTGACCGCTTCTTCTTTCCAGACCTGCCTGATCCATCCTGACACCCTACCCCTGGTTGGAATCTTGTCGTTTGGTGGTGCACTCTGCTGGGGATAGATCTGCGTGGACAGCCTGTGACCCAAGGGACTGGTGTGGAGAGAACCACTTGTCCATTGTGTTGGTCAGCTTTGTGATCGGGTCTTCAACAGTGAACATTAGTGTTACGTCTAGTGTTACGCTGACCTATTAGTTGGACAGGAGCTCTTGGTTGCATAATTCCATTAGACTATACATTGTTCATGAATTCATCATTTATTGTCCAGCGTCTCCCACTTAGAATGCGTTCCCTTCTGAGCCTGGTTCCTCTCAAGGTTTCTTCTTCATATCGTCTCAGGGAGTTTTTCCTTGCCACCGTCACCTCAGGCTTACTCATTAGGGATAAATATACATTTATTTTTAAACTTTAATTTTAACTTTGTTTCTATGATTCTGTAAAGCTGCTTTGAAACAATGCCAATTGCTAAAAGAGCTTTACAAATAAATTGAATTGAACTGAATAATGCAAAAAAGCAGGAAAATACGAGTCGAAAAACAGGCCCAGTTCAATAACTGGAAACACAGCAGAATACACATGGCTTAGTAACGTCACAGGTCAAAAGGACAGAAGGTATACCTTTAAAGAGGAACTGAAATGAAAGTGCTTTAAAGGGTGAAAAAAGTGTTATTTTTAACATTAAGCTTTTTTCTTAAAAACATACTACTAATATTCAGTATTGTTAATTGTATACTACCACAATACTGCTACCAATATTTTTAAGTTATACACAAAGCATTACAGCATTAAGCAATGTTTTTTGTAATTATTTTGAAACGAATCATTATTATTATTATTATTATTATTATTTTGAAACGAATCATTTTAAGTCTAAATTCATTATTTAAGTCATTATTCTAGTTCTTCTGGCGTACCGTGGTTAGTGATTAACTTTATTCACCTCTGGGCCTTATTCTGTTATACTGAAGAAGAACATACTGTCATGGTTAAAGATTTGTAGAACAAATCAGAACAAAGATATTTTTAACTTCTAAATAATTCTTTTAATACATTTTTCCATCAAAAGCAGTGAAGGGGATTATTTTGGAAGCAGTCGATAGTGGCACTGAAGCAATAATAGAGCTCTGACACTATTCATCATCTGCACATACACACACACACACACACACACACACACACACACACACACACACACAGAAACACACACAGTGCCGAATAAATACTTACATATTGTATGTGTGTGTTCAGACTCTGCGTAAGGAATAAAACACTTGGGGTCATACTATTATAGGAAAATGAACAATGACCTGTCACATTGATAAGTTGCTGTTAATTCCCTGAAACTGATTATTTTCCCCAAAGCATCATGTCCAGACTTTTTTTTAGTTTCTCATACACCAATGCAATTTGCCAGTGGTTACGATTTTCAAAGGTATTGAAGAACGACATTGGAGAGTGCTGTACATTTAACCCTTTAACTCTATGGGGTGGTGGTAGCTCAAGTGGTTAAGGCTTTGACTTGTTGAGAGTAAGATCAGGGTTCAAGCCCCAGCACTGCCATGATGCCACCGTTGGGCCTCTGAGCAAGGCCCTCAACCCCCAAGGATGGGATATGTGAAGAAAGAATTGTATAGTAATATGTATGTGACAAATAAATTCTACTTAACATTTATATGTTTGTTATAAACAATTATTAACAGGCATTCCCTCATCAGCCTCCTTTTTTTCTCACTTTTGAAGTTAACAAGGGAATAAATGTCATGTTACAGAGAAACCACAAAGTAGAGACGACGACATCCTGACTGTTTCAAATTGCCGACACTGACACTGGAGTCTCCTCCCATAAACTGCAGTATTTTCGTACGGAAAACTTACATGCAGTATGTGTCTTCACTGCTAGGGGTTTGAAAGAAGAATCCTGAGCTGGAAAATACACCAACTGCAAGTTGCATAGCAAATTGCAAAAAAAGACACAGTAAAGTCAAACATTATTGGTCACATCAATCGTCCTGGAAACACATTATATATTATAGACACCAATCAGCCATAACACTGTGAGCAGTGAGAGGTGAAGTACACTGATGATCTCCTCATCATGGCACCTGTTAGTGGGTGGGATATATTAAGCAGCAAGTGAACATTTTGTCCTCAAAGTTGATGTGTTAGAAGCAGGAAAAATGGACAAGCGTAAGGATTTGAGCGAGTTTGACGAAGGGACAAATTGTGATGGCTAGACCACTGGATCAGAGCATCTCCAAAACTGCAGCTCTTGTGGGGTGTTCCCGGTCTGCAGTGGTCAGTATCTATCAAAAGTGGCCCAAAGAAGGAACATTGGTGAACCGGCGACAGGGTCATGGACGGCCAAGGCTCATCGATGCACGTGGGGGCTGGCCCGTGTGGTCCGATCCAACAGACGAGCTACTGTTGCTATAATCGATTATAGATTTGTGAGACTTTACATTCCATTTTTTTCTCCTTTGTCTTGTTGTTGTTGTTCTTCTTCTTCTGATTACAGGAAGGTCTTGTTTGATGTGTAGAAATTGAGCAATGGTGGATCTACAATCATCTAGGCAAGAGAACGAATAAAGCAAAGCTGTAGATAGTGAGTGAAATATTGCCTTGTGTTCCTCAAATAAAAAAATAAGCGCTACTTCTTTACCCATCCAAACTCAGCACTTTCTTTATAAAACTCTGCGGAGTGATTTCTGTCATCATAAACACTTTCATTTTCCCAATTCATCATTTATAAAGAGATTCTGGAGGACTGGAGGCAGTGAATGTTCATCAGCCTGACACAGCAAGCCTTACTGCCTACTGAGCAAGGTGTTGAAGGTTTCTTGCATCACAACCAAGGGGAAGACTTATTCAATGATTTTTCCACAGCACGACAGTTGACGTGTGCGTTTTCCTCCTTGTTCTTCCTGAGGCTAATGCGAATGACATGCGCACCTACACTGAACAGCGCTAAGCTCACCTTATGTCCAAATAAAGAAAGGGCTTTGAACTGTAAGCTGACGCATTCTCCCAATTTCTTATAAATAAATTTCACATACGTTTCTTAAGCTATTAGAACTATGAGGAAAATATTAGTAATGCTTTTTATTTTGGAATAAAATACATTACCCAGTTAGTACTAATTCCTGGTTTTAAAGGAATCAAAGATGAAAACTGAAAACAGAAAACTGTTTGAGAAATGAAAATGATGTAAATGATCTTGATATAATGCAAAACGTATAAATGTAAAGATTACTGTGTTTTTGCATCATTCGTTTAATTGCGTCCTCTTGATTTAGTTCTAGGACATAGATGCAGAACCAATTACAGCTTAGGTTAAATTTATGCAGAAATGCTGTGGGTTCATAAACTTTTTAGCAGCACTGTGTATGACTTGGATGGATGTGGTAAGAACGATCACCCTTATCACGTTGAAAATCACGTGCACCTTCTATAAGTAACTAAAGTTTTTTGGCTATAAGTTCCTAATATCTGATACTGTATTGAATGACTGCAGAGCCTTAAATCTGAAATTCAAACAATGAAACAAAACACAAATTATCTTTGCTGAGGATCCTTGATCGTTTCAAATAAAAGATGCTGTGAATAACATTATTAATGTTAATGAAGCTAATTACAACAGTGCCCGATTAGAATTGTGAGAAATTCCGGTAAGAGGAGAAATGGTGCCACGTTTGTCCAAAATATAATCAGCCAAATTAAGTGTTTAAAGTGTTTATGTAAAATGTGTAACTAACTAAACTATATTCTTTAGCCAAAATATCCCTGCTAGTAGTATTCTTTAGCCAAAGTATCCCTGCTCATCCCCGAGTCACACAGAGATTGTGCCAGCTCCGGTGGCATCCAGAGATGGACCAGCTCCAGCTGGGTTCTGCTTTCTGAGGACTGGAGTAATCAAAGCAGCACTGCCAACCCTATGTGGACATTTTACACATAACACATGCTGTATCTGCACCACACAACTAATGCAGAAAGGACATTGTTCATATCACACTCTCCGTGTGTCACCCAGATGAGGATGGGTTCCCTTTTGAGTCTGGTTCCTCTCAAGGTTTCTTCCTAATACCATCTGAGGGAGTTTTTCCTTGCCACAGTCGCCTGAGTCACCTCAGGCTCGCTCACTAGGGAAAATTTTGTCTAACATCTAGGACTGTTTGTTTGTATGTTTATTGTTTCTTATGTTCTGTAAAGCTGCTTTGAGACAATGCTCTTTGTTAAAAGCGCTATACAAATAAAACTGAATTGAAAAAACTGAAGTAGTCCAATGGTTGCAGTTGCTATCAATCTTCATTTGAAGTTGAAACTGAACCTACAGTAGGTTTTTCAGTAGGTTCTTTAGAAGCTCTTGCCAGTCGACTGTTGATGAAGAATAAAAGCTTTGAGGAATATAATTTGCGACACATTGCATTAATCAGTTCTTGATAATGTATACAGACTACTGGCCCTTGCTGTATAGTCCCTTTCCTTTTTATAGCATTCTCAGTCATGTCTTTATTAAAGAAAACAATGTGGAAGCTCATCTGTCTGCTCTGCTTTCTTTCTCTAGCCATGCTGACAGCACAACCTCGCTCACTCAGCCCGTAATTACCAGTTTCCCTTTATTTATGGTTCTGTGTAGTTCAAAAGGAAGAACAAAAGCAGCAATTGTGCAATCTGACCATATCTATAGAGCCATCTTGCATGTATGCTTACATTTCGCACCATTTGTCACACTCCATAGGTTCAGATACTATCAAAGTAACATAAGGCAAAGAGAACATGAGAAAAATCTAGTTTTTAAAATAACTTTTTTGCTATTAAAGGAAGAATTCTAAAATGAACAACTGGTTGTGTCGCCTTTAGCAGGACCCAGATGCTGCTGAGAATTAGAGATCAGTGTTTCACATCACATTCAGGAATTCCGGCCCACTCTTATTTGCTTCAATTCAGCCACATAAATTTGAGGTTTTTCAAAGATAAATTGCTCACTTAAGGTCCTGCCACAGCTTCTCACTTGGGTTTAATTCAGGACTTCAATTGGGCCACATCACATTGTTGTTTTGCTGCGTAACCCAAATGTGCTGGAGCTTCAGATCATGACTAGACATTCTCCTAAATGTTTTCTGGTAGAGAGCAGAATTCATGGTTATTACAGTATCACTGTGCCACTATATGCGCTATCCCAATCTCACAATAATTACAATATGAACGTTAATATAATACCATGTGCAATATCATATTATGTGCAACATCTTAGTTCGCTAGCACCTTTCCTGTACTTTTGTATACATTTTTGTATATATAGAATATTTCATTTATATTTATTTCTCTTGTAATCTGAAACAGCCTCTGGGAAAAGAATTTCCTTCAGGATTAATAAAGATCTTCTCTTCTCTTCTCCTCTTCTCTTCTCTTCTCCTCTCTTCTGTTCTCTTCTCTTCTCTTCTCTTCTCTTCTCTTCTCTTAGTTAGTGCAAGAAAAGCAGCAAAGTATTCCATATCATCACACAACCACCACATGTTTTACTGTATTGTGCATAGCATTATGTAATGGTAGGCATGCCAGTTGAAACATTTCACTTAAATTCATCAGTCCAAATGGTGGTCATCAAAGATGTTTCTTTTTTTTTTAAACATATGTGAGATAAATCTTTATTTTGTGAAAATTGTTTACTTGTATTGTGCTTTATGTTATATTTTGCTTAGGTGATCTAAAGGTGTGACAAATATGCAACAAACCAGGAAATACTTTATAATTTCCTGCAACATTGTGTGTGAGATACACATTGATTGTGATTGTGTGATGGGGGATAAGTCACTTCAGAGAGCCTCTAATATTTTTTTTTAAGACTGGAATGGAACGATTTACTTGTTTATTCTGTCAACAGCTTTATTTTCAGGCAATTACAAAAAGCTCTGAAGGTACCTCTGAAGGTTAACATGCTTTTAATGTTTCGTTTTATGCACACTAATTATTTGTTAATTAACTTCAAATTAACTGATAGAATTGAACATTCAGCAGCATAGGCCATTTGTGCTATTTCTGTAATAGCAATAAACAAACCTTGTAGAAAACATCTATTCTCGGGTCACGGGGAGCCTGTGCCTATCTCAGGCGTCATCGGGCATCAAGGCAGGATACACCCTGGACAGAGTGCCAACCCATCACAGGGCACACAGACAATCATACACTACAGACAATTTAGAGATGCCAATCAACCTACAGTGCATGTCTTTGGACCGGGGGAGGAAAACCTCGAGGCACAGGGAGAACATGCAAACTCCACACACACGGCGGAGTAGGGAATCGAGCCCCCAACCCTGGAGGTGTGAGGCAAATGTGCTAGCCAACAAGCCACCATGCTGACTGGATATACATGCTTTTGATAAATTTTTCTGGACTTTTAAACATTTCCATCTTTACAATATACATTGAATATATGTCTAGGTTTTTGTATGACGTCTAGATTATCATCATAAATAACTGTGACACCTTCTTCCGTGTCCCTTAGGCAAGGCTGAATCACTAAAGAAACTTTTTAAGTGTTGCTACATTTTTTTTTAAACTTGGGGAACAATAAACTCAATGTTGTGGAACCTGAGTGACGACAAATACAGCTAGCAGACGGTCAGTTTAACCTGCTTGTCTGCTCCCTGGCCTTGGCTCTGGATTGTCACAGATTATCTAAACCTGTTCTGAGACTCTGTGCTATGCTGCCCTCAAAACTGTTTCTATTATCTATAAAGGCCATTGTTTTTGTAGCACCATCTGGACATACTGCAGTTCAGGATCCATAACCTGCTATAAACTACATAGGGCCAGAGCATATTACTCCATCAGACATCACCATGCTAATTTGCTCACCTTTACAATATTATTCGATGCTGACTGACAAAGGCATATAGCATTGGCTCCTATGAAAAAACACTACCTTTGAGAACCTAAACTTTCCTAAGACTCTATGATTACCTGCTATTCACAGCGCCCTGGGTCTCAGTATACAGTGCTGCTGGAGACCCTAAATGCTTAGCTAATATTACATCTCCTATAACCAGAGCTCATTTAGGTTTTCAGTGAGGAGAGCAAAACTGGTGAAGCAGAGAGGAGTGCTGCTCCCGTGGGTGAGCCTTAGCATCACCTTTGGCTTTGTGACGATGCCACTGAGTTTTCGCTCATTTGCCCCACTTTGAGGGCTCTAATGCTGGAGTTGGGAAATTGCTAACTCTGCCTAAGGCATCTTGTCTTTTACCTTCAGAAACTACACTGCTCTTACTCTCACTAGTCCTTTCTAGCATCTGTATATGCAGCTCTTTTCTTTGTCAGGAAGCTAACAAACACTTCATAGGTAAAACTATTACTAATGACAGAGGAAGAATGACTAAACATCCTACACACTGGAATGTTTGCCATAATTAGTGTCCTTCTTAGATGACTATTGGCTAAATATAGGCTGAATATTATTTTATGAAGATCCAATGTGGATGGCCTCCGCTTGCTGTCTTTAGACGGAAAACAAAAGCATTCTTTGAAAAGACTAATTCGGTCGATGAAAAATAATAAATAAATAGTAGAATTTAATCTGATACAGACAAGAAACTTGCAGCAAATGATTCAAAAACAGGAACTACATCACAGGAACTCTTACTACTACTACTACTACTACTACTACTACTACTACTACTACTACTTCTTCTACTACTGATGCTACTACTACTACTACTACTACTACTTCTACTACTACTACTACTTCTTCTACTACTGATGCTACTACTAATACTACTACTATGATTCCTCCTCCTTCTCCTACTACTACTACTGAAACTACTTCTATTACCCCTCCTTTGCCTAGTACTACTAGTACTGATACCACTACTCCTACTACGACTGCTACTTCTACTACTACCACTACTACTACTACTACTACTACTACTGAATTTACTACTATTGCTCCTTTTCTACTACTGTTATTTCTACTGCTCCTCCTCCTACTACTACTGAAACTACTACTTTTACTCCATCCCCTCCTCTTACTCCTTCTTCTATTACTACTACTTCTACTATTTCTACTCCCCCCTCCTCCTATAACTACTCCTAATACTACCACCACCACTACTACTAACTAAAACTACTGATAATTCTCCTTCTACTTCCACTCCTACTGTTATTACCACTGAGACTATTACTCCTACAAGTGAAGCTTCTACTACTGCTATTACTACAAATTCTTCTGCTCCTCCTCCTCCTACTATTTGGTCCAAGATGCTTTGTGTGACATCATCACAGCCAGATTCTTCTGTTCTTCTGTGCGTGGAACAGAACAGCACAGCTAACAAAGAAAATATAACATATTTATGAAAAAAAGTTGCATCATAAAGCAGCAAATTCAAGCATTCTTGGCTGCAACAATCACAAAAAACTCACAAAAAATCTGCAAAATCCTGGAAGAACAGATCTACGCAGGCCTTCACCAAATACAAGCAGAGCTGTGATCAGAAATAAACTACTAAAGGGTGATTAAGCACCTACAAAATACCCCAATGGTGATCCCTTTCCGCTGGGTAGATAAAATCATGCCTAGCAACAAATGGGTTCTAGTTAGTACTGGTATACCAGACGTTCCAGCTAAACTATGATACGAATTCCAGCTGTGAAAGTACATCACGTGTTTATATTAATACACTGCCCAGGTTAAGCCAGAATCAACTCTGAACTACATTGCCCATCAGCTACATTACCACATCACATGTCAACATCTCATGTCCCCACTGAACACTGTTCTGTGTTACCCCTAAACAGCTTCCCTGCTGGTTTCTGGTCCTGGTTTCTGTGTAACTCATTGTCAAGCATTTTTGTCGTTGGTGTGTTCATGTCATTGTGTCTTCACAGTCTGCTTGTTTGCACTTTATATCCAGTGTTGGTTTATGGATCTTGTCCTACATTTTAGTTTGTTTGTGTTGCACTGTTTAAATAAAATCTACATTTACATCAATTTGTGACACACTCGCTCTAATGTGTTTTCCTTTCTATAGCAACAGAAACTTTTTCAATTCACTTAGTCTTGCATCATTGTACATCAACTCATAATAAACAGATTATTGGTGTTACAACAACAATAAGCACCTAAATATTGGATAGAGTCTCCAGTGTCAGTATTTTGTGACAGGTAGGAAGATTTCTACTAGATTTCTAAGATTTCTCAGATGGCTTTGAGCTTTCTGACATTTTTTTCTTTAAGAAGAAGGAAAACAAGAGGCTGGTGAGGGGACTAATGGTGTAACTTAAGTGATTAATAGGAGCTAACCTATTTTGGAAACATTCCACACTATTAAATAGAACCATGTATAGATTATAGACTACAGTATGTTTGTGTATTAGTGTGTATGACTGCGAATTGCAGTGGTTTAAAGGGAATAAAGCACTTCAGCATGCACTCGTACAGCATGTTAGTCAACTTCTGGCTGGTTACAGTAAGTCTACTTTGATTTATCACTTACATATAATATGTATTACTATATCCTGTAGCCACAGCCATGCCATTAGGCTCCAGTTGAGGAACCTATGCTGTAAATGAATAAAGCGGTGTTTATAATTTCATTTTTAATCAGTCACATGATCAAACATGTTGTTATCCATACTACCCAGGGTATTTGTAAAAACATGCCGTTGACCCTGTTCTGATTTTACAAGCTGAAACCCTGACGAACATTTCTAATCCTGACAACTTGACATGAGGCATTAAACAGGATTTCAAGGAGCTGAAACAAATCCCCTCCCACAACAAGTTCAAAAAGAAGACATGGTAGTCTGTAGTGCAGCATTACATCACTAAGTGAGTAAATGAGTCACATTAAATAAATAGAAGTGTATTAATCACGGCTACAAATAAAAAACGCTCGATTAAGCCGAATATCCTGTAGATCGCTGCTATACCGGAAGATATTTTTTAATGACTAATGTGTTTTCTGCATCATTAGCATAAATGTATTCGACTTGTTTCACACTTTTTAAGTGCTGCCATATCAAATTCTACCTTTCTACCCTTTGCTGTGTAACACAATCTCTATTCAAGCCTCTGAGACACATTTCAAGCTACGGCTCTTCTGTGCATTTGAGACCACATAACGAGTTGGAAAGGCTTTGGAAATGACCAGATTCTGTCATTAGCTGTCCCCTTCTGTCTTTTATTCGCAGACCATGAGTGTGAAACATAACCCTCTCTATCTGTTAAATCAGGCCACCGGGGATCAGGCTTTGTCAATGATTTTTCCTCAGTTGACGTTGAAAGTGCTCATTAAGGCTATAAATGCACACGGCTAGCTGGAAATAGGTTAATTAGATGGTATCACAGCAACAGATGATCCCACAAAAGCAGTAATCATCCTAATTACGTTGCTTCTGGCCTGCGAATTACAAGCCTTATAGAGTGCCATGCACTGTTTTAGGCTTGACTTAAAGCAGAGATCAAATAATCCTGCTGGCTTTTACTTTACGCCTAGCAAAGCCAGCCCTTATTCTTCATTAAGCACAATTAGCATGATGTGGAAGATTAGCTGAAATGAAGTGAGAACAAATATCATCCCCAAACAGTCCAGTCTGGATTCTCTGGTTTTAGTGGTCGGTTTTAATTTCCAGCTAAGACTGGTGTTCCATATGAACAAATTAACGTGCAAATGATTCACAAAAAATTAAAAATCAGATTCATGAAAATAGAGTACGTTTTGAAAAACGTAAATGAATTAAATAAGTAAATAAATTCCTTTGGGGGGCATGATGGCTTAGTGGTTAGCATGTTTGCCTCACACCTCCATGGTTGGGGGTTCGATTCCCACCTCTGCTGTGTGTGTGTGTGGAGTTTGCATGTTCTCCCTGCGCCTCGGGGGTTTCCTCCAGGTACTCCAGTTTCCTCCCCTGGTCCAAAGACATGCATTGTAGGTTGATTGGCATCTCTAAATTGTGTGCGTGTGTGTGTGCGCCCTGTGATGGGTTGGCACTCAGTCCAGGGTGTATCCTGCCTTGATGCTCAATGACGCCTGAGATAGGCACAGGCTCCCTGTGACCCAAGAATAGATCGGATAAGCGGTAGACAATGAATGAATGAATAAATTCCTTAAAGTCTTTCAAAATAAGAGCTCTAGAAGCTGAAGAATAAGTATTCACCCCTTCTCTTGCAGCTGTTAGAGATTTAAGTTGTCTCTAATGTGAATCTCTGAGCTTTTCACTCAAAACTTCTCACTCCAGTTCTGTAAAATCAGATGGAGAATGTTGTAGGAAAGTGATTTTCATGAAGATTTTCATATGAGCTTTGACTTTTCAAAATACTAACCTTTTTCCAAGCCTCTATTATAGTTTTTGCCCTGTGCTTGTGTCATTGTCCTGTTGGGAAATATATATTTTTGCCTTAAATACTGACATCAGGCTTAGTGGAACAGGTTCTTCTCAGCTATTTGCTTGTATTAGACTCTATCTGTGTTGCCTGTGATGCCAACAAGCTTTCCAGTACGTCCAGCTGAAAACAACCCTAGATCATGATGCCACCACCACCGTGCTTGATCAAAAGAACGACGTGTTAGATGTTGGGCTGTAATTCATTTGTGCCAAACATTATGCTTTACCTTTAGAAAAGATGGATGGACTTTAATCTCATCAGATTACTTTTTCTGAAACCTCTTAGATTTCTAACATGGCTTTTTCTCAGAAAGAGCTTTCATTCCGGCTCTGTGACTCTGTAACGCCTTCAGTGTTGTAGCTGGACTCTTGGACACTTCTCTGACAATTGTTCTTCTCTGTTCATTCAGCCTCGGTAGTCTCTGGTTGTGTTGTTTTTTTCCACTTTGTTATAAAAGATTGTGCTCCTAAAAAGACTTGAAGCTTTTTTTGATCTTTTTATTACCTTCCCCCCCCCCACAACTTCATCTTGAAGCTTCATGGGCACTTCCTTGTTCTTCTTAGAGGCAGGACTGATCTGATCTAATCTGATCTGCTCTGTCATTCAAACTGGAAGACCTCCTAAAGACCTACTGAAACCAGAGATATGTATTGTGGAAGCTTACAATGGGACACAGATGATTTAAAAAATAGGCATTTCCTGTTTAACATATTTAGTGTAAGCTCTTGAAAATTGAATACAGTCACAACTGTTAGATTGGGATGAAAACCCAACATCGATAATACAGTTTTTGACATTAAAAAATCATTAATTTTATTAGCATAGATCATAAAAATGACCAAAATGACAAAGCAGACAAATATCTCATTCTAATCTAATTAAATTAATATAATTAAATTACTATATTAGAATACAGTAAGAAAAAAATAGCCACTCTGGACAATTAGCTAGCTAACAAAATAATAATAATAATAATAATAATAATAATAATTTAAAAATAGTGTTTGTCTGTGGTAGCTGAAATGATGTCTTAAAGAGCATGCTTATGAAGACCTCTTTTGCTGTTTAGTCATCATTTTTTCATTTTACTTATTACTTGCTTTCTTATTACCTTTTAAGGAATTTTGTGGGCGTCACCAAATGCAAATGAGCCGCGCCACAGGCTCATCCAACCAGCTGTTAACAGTAGCGACATGCGCAGGAGAGTTCAAAGAAAAACAAAATCAGTGCACTCATATCTCTAGAACCTTTGTGCAAACACATCTGCACAGCTGTTTGGCCTACAAAAACATTACACACAGCTTTACTAACAGATTGATTAATAAAGCCCAGTGAGAGCAAAACGGTTTTAAAATATGAAAACATGTTTAAGACTTGGCTTTATGTGCAAAGTGTAAAGTTACAATTCATGATGAAATGCTTGATATCAGTCTGCTTCTAGATGAAATTAGCTGTTATTGTTGTTGGAGCTCGCACATATCCACCGGCTTTTTCTCCATAACACAAAACACATGTGTGTTTCAATAAAGAGTTTCCCAGACACCCCGGTGGTGAGCTCATTACTTTTACCTGTTTTCTCTGGAACTCTTCTGTGGAATTACTGTGTTTACTTGGGCTTCTTTTTTTTCTACAAACTTCCCCGTGGAACAAAAGGTATTGCGCTAGGTGAAAATCGATGGCTGCTGAGTTTCCGCAGGGATTCGGAAATCATTTTCAACACAACCTAAATTTCCCATATGTGAACTTTCTAGGAGGGGGCACGGTGGCTTGGTGGCTTGGTGGTTAGCACATTTGCCTCACACCTCCAGGGTTGGGGGTTTGATTTCCACCTCTGCCGTGTGTGTGGAGTTTGCATGTTCTCTCCGTGCCTTGGGGACTTTCTCCGGGTACTCCGGTTTCCTCCCCCGGTCCAAAGACATGCATTGTAGGTTGATTGGCATCTCTAAATTGTCCATAGTGTGTGATTGCGTGAGTGAATGAGAGTGTGTGCGCCCTGTGATGGGTTGGCACTCCGTCCTGGGTGTATCCTGCGTTTGATGCCCAATGACGCCTGAGATAGGCACAGACTCCCCGTGACTCGAGTATAGCTCGGATAAGCGGTAGACAATGAATGAATGAACTTTCTACTTATCCCCCCAGGGTGCGCTTATTTTTCGGACGAATTTCACCTCAAAGCAAAATGAAGGAAATTTATATGCCACATATTGTGGTGCTAAGATTGCTGCCTGCAAAAAATAAATAAAATAAAATAAAAAAAGAACAAATCAAACATAAAAAAGGAATGTCATGTGCAGACCACATGCAGGGACTATTTGGCTGTAGGTGTATAGTATTTGTGTTACAGTCAGGCAACAAATACAGCAGCAATAAGAACAGTTATTGGTAACACAGAGATTTGGGCCTTTGTGTTAAACTTGCTTGAGGTGCGTATGCACTATATTGTTAATTGTAATGTTAGTAGAAGTTGTGACGTATTTCTGGTGCTGGAGAAGATTATGGAAATTTGTTTTTGAATAAAAAAAACAAAAACACTGTAAAATCTAAAAATATGTAACACAATGAATCTCTTCTAATATTATAGACATTTATAGATATAATGAGTCACAGAAATAATCTAAATTTAGATCCTGTCTACGTGTATGTTTTCAGTGACAAATATATCCCAGCCATTCATTCATTCATTCATTCATTCATTCATTCAAATTTTTTTATTTATTTATTTATTTATCTATTTATTTATTTATTTATTATTTTTATTTATATAATTTTTTATTTATTTATTCATTATTTATTTATTTATATAAATTTTTATTTATTGATTTATATTAATTTTTTATTTATTTATTTATTTTTTATTTATTTATTTATTTATTTATTTATTCTGGCCAAGAATGCTTGATATGGCAGCTTTTTTCACATTAGTGTAAAAGATTTTTGTGCTTTTTTTTGTGGAAAACTACTTGGTAAAATCACAGGCACAGGATTCTTCTTTATCTTTTCATCCTTACAAGTGAATACATCATTAAAATCGTGAATATATAAAGTCAATAAATTTAGTATTGGCAGATAATTTAGCTTCAGTTAATGAATGAATGAATGAATGAATATATCATGAATATAGCAAAATTATCTTTCAATAGAACAAGAATATTTTAAGCTTGTAATAAAGTTTAGAAATGATTTTAATAATCTTATATTTGGTTCACTGTGATACTGTAATAGAAAATCCAATGAATGAACCCATATTCCTGATATTTTCAATAATATTTTTAATTGTGTTTTTAATAGTAAGAGTTTAAAGTGCTGAATACTGTGCCTGTGATTTCACCAAACAATAAAAGCACAAAAATCTTTTACACAAACGTGAAAAAAACTTCGGATCAAACTTCACTATCAAGAATCTTGGCCACAAAAACAATAAATAAATAAATAAATAAATGAATAAACAAACAAACAAATAAATAAATAAATAAATAAAAACACAACTTACTGATGACTGATAAGCTAAAAGTTTGAGATTTTACAAAGAGAGGAACTAGATTTAGATTATCAGGGATATCGTCTCTGCATTTTAAAATTGATCACTATTTCCTGACAGTGTACTTGTAGTGTTATTTATTTACTTTCTTTATTTATTTAGCCTAGGTGTTAAAGCGAGTCTCTTAAATCATAGATTACATCTACCATCTGCCAAAGAGATCTTTTTTAGTTGATATGTAGAGCTCCGTTTTTCTAATCTCTCAAGTTCTCCCAAGCATGAGATAAAGTGAGTCGTAGCTTTTTGCTGTTCGGGGCTGGTCACTGTGATAGGGATCAAAAAGAATGTGGCATGAAGCGAAGGGATCGCTCTTCTCAAATCTGTCTTTTCTCAGCATGACCACCCTCCCAAACAACAAACAAATGGTCCCGTGGCCTCGTTTCCCTTTTTGATGCTCGGGTGATGTGCTGCTTTCAAACACGTCTCTGTGCTTCCTCAGAGGATCTGGCCTTCAAAATTTAATTCAAAGTTTTAACGTAATATCTTCTTTAAAAGAAAGAATTTCTGAAGGTCTCTGAGTCAGAGACAGCGATATGAAAAAATAACGATGAAATCTAACAGGAGGTTATCACTACGGTAGCAAATTTGAATATTAAAAGAAATTACTAGATATTTCAATGGTTACTTACCTGAAGATATATTTCTGTTTATCTTTCTTTTTTAGACACAGCAGGACAAAAGAAGTGTGAGATTTTTTGTGTAATTTTCATTGTGCTGCATGTGGGGTAGTTTGAAACCGTAATAGATTTAAATAAATGGAATTCAAAGCGGTTTGATTTTCCATCTGTTCAGACAACGTGAGCTACATCCTGAATAGGTGAAGAAAAGAAAATAAAGCCATTAAGAACAACTGATTGCTTTGAGGTCACTGTCTCCTACTGTATATGATGAATGTGACACCGTCTGTGGAAACTGCATCCTTCAAAAAATGACTCAAAGCACAATGGTCATTCAACAGACATATTTACTCTCCCGCTTTGTAAAAACATCGTCAGGATTCGCCTCAGCTGGCTGCTCTCATGTGCTGCGAATCTTCAGTCTTGTGACCTTGTTGACCTGAAATGCCACCGTCATTATTCTTAGCTGCCAGAAGGTGGGACAGAATGAAACTTTTATAGCGCCCCAGAGAGCCTATTATCTCTCCGGGAAAAAAAAGGTAAATGCTATCCTTCACCCAATCCTTCCTTCTGTTCCCATTTTCCTGCACCCCCCCACCTGCACCTCTAACCAACCCTCCTATCCTTATTCGTCCTCTGTGTCTCTGACCAATGCAAACGCCTTTCCCTCTTTTACATCAGCTTCCCACATTCTCTAGCTCTGTTGCTCCACAGACCTCCCATCATTCCTTCTTTCACCCTCCCTCCGTCCCTCATTCTTACACCCTCGCCCGACTTTGACCGAGCCTTAACCTGAGACCATGTTCATATATTTATGTTTCGGTGGGAATGTAAAAGCAGCAGTGATTTACATGTTAAGGGAGTGTGCTGACATGTGAACCACACAGCGGTCCAGGGTTCCATGTTTCCTGCTCCCTCGGGACGGCCGGATGTAGGAGGACAACCTATCCCTCCTCCTGCTGTGCCTGCCCAGGAGGGCGCGGAGAACATGTGTTAGCGTTTAACTTTGAACCCACAGTCCCTTAATGCACATCTGGAGCCCCACAACTGCCCCATGGCGTGACCGGCAATCTGTCACGACCTGCGCGCCGTGCCGAAAAAAAATAACCGATTTGGTCAGGGCAATTGAGATCCATTTGTGACCCTTGACTTCAAAGTCAATCAATCAGCCGGATCCAGATTGCATTGGGGATGTTTGAAATGCGTTTCATTGGGGTGGAACTTTGCGGATAATTAGGTTTTCAACTGAGGCAATCAACAGTGTCAGCTGAAAAAAATGACGCTATGGGGTTTCATATTCAATCAGTTCAAACAGATGAACAAAAGTTGAATTCTTCCAGCGAGGCCAAGAGCAAGAGCACGAAAACATCCTTTAAATCATGTGCTTTATCTACCACTACACCGTAAAGATCCATTTCTGGACTAAAACAAATGCAAGTGTTCTTGACTTTGACTTTCATTCGTTTTATATAACAACACAATACATAATAAAGCAAGGACAAACTAATCATGGAAGTCATTTTCATAAACCGTTTCCTATAAGACTCAGTTTCAGTGGTTCACTCTGTTACCTTTGTGATGTTTAGAGTAAGTCTGACAAAAAGTCATGTTCATAATTAAAGGATCCATATAAAAAACACAAAATATGACTCATGCATGCTATAGCTGTCTTTTTGGTTTTTGGTGTTTTTGGTGTTTGGAAGTTTGGTGTTTTTTTTTCTTCCTAATTAGAATTCTTCCTCATAAAATCATCTAAACTGGTAATGTGATGTTGTGCATGTATGCCAAGTATGTGAAATTTTCTTTATCATTTAACAATAACCTGACATGATTAGGAATTATTTAACAATGCTGACCTACCTGTGATGACTTTGTCGGTCAAGATAAGAAATTTCTGTGATGAAAAATTTTGGTCATGATGCTGTTTATGGTAGCAACGGGTATCATTGCCCCCTTTGCGTCTCTACAGACCTCAGCTCCAGCTTTCGCTCAGGATATTACCTGCATTGGGTTTTGCATTTGTGTTTATTTAGATTTAATTCACTATATAAGAAATCAAGAGCCAAAAGTTTACATGCACTAAGTTGTCTTTTTAACAGTCTGGAAGACTCCACAGATTGATATAAAGACTTTTAGAAGCTTTCCTTGGACAATTGTCATAATTAGCAGTTAATTTGGAATCACATGTGGTTGTTAAAGGGCCTACATTCAGAGCCAGAGACTTTTTGTCCTTGAAAGCATTGGGATATCCAAGCAACTCAGCCAAGACCCGAGGAGAAGAAAGCCTGGTTCATTCTTAGCAGCAATTTCCAAACAAGAGAAGGTACCACAAGCCTTGGTATGCAAATATAAAAATCCTGGGACCACATAGCCTGGGGGTAATTTAGCAAGGAGCCACAGATAAATTGATATTGGTCTTAACTAAAGCCCAAAACAACAACAAATGAACTGGTGTAGGAGATGGATGTATCAGATACCAAATATATACATTCGCCATTAAGAGATTCCTAGAGAAGAGGACTCGAGGAGTAAAAAAAAAACCCCATACTTCAACATGAGTATAGAAAAAATGAAGCCAAATGGAAGTTTGTGTTCGACCACCAACCTTTTGCAGGACTGTTCTCTGATCAGATGAACCAACTCTCAGGATCAGAGGTGTGTATGGATGAAAATGGATGAGGCTTTTAAAGTGAAGGAAACCATTCCAGCCGTGAAGCATGGGGGTGGTAGCATCATGTTATTGGGGTGTTTTGCTGGAAAAGTGCTGGCGCACTTCAGAAAACAGATAGCACTTCAAGATTATGTAGAATTAGAAACACGAGCTAGAAAGCTAAATCATGGTTGCAACCAGGTCTTCCAGGAGGACAGCTACATCCTATGCACCTCCAAAGCAACAACAAAGAGAATGTGTTGAAGTGATCATCAGACATGGAACATAGTAAATGTGTGGAATGAAGTGAAAAGGTGCATGAGCGAAAAGTCCCATACACCTGACTGAGGTACACTTTTGAGAGGAAGGGAATAAAAAAAATTAAAACAAAAAAGCTTGTTGAGGACAACAAATGCAAAGAAAGTGTATGCAAAATTCTGAAACACTGAAAATCTAATCTAATAAATAAAAGCATAAATAAATGTGCTATTTGTGCTATAATTAACTCTACTGGAAATGATTCGATTATTGAACTAGCTTAACACAAGAAATCTATGAAGTTTCATTTGAACTTTCAGCCTCAACTATATGTATTTTTTCCAGACATTTTTGCTTTCCTGCTTTCTTTACATGTGCATAAAACATTTGCACAGCATTATATATCATGTATACAGGTTGGCTAATAAAAGGGGCAAGACTTCAGGTTTCAGACTGACCGAAAAACTCATATAAACACAACTTATCGACTCAAACTTTTATTCTGAACAAAGCAGAGGCAAGTTTGTCCTGTTTTCTGTCGCTGTGGGCTTTGAGCCTGAACATCCATAAAAAATAATTATAGACATAAACCAGGAGTCTGAGAAAAAGTATCTACTGAGACAATTTAAAATCTACTGAAGTGTGTTCTCTTATTTAAAAGGTGTATACGCACCCATATAAATCTTTTCTTTTTTGCTTCTTTTATTTGTATTTGATGATGGATGAATAAAGCTTTCCCTGACTTTCCTGCATTCTGACATGAAATCAAACGCCACCAGAATGATATGAACTTCAGAAAGATTCTCCTGATAGTTGAGTACAACAGTGTAATATTATTCCAGCTCGCAATCATAAAGCGCAGGATATCAGGGACGGACTTAGATCCAGGCTTCCTTTAATAAGAAGCCGATTAAAAGCAGATGCTCAAAGCTAAATAGTAAGGGTTATGTCGAGAGGAAGCCAACGACATTAGCTCTAAGATTGTAATATATGCTTTTTCTTGAAGCACTTGCTGGAATCACTTATGGATGTCATCTTCAGTCGCCTGCATATTTATAGTGCTGCTTTGTGGGTTTTAACTTCAGGATGCAGTGAACAGGTTTAACTTTAATTATTGTAGGTTTTAGTGCCTTCTCTGGTATGGTACAGTCCCAGTCACGCCAGTGGGTTTAGATTTGCATTCCTCCCTGCTTCTAAATAACACTGAAAGATTAACCCTTTTTACCAGTACACTGGTGTTTCTTTTCACCAGTGGAATCAAAATGGACTTACAAGACATTTTCAATCAGTATAAACAAATGAATTATTTTCTGCCCAAAGTTCTGATATTAAATGAGTCAGGACTGTGTTGGCTTTCAGTGTGAGACCTTTGTTTTTCCTGCTGTTGGATAACCTTACACAGAATTTTAGTGGTTGACAAAACAAGGGGTGAAATGGTAGCTTGGTGGTTAAGGCATTGGCCTACTGATCAGAAGGTTGTGAGCTTGAATCCCTGGTCCATCAAGACACCACTGGTGGGACCTTGAGCGAAACCCTTAAACCCTCAATTGCTTAGTAATTAAAAAATGTAAGTTGATCTGGGTAAAAGTGTTATGCCAAATATTCATTTTTTTATTATGAATATATTGCCCCCAATAGGCTAGGTAAAAACAGAAATACTTATGCCCTGGGTGTTTTTTTTTCATATGAGCCATTAACCACCACTGTGGAGTGTGACAAGACAAAGACTGACAATGCTGAAAATTTGGACTCTAGGAAAAAGATCTAAGCTGCGTGATATAGGATTTAGCAATTTATGCATGATTCACTAGTTCTGTATTGCATGTTGCTGAATATTATACAGTACATACATGTGATACTCAGGCAGCACAACTTCTGAAAAAAGAACTATAAGCTTGTATGAATAATATAGCGTGGAGATGGAGAAAAGGATAAGGGGGAGAAAATAGGAGATAGAGCACCACCCAGACAGGTTTATTGATTTATAATATTTGCCCTCCCTGCATGTCAGCCTCCTGTGAACCCAAGGTAGCCTTCTGGATCTAGAGCTCTTCTTCCAGACTTGCCTTGGCTAGTCTCTTCATGTACAAACTGTATTAGACTCAAACACGGTAATGTACATGGTAACTAGACTGTGACCCCGTAGCTAATCTAGCTTCAGCTGAGACGGTGAATTTCACACATACCTGTAACTTTCAGGTGATTTTTAGGTTCCTGTTAGGAGAGTAAATGTAGAAGGAAGCTTTTGTGAGTGAGGTCGTATGCCACTTTAGCTTCAGGTTATGAGCTCTGATTAATCCTGGTTTTGTCTACACTTTATATAGCATGTGAAGCTTTTACATAATGGGTTTAGAGAACAACACACATTAGCACTAGAAGTGTTCTCAAAGCAGCCATGCCAATGTTTATTTTCTACTGTCAAGCTGGAAGTGTGTGGATTAGTGGTTAGCACGTTCGCCTCACATCTCCAGCGTCGAGTCTCGCTCCTGCTCCTGCTCACTGTGTGTGTGGAGTTAGCATGTTCTCCCTCTGCTTGGTGGGTTTCCTCCGGGTGTTCCAGTTCCCTCCCACAGTCCAAAGACATGCTTCTAGACTGATTGGAGTCTCTAAATTGCCCGTAGTGTGTGTGTGCGTGCCTTTGATGCCCGATGATGCCTGAGGCTCCCTGTGACCTGAGGATAGATCGGATAAGCGGTACAGACAATGTAAAAATAAATAAGTTGCCACACAGAAACACACAGGTCATCACACAGGGGTTCGGAATCTAAGACTAATAAACAAAGATATCTTTTGCTCCCTGATTTATTTATTTTTTATTAAAATCCATTATTTTGGTCTATTTCATTTTCAGTCTCTCTTCTAAACATCTATCACATCAGCATTTATCAGTGTCGGCAAACACCGGCTAAGCTAAGCTGCTTGCAGAAGGAAGTGACTGCTAGCTAGCTACATTTCTGAAATGAACACAGATATCCAAAAATGTATACATTAACAATAACAAACATTTAGAAGTCAACGTTTAACTTTTAGTTTGTTTCGAGATTCCGCCCATTTATGAGACTTAGCAATGGTCATTAAGAGGAGCTGTGAGTTCTGAGGTTTCTGTTTCGACTCGACTGTTTCACCTCTATCTGTTACAGAGCACCTACTGGAGGAAATTCCCCCAAAAAATGTTAAATAAATGTCGCCTCCTCGAGAACTTCACCATATTAATTACGCAATCTCTTGTGGATAGATAGATACAGGTGACAAGAATTTGGGTTCACCAAATGAGGCCATAAAGAACATATTCATAAAGAACATATTCACACACAGACATACAAACCACATGTAAATTATTCATATAGTCATTTGTCTTAAACTATTTATACTTAAGGTAAAAAAATAATGTTTGTTAAAGTTCACATCGTGCTTCCTGGATAGCGTCGACTTGCATTGATTAGGAAGTCCCAGTTTCAGGAATTTTGTGTGATATGTCTAACGGTAACAGATTATCATGCCAAAGATAAGTTACAGGCTGGTAAATAAGTTGTTATTTCTTCATAATGTCTTCTAATGAAAAGAAATCTATCTTTATGGGAAAAGGGTCAACAGCTGGTGTTTAATCAGATGTGAGAACTCAACATTGCTGTGCTATAAATATGTACAAATGCATAATCTCTATATTTATATATTCCAGAATACCGCTCGCAGGCAATAAAGAATGAGACGTGTGCAGATAGAGCAACACAATAGCTTCCAAAGTAAGCGTGAGAGAGGAGATTCTGAAGTTATTAAGCAAATGAGGTTAAGGTAAGGGGCAGGGTTATCCATCAGAGCTTTCCTGATGACTTCATTTGTATCAAATCCTCTGAAATCACCCCCGGCTGTTATAATTCTCATGGCTTTTGTGCGAGATCGGTCTGTGAGTCGAGCTTCTGAAGAACTGAAAAACCCGCGGCGCCTTTTGAATCTCAGGTGACACAGTTGGTGAAATATGAATTGACTTTTAAGTCGTCTGCTGATTAGGAAGCAATGCTGCCTCTGAATGGTATTATTTTATGGCTGGATTATCTCAAATGAGATTGTAATTGAAGTGTATAGTTTTTTTTTTTTTTCTCACTGGGACTTTATCCTGAACCATAAACCAAGTCAAGCTACTTTATGGTTCTCTTTATTTTCCTGATTGCTTTCTGCTGCTTGGTCATGCATGGGTGTTCTCATGTAACAATATAGCGTGTCCTTTTCTTTCAGAGAGAATGAAAGAAGCTTTTGTTCACCAGTAAAAACTGATTAGACCTGAGATCCTTTCTATTGTCTGATGTAAAAGACCGACGTTCTTTTTTTTAAAAAAAAATGAACCTCTTAAATGTCTTAAAATCTTAAAACTCCTGTACTTCTACATATTTATGTCATTTCCTGATCAGCCAATCACGCTACAGAAGCACGAACCATGTAAGTATACAGATGCTGTTCAACAGCTTCAGTTAATGTTCACTTTGACTGTAGCATGATTTCTAATATTTGTGTATACCAAAATTACTCATAGATCAGTATCTCAACAACAAAAACGTCCAGTGATCATCAGCACTACAGGCAAAAACATCTTGTTGACAGTAAAGCTAACAGGAAGACTACGCTAACTCAAATAAGCACTCTTTACAACCATGGTGAGCAGAAAGGCAGCTCAGAATGACCTCCTGAGCCCAAGTGGCCCCATACCTTATGGATGCATTTGATATTTTTGTCATTTTTTCTATTGCATGTGAATATGCCAGTTTTTACTTCCTCAATCCCAGATGTTATAGAGCAAAGAATTTTTGTGAAATTTTGTTTTATTTATTCGATAAATCCGCCGCTGAAGCAAGAGTAAATTTTTCAAGACCATCGTGTCTTGGAGTGTCTCCAAAACCAAAAAAGACAAGTCAGGTTAAATTCCACATCAAGACAATGAAGAGCACGCTTTTTGACATTACTGGACTTGTTTATAGAGAGTTTGTTCCCCCTGGACAGACTGTTAATCAGTGATTTTACATTGAAATGCTTAGGCGTCTATGGGAAAGCACCGGGAAAAAATGCACACACACACACTGCAAATCTTTTCCCTTTCTGCCTCATTTTTCATTTCCATTTCACAAGAAGTATGATCTAGTGAATTCGACGGTGTGAAGCTTTTTGAGACATCCTGGTGCGTCTTCAAAAACAAAGGTCAAGTCACACATCAATACACTGATTGTGTTTTTTAAATGAACAGGGTTGGAAAATTGCCTGGAGAAGTCATGCACCAAGAAGTGGATCTTGCACCACAAGATACCTGTACACACAGTGCTTTTGATTCACATGCAGAGTATTAAATACATCTCCGTCCTTGAGACTTCTGTTTCTGAATTAAAAAATGAGACTCATTAGGAAAAGTGTGTCTGTGTGTGTGTGCATTGTAGCAGCATGCTTTTTTCCTGATGCTTTCCTGTAGATGCCTAAGCACTTGATCTTTATGAACAAGTCCTTTTACACCTGGACTGGATTAAAGTGATGCACTGACGTTATTATAGATATTAAAGCATTTTGAATCCCCTACAAATCAATATCCATATCGATACACTTTTTCCAGGATAACATATCTATCAAAAATTATTTTTTGATAGATATTCACAAAATAATGGATACTCCCTCAAACCCTTATCATTTAATCCATTTAAATCGATCCATTAACTCTATTTGAAAATGAAGAACAAAGAATGTGCATTTTATCCATTTATGAAGCCACTTTAAACTTTATCTTTACATATTAAATCACAATTATAGAATCATATTAAGATATAATAACTGAAATCAGCTTCTGAGACGAGAAAACATTTTCAATTTAAAACAAATTTACCGTCAACTATAGACGATGCGTCCTTTATGTCCATCATGTTTCCTTGGAAACTCATGAAATGAGATCTCGGGAGCTCAGAAATCGGGAGCATAAAGAGAATCCCATTTCCAATTATGAATTTCAGGTGGTGTTGAAGATTTTATTTACGACTTGAATGCACTTGAATAGACCTGAAGTGAATTGCAAACATTCTTGGGGCTCAGTGCTAAAATCTTTCGAAACCATGCTAGCAGCATGCAAACTTTCATGTTTGCTCACACAATCTCATCCACTCCATCTTGTTCCTGTTTACCATTTTTACTCTCATGGGTTCTCTTATGATATTGTGCCAGGAAATAGACTCTAGCTGCCCTAGTCATAAATTTTAAAGTTGTGATCCGTATGCGATCAGTCTAAAATGGTCGCCCCTGGGGTGCACAGGACTGAGCTCCCTGGTCACATGACGCTTTGTCTCATTGTTTGCTACTGAAAAGCATGTAGACTGCTTCCATTACCCGAGCTTTCTATAGTCAGGGAAAGAAGCCAGACATGACTATTTTACCTTTCAATTCAGAAGATATTGTATGAGATATAGGAGTGCAGATAATCTATGGTGTTTAGATGGCTTTCCACAAAAGCTTTCACTTTTGGAAGCTTTCCCATCTTCAGTCTTTATGCGCAAACACTTTGTTTTCCTCTAACTCAGAGAGTATTCCAATTGTACTGCAGTAACAATCAACAAAAGAGGAGCTGCTTCCATGCAAAAAATTTATACTCCATTGCAGTGTGTCTCAGGGATTCAAAAACCTTTTCTGGAGTAGCATCCAATGTGCTACATGTAGCTGAATTGAAGGAAAACTCCAAACCAGAACACAATCCGAAATGTTTTGTGATTCCTGTGCTAATTTGTTAGTTGAAGTAGTATTCGTGTTATTCCTTTGAGAAATTAAGAGCGGTGTGCTGCTCTGGTGTCACAGATAGATATTGCAGGCACAAATACGATAGCAGTCAGTAGAAGATCTCAAGCATAAGTGATAATAATCAGGTTTCTTAAAAGAGCTTCTTTTCTCACAGACCGCATGATATGAATGAGAAATCCAATAAAGCTTTTCACATTGTGGTTATCATTGTTATAAACCCTGGGTAGAGGAACCTTTAGAGGTAGAGGAGAAGCGGGTTTTTACCTGGGTTTATGAAACCCTGCTCTGGAGGTTTTGTAGAGTGAATCTGGCATTACAGTGCCAAACGTGTGAAATGATGCTGTGTAACCTTATGGCTACATGCTTGGAAACATAAAAACTCAGCTGAGACTCTGCTTGTTATCCCAGGTGATTCATCCACTGGTCAGGATCTTCAGATATTCCTGCACAATTCTCTGATCTCCCCTTTGGCCACTGCTCACAAATTTTGGGGTAACCATGGACAATTAACTTTTCCTTTTCATTGCATGTTGCTAATGTGACTCACTCATGTCAGTTTCTTCTCTACAACATCAGAAGAATTCGGCCATTTTTATCCACTCAGGCGACTCAGGTGCTCGTTCAGTCTCTGGTTATTTCGAGACTGGACCACTGGCTTCCGGTAGCTGCACGCATCAGGTTCAAAACAATGATTCTTGCCCTCAAAGCTAAGAATGAATCAGCTCGCTCTTACCTCATAGCTCTTATTATTCCTCGCACAGCACCACGCTCCCTCCATTCTCCTAGCACTGCATGGTATATTCTATGTAATTCTTGGTCGAACTACATGACAAACTTAAAAAGGCCAAAAAAGACGATAAAGATGTGAAAAATAACAATGACTGCACAACGGCAGACCTGAACGTTTTTTTTCTCACTGATGTAAAAGCGTGAGGTGGGCCGTTAACTGAATCACGGCTGCTGATACACAAATATGCAAATAGGAAGCCAGGGTTTAGGAATGTACAGTGTGAAACAGTGAAATACAGTGTGTCAGATTAGGAAGATCCTGGATTAGTTGTTAATCCCGGGACTCTGTTTACACAGGCTTTACAATTCCCCAGGAATTAGAGAAGATTATAATTGGAGATTCCAAAAAGTTAAATGTCAGGGTCTAGGGTTGCTGTCTGCCCTGGGATTCCTGGCATCTTTCCAGATTTCCCAGGATTGTCTCAGCTTTTTTGGCTTGTTTTTCATCAGCTATAATAATAAACAATGCTTATTGGTCATGTTCATTGGTCCAACTGTAGAATTATGGAGAGAAGAAATAGAAAAGGAAATCATGGACTACTGCTTTTCACACCCACTGGATGGAAAACCAGCAGTATGTGAGATAGCTAACAGCAACTGAGAGTGAGCTCAAATTCGCTGTATGTCAACAGAAAGAGGAGCACTGGATGGCTTCTGTAAGATTAAAAAAAAGATGACAAAACAGCAGAGACATAGTGGAAGAGGACTGAAGTGCACTGGTTGTGTATGACAGTGTGCACGGGCTCTGGAAAAAAAATCGGAGCAAAAAATAATGTATATTGTATATTGCTACTGAGAGAACCAAGAGTGAGGCAATGAAGTGAAAAATGTTCTGCTACTATTTAGCCAGGAGCGACTGATGAAGCATTGCAGTAAGCTCCCTTTTTTTTTTCGTTGTGTGTTCCAGTGCGTCCAATTCAGGTAGCACCGAGTCGCTTCCTTACACACTTTAAAGCGTCCATGAGAGTTATGTATGCTTTATTAGATTTCTACAAAGGCCTACAAGAATCCAGTGAAGCAATTCATCAGCAGATTGTGTCTATATCTGAAAGAAATGGATAGTCTGTCAGTCAGATAAGCGCCTACGGTGGAGATAATGCTTCTGCGGATTACGGAAAGCATAACTCTGTTTTAAAGAAATTAAAAGACGCAACGCTACATATTCTGAAGGGCAAATACATTACAAGTGCTGCTTTATAAACAATTCACTGAAAATAGTAACTTGAATTTGTACTGTGGCAGGTGACAATGTTGAGACATTTGTTCGTAAGATAATCATTCATTCATTGTCTACCGCTTATCTGAACTATTCTCGGGTCACGGGGAGCCTGTGCCTATCTCAGGTGTCATTGGGCATCAAGGCAGGATACACCCTGGACAGAGTGCCAACCCATCACAGGGCGCACACACATACTCTCATTCACTACAGACAATTTTAGAGATGCCAATCAACCTGCATGTCTTTGGATTGGGGGAGGAAACCAGAGTACACGGAGGAAACCCCCGAGGCACAGGGAGAACATGCAAACTCCACACACACGGCGGAGGCGGGAATCGAACCCCCGACCCTGGAGGTGTGAGGCAAACATGCTAACCACTAAGCCACCGTGCCCCGTAAGGTAATCAGATTTATTTAAAAAAAAAAAAAAAAAAAAAAAAAAAGTTCAAATTCTTACACTTACTGGTATAAAGAACAGGGGGATACTGAGGCTCGTTCCCTCTAAATGGTTTTCTTTGTTCACTTCGACTGAAAAAGTGTTTCCTTTGACTTCAGAGTCTTGATCAGTTTCGAAAGCATGTTTGAAAGCAATCGCTTGAATGATTGTGAAAATTTTATTGGTGGCCAAACTGATCAAAACAAGTATTTTATTCATACTTATGTGTGTGTTAATTGATACTGTTAAATGCAATGTGTGTGCATGCAATAACTAGTTTTAGTGATGGCCACAAAACTCAAGCTCAAAGAGAAGTGAAAGTGGGAATTATGCCACACCAAGTCTGACTTATTTTGTCTGTGTTGTTTGAAATGCTTCACAGATTGTTGGCCAGAAACTGGTGTATTCATGGCAAGTTGAGAAAGCACGAAAGCGTCTCCTAAGAAAACTTCATGTACTGACTGGTGATGTGGTGAGGAGGCTTACTGCACATTATAGCACCAAAATAATAATAATGATTATAATAATAAAATACAGTGGAAGCTACAGTGCCCTCCCCAATTGAATTTTTGTCAATTCAACGAATTGAAGTTTTGCAAGAAATTTGCATCGGCATATGAAGCATTTTCAGCATACGTATGAAACACTGGCTAAGATGCGCGTATGTCCGGGGGCCGTTCAAAACTTGTTAGCATCAGTGAAAAGCCAAGCGAAGCCAACCTTCGGCATGTGTTTAAAAGCTAGGTGATTTTTCACGTGTTTTTCTGTTGACAGATCGATGGTGTGGGTGGTCTGTTCTATTTTTAGCCCAAGCTTGGTGGCACAACTTCCTGTGAGGACCCTTGTCATAGAATGCTTGGCTTGGGTCCGTTCTTTGTAAGCAGCCGTACAGTTTACATACATTTCGTACTGGTCATATTGGTCATATTTTTGGGTGGCTGGAACGGATTATCTGCATTTACATTATTTCTTATGGGACAATTCATTTCACCTTAAGAACTCACCTCCAGAACCAATTAAATTCGCTATGTCGAGGTTCCACTATAATAATAATATGGTGAGTTGATAAGGTTGCATTCTCCATCCACATCTACACTGACCAGGCATAACATTATGAGCACCTGCCTAATATCGTGTTGGTCCCCCTTTTGCTGTTAAAACAGCCCTGACCCGTCATGCACTGTGTATTCTGACACCTTTCTGTCAGAACCAGCATTAACTTCTTCAGCAATTTGAGCAACAGTAGCTCGTCTGTTGGATTGGATCACACGGACCAGCCTTTGCTCCCCACGTGCATCAGTGAGCCTTGACCGCCCATGACCACTGTTCCTTCCTTGGATCACTTTGATAGATTCTGGCCACTGCACTGTTGAACACCCCACAAGAGCTGCAGTTTTGGAGATGCTCTGATCCCATCGTCTAGCCATCTGGCCCTTGTCAAACTCGCTCAAATCCTTACACTTGCCCATTTTTCCTGCTTCTAACACATGAACTTTGAGGACAAAATGTTCACTTGGTGCCTAATATATCCCACCCACTAACAGGTGCCATGATGAGGAGATCATCAGTGTTATTCACTTCACCTTTCACTGCTCACAGTGTTATGCCTGATCGGTGTATGATGAACACAAATGCACCAGAGTTCTGTACTGAAAGACTGGTCTTATGGTCTGATTTTGTGTTTTGTTAATCTGCAATTGTTAATTTTCTATGTTTTAATATTTAAAATAGTGTGTCAAACTTGCAATAACTCATACTGTGCATACACTTACACAAACTCAGAATCTCTAGTGGGATACGAAAACAGGGTTTTCATGAATACCATAATTCTTATGTAAATGCTCCTAACAATGATTTACAAATAAATGAGCTTGTATCTGTTTGATAAACAAGACCTATTGTGTTGCCATTGATGTAGCATGCGTCTGATCCTTCTGCATGCAGGGATTTTATTAAACAATTAGGAAACTACAGAGTGAGGATGATCCTGTACTTGAATTGTACTCAGTGGTGAATAGATTTCTCTTTCAGTTGAAAGCAGATTACGCTATAGGAAAGCCAGAGAAGCTGGAAGACACCATTTGTTACAAGAACAAGAAGACTTCAGAACCATGACACACAGATTGCTTGAAAAACTTGGAGTGAACTTTGATTTTTTTGAGAAGGTCTCCATTTGGACAAAGGAAGCTCAGTGAAGTGAGGTGGATTAGAGCATTTAGTGGAAAAACCTAGCTGTGAATACTAATTTAAGGTAAGATGAACATGGAGGTAGATACACCAAATTACGTTATTGCATATGTTCCTAATAGACCTTACATCAGATGAATGGTGGTTGTTGAATATTGTGGCTTTGATACAATATCAAAGAGACATTTGGCATGAATTTGGCATTCGTCAGCACTGCTTACACAAATCAAGAGGAGGATTTATCCACATGGAGGATTTTCAGTCTGACAAATGAAACAGACTTCCAGATGCAATGGTCAAGTTAGAGCACCAGGCCAGACTTCAACTGAGAGAAACAACTGAGAGCTGCAGTAAAAGCCATCTCTAAGTGGCGTAGGTTATTACAGATACAAAAGGTCCATGAATTATATAATCCAAAGTACTCTGTCATACATAACACATCTAGCCATTATAAAGGTTATTAAATTTGCAGACTGCTAAGCTCTTATAACTCATATAAACTTTGTTTATATAACCCATTTGATTAGGCCTGAATGATGACAAAAATGATTTTAGTGGGCAAGCTTGCATGGCATAATTCTCTGAGTGCTAATCATTAGCGTTGCCTGACTTTCTACCACTCTGTTGATTTATTCATTTAATCATGACTGATTGAAACATTGTGCCCAGACACTGGGTGAGACTGAGATAGCAACCCTGCATTGGTCACCAACCAACTAGCTAGCAATGGACAAGACATCAAGTATAAAATCTTTGATTGAGGATGCCAGTTGTTATTCTTTGGTTGCTCCGTGTTCTGGGTCACCACAGTGAATCATTCAGTCCACATATTTGGATTTGGCTCAGCTTTTATGCCAGAAGCCCTTCCTGATGCAGCATCCCCATTTTACCCAGGCTTGGGACCGGCACCGAGAATTAACACCTCACTGGCTGGTTTGGTACCTTGACCAGGATTCAAACCCCGACCACAGTGGTGAGAGCACAGAGACAATGTCATGGAGGGTGTGGCTATGCCCTGTGGGACCACTAGGGGGCTTCCAGCGGGGGTTTGTTTGTCTATGCAATGTGCTTTTTTTTTTGGTTTTGTGTTTTTTTTCCCCTCATGTTTGCCCCGCCTCTGTACACCTGTCCGTCGTGTCACCCTGATTATCTTCCCTATTTATATTGGGTTCTTTCTTGTGTTAATTTGCTGAGTCCTCATTGTATGGTGTATCTTTTGTTCTCGAGGTTTTGTTTTTGGAGGTTGCTTTGCCTGGTGTTATGGTTTGCCTGTTCTGTTCTTGAGTTTTAGTTTTGAGTTCATCTTTTCCCCCCAGTGTGCTTGTGTAAGTGTTTGTTCATTTTTTTTGTAATAAAACCCTGTTTCATGGCTATCCTTGCACCTTGGGTCTGATTTGCCCTGCCTGGCACCCCATGATCCTGACAGACAATCAAGGATGCCAATGTTAGCTGTTGAAACTCAGAGCAGCTCTCTGAGTGGACACATCACAGGGTGGTCCAGGGTTTCCTCCAATTATTTACTTTTACTAATGAAACTTCTTCAGGCCTGGTTGAGAAGAAGCAAACTTGGCTTTATTGTAGTAAGACACCTCTCCAGCAACAATAAACCAAAATGACACTCAAAAGACACAAAGCGTCATGCTCGGTGCGGTCAAGTGCGACGGCCTGCAAAAAATCCCTTCTATTTATCCTGCCATCATTTGGCACCTCCTATTGTTTTGTCTTGCATGCCTTCTGAGAATTGACATACCCTCTAAAATAATTCCCTCATTTTATGTAATTATCCATCTTTTTCCATTAAGTGATGAACGTTAGAATTTTAAATACTAACCGTTGTGTTAGACATAGTGCTGAGTTCTTTTCTTTTTATTTATTATGTTTGTTTAAGTGAAGCTCTATTTATTAATTTTAGATTGAGGATTTGGTTCCCTGACATGCAGTTTTTTTTCCCTAAAAGTAATGGAGGAAGATCTACTTAATTGTTTAGAACTATTTGAAATTTTTCCCGAAGCACCTTTCTGAAACCGTGACCTTAATTTTGGATATTAATGCTATAGCTCTCTCTCTATAGCTCTCCTGTTCCTTTCTGTCAGTTTAACCATAAATTTCCTCTATCAAATATTCACACAATATCATTTATCCTCTATTATTAGGCCATAGTTTTAACACAAATGTATTTGACTGGGATTTATTATTTTTACACAATAAAATGGACGTTTTTCATGGGAAGGTACTCTGTTTAAGCAGTGTATACAGATGAGAAGGTGAAAGAGCTGGACAGACTAATGGACTGACATGTTACTGCTCTGATCAGACAGACAGAACTCATTGCATTGAGTTCAAACAGACCACAGGTTCCCAACCCTGCTTATGGATTACCTTCTGATTCGACTGTTTTCTCTGCTTTAACACACCCACTTTAACTTATGCAGGGATGATAATTAGCTGATTAGTTGAACCAGCTGTGTTTAGAGCAGGAAAAACACTACAATGTGCATAGACGTTCTCCAGGGATCAGGGTTGAAAACCTGTTCAATCCATTGTACTTAAAATTCAGACTTTTTTCTGCAATCCATTGTACTCAAAACCCAAGAAAAAAAACCCTGACCTCTGTCACGGAAAAGTGCAATGGAGCGGTCATTCAACTTGGAATTCATGCTTGATTGCTTCCCTTATTTCCTGTCTGAACTCTTTAAACAGCACAAGAACCTGTCACTTAATGCGAAGTCTTACAGTTTGCCTGTCTCTCTAGTAGGTTGTGAGCTTGGATTATTTCTAGGGTGACTTCTGTGGATGACCGTTTTTCTGATTGTGTTTCATGCCTCTTGCCAAACGCATTGTTCTGTTATTCCCAGGGCGTCATAGTGGTTGAGGGTTATCATGTTTTCCTTGCACCTCCAGGTTTGTGGGTTTGATTGTGTGGTGTTTGCATGTTCTCCCTATGCCTCAGGGGTTTCATCCTGGTACTCCATCCCCCTTCCTGGTCCAAAGACATTGATTGGCATCTCTAAATATTGTTTATAGTGTGTGATTGTGTGTGAGTGTGTGATGTTGGCACTCCATTTAAGGTGTTCCCTGCCTTGTTCTCTGAGTCCCATGAGGTAGACTCCAGGTACCCTGTGACCCTGTGTAGGATAGGTGATACATGAAATGGATGGATGGGTCCTTGTCTGCCCTCTTCACTACTGGATCTTGTATATTCTGTTCATCATGTTTGTGTTTCTTTGTCGTTTTGACCCTGGATTGTGTTTTTGAATCTTTTGTGCTCTTTTATGCTTTTGTCATTAATCTTTTTGCAAATGGACCCCTACCCCTATGTCTGAGTCACCCTTGTTACAGATACAAATATGACTTTGTTTTGGGTATCCATAATTTGGGAAAATCAATATAAAAACTTCTGACTTCTGAGTCCAGTGGTTTGCAGCAATAAACCGACATGCTGATTTTGATTTGATTAGTATTTCATATTATATTACCTGAATTAATAAAACTTATGACAAATACTGGTATCTAAGTGTTCAGTGTGTATTTTTCCTTTAATGATTTACAGAAAGTAGACTTTAAGTAGAAAGTAAGCTCACATCAGGTTACTGTGGCCAGAAAGACACATTCTGGCTGTTATTGCCCCAGAAAAAGTAATGTTCATAATTTATTGGTCAATACAACATTATAAAGAAAGATAAATCAATACCATTACTATAATTCTATTGTCTCAGTTTGCTATGACTGAATCATTTCTAGTTTGATACACCATCTCAGACACTTCAGCCTGACAAAACACAAAGCAGGCATCCAGGTTCACAGCAACACCACTTTACACGTCATTTCTATCTGATCTTCTACACCACTCAGTTTTCTCCCAACCTGCTACACTTGTATTCAGACTGAAATGGAATCTGAACTTCTTACCCTTTTCCTCTTTAACTGTCGTCTCATCTCCAAAAAAACCACCAAAGCTGACACTGTTATTCATTGAACTTCTGTCTCTAGATCTCTGAACTCACTGTGCCCTCTTTGCTTTTAGTAAGTTAGACTAGTACTATCCACATTCTGGTTATTTTGCTGCGAGAATGTAGAGAACTCACAACACAGGAACTGTTTGCCTCCTTCTTCTCCTATTGCTACCACCAAAATCATCCTTCAATGCTAAACCAGTACAGTATATGGTATGCATCTCATAATCACATATACTATACTATAACGTTAAAACTAGTGACGGGTGAAGTAAATAACATTGATTATCTTGTTAAGGTCAGGGTTTGGATAAATTAGACAGCAACTTTTCAAAGTTGATGTTTTGCAAGCAAGAAAAAAGTGTAAGGATCTGAGCTACTTTGACCAATTGTAATGATAGATGAGTGGACCAGAACATTTCCAAAACATTTGTGGGGTATTCCCGGTATGCAGTGGCTAGTATCTACGAAAAGTAGTCCAAGAAAGATAACTGGTGAACCGGCAACAGGGTGACGGCCAACTAAGACTCACTGATGCACATGGGGAGAGAAGACTATATTGTCCAATCCCACAGAAGAGCTACTGTAGAACAAATTGCTGAAAAGGTGAATGCTGGCTCTGATAGAAAGGAGTCAAATCACACAGAGCATCACACCATGCTGACCCCTCTAACAAGCTCCTACAATGGAAATGTGGAAATCAGAACTGCACCACAGAGCAATGGAAGCAGGTGGATTTAATGTTATGGCTGACCACTCACTGTTGATAACCACACCCACCCTCTTTCCTGTTCAAACCCCATAATGCTGGTTTGCACATCTATCGTCCTATCATCCTCTAAATGAACACAACTGTTTAGAAGTTGCTTTCTTTATTGTCTCTAAAGCTCTACTCAAAATCAGGGGGAAAAAACGAGTCCTTGGTCCCCTACTATCTCAATGAGTCAGCTGGCGTTAATAGTATGAATCATTAATGCTTATCTCCACTATTGCTGATGTAAGCATTGGGAGCTGTGCTTTGGCCCACTTTTCAGCATTTTTATAGGATCAATCCTACCTCATGGCCTGGAGAGGTTTGAGTTTTATCACCTCCAAGCCTCATTATGTAGGTTCCCCAGGAGTCCGCTCTTGTTATCCATATATGATAAATTACTGGCCTTGTGAATAGATCACATGGCTTCTCATATCAGTTCTACACTAATGACACACAACTTTAGTTCCAGCCAACTCCTCAGTCTCACTTAAGCTTTGTTCTTAGGCTTGGACTTCTCAGGCATAATTGACACCATTACAGTTCCTCCTGTATAGAAGAAGAAGAAGAAATAGAAGAAATAGAAGAAGAAGAAGAAGAAGAAGAAGAAGAAGAAGAAGAAGAAGAAGAAGATCTTTATTTATAATTAAAGCATCATGATAATCTTTTCACTGCTTATCCCAGCTTGATAGGAAGCTCAGTTCAGAGCACATGTTCAGCTATGATACAGTCCCTCTGCATCAGAGAGGGTTAAAGGCCTTGCTCAGTGATAGCTTGGCAGTACTAGAGCTTGAAACCACCAACCTTCTGATCAGTAAACTAGATCCTTAACAGTTGATCCACCACAGCTTAAACAATCTTGCTGTGATTCTAGAAAAGCTCATCCTCACTGAAAACATTACATCAACCACAAGATCTTTCTGGATCATGATGTCAGAAGAAGATGAACTTTCTTGAGTACAGTTAAGAACTTTTCACATTCTTATACTAGGCAAATGCTAGTAGACACCATTACCACCGCTTCATGCTTTTGGAGCCCTGTTGATACATGTATTTGTTCTCCTGCATGGTACAAAGCTGCTGCTCTACAATCTCTCAAAGTTTTCTTACATCACGTAACTTCGCTGAGGTCATGCCATTTGCAGGAAGAATCGGATTCCACATTCTTGTCCATGCATTCCAGCCCTCAAAGGCCTTTGCACAATATTGTTTACAAAGCTTTTTTCAGAAGAATAGACCTATGAACCATGGCAGGGCTTCAACTTCAAGGGACCTGGCATACTCCAGAAGTTGAAGTCAAAATATTTCCATATCTTCCTCAAAGACTTATTTCTTCCGAAGATATCTAGGAAAGGTTTATAATTCTTTTTCTTTTCTTAATAAAATCCTATTCATCTATTTTCTTGTATATGCACTTCCTTAGGAATTTTGAGCTTGATCACTTGAGTAGACCCTCTGGATATGCCATCAGATGGATTGGGAGAAATCCTGCTCCAATATTCAGGTACAGACTTCAGAATCTGTCTGGCTGACAAGAATACCTTATTTGTCTCGCAAAGTTTATATTATTTGATTATATTGGTGTGTTGCTGATTACACCTGATATAGTCTACTATGTGTTATGTACTAACATCTCCGCCCTCTGATGGCCCCACCCCTTCCACTATGCATGCCAATGCCAATGACTAATTAGAGAAATTGTGTCTCACTCTATGAGTGTGAACACACTGTTTGCATTATAAGCAACAAAATGCAGCAGTTTAATTCTTGACATTTACTAATGTCTCTGGTTTTGGGATATGGACTGTTTTGTAAAATTTACTTGCAGAGTTCCAACTTATTTCAAAATGTCTTGTAAGGTGTTTTGGAAATAGTTTCCTTGCTTTTCTCTAACATTGTCTACTAAATAACCTTTTGCACATAGATCCTGAGCATTGATACACGAGTCAGTGTAAATATTATGGAGAGGAAAAATGCCCTGAGCTGAGTTTGCCAAAAGCTTCATGATACAAAGGTCACTGTTAAATGGGAGAGCGAGCATCATGAAAAACAAATAAAAGAAAAAATATTTCATGTAACCTACACAGGAAAGTGCCATATACTGTATATATATATATATATATATATATATATATATATATATATATATATATATATATATATATATATATATAAAGAATATTTTAGTTTCTTTTTTATAAGCTAAACACGTATGCATGTAATTTCATTCCATTTGTGCATGATGATTTTTGAGTCAGAGGAGAAAAAAATACTATCGAACATGACATTTGTGAGCTGCTGAGAACTGCTTGTCACCCTGACAATCCTGTAATAATAATTTAGCGTCAGCGCTGTGTCAGGGGTTTGAGGCCAGGTTGCATTTCTGAATTTTTATATTCCTGCAAAGCTGCTTTACAACAATGTCCATTGTTAAGAACTCTATACCAATAACTTTAAATTGAATTGATTTGATGTAGATATTATGTATGCATGCGTCATACAGCAGCTTAGATATGCCAGACGTCTTCATGTCTTAGCTTAGATTTGTGAATTAGCGAGAGAGACAGAGCGATGGAGTCCAGTCCAATACTATAACATCTAATAAATCCAACAGTGGAGTCACGGTTAATTCAATAACAAGAGGAAAAAATAAGGAACAAAATAAGGAATTTAGCCTTTGTGCAAGGAAGCTGGTGATTTATCCTCACATGGAATTTACCTCATTAGCCAGCTGTAAAGTTGTTTAGCTCTACAACTTATAATATATTGAAGCAAAAATGCACCTAACCTTTGTGCATGGATTTATTACTACAGAGCAAAATCCATGGAGAACACAGAGCTCAGTCCACCTTTGTTCAAGGTTCTTCTCCAAGCAGCTCACAGTACCGTTTTTCTAGCAGAAATGAGCTCAGTCGAAGCGATTGTTATACAGTGAGTAAAAGAGACCTGTCACTTTTTGAAAGTCAATCGATCTGAGAGATGAGTTCTATTTTGTATGTTTGAGAGAAAGTCGTATATCCATTTGCAAATTGAATAGTCTCTGCTCGTTTCTGACAGTTTTTCTAGTAGCCAGGCAGGAATGATGGATGCACGCGGTGCCATAATCCACAAAAGAAATCATCGCATATGCACTCCTTCGCTCCTCTAATCCATTTTTGGTAACAGATTCATCACTAGATGTGCTGGAATTTATTCAGGCTCCCATTCAGCGCTCAACGTGCGTCTTGTGATTTGCCTGGAAATGAAGTTGATAAGCCGAACAGACGAATTGCTATTCAAATATGGCTCTGCTTATAGCTTTGTATCAGCTCGTATTGATATATTCAGAGACGACAAGCTCAGCTCGCAGTCTGTCATTGACCATTCCAGGTAATGAATTCATTCATCCATCCTCCACATCAAGGTGGAGAAATAGAGCGTGCTCAGTCGATGGGTGGCAATTACATACACTTAACGAGGGCAGTGCACGTTTTTTTTTTTTACAGAACATACGTGTTTTAAAGTTTTTCTGTAGAGAGACCAAAAAAATGAACGTTCGAATTGAAGTCCCAGCAGATTGTAGTATTCGATTAAAATTGTGTAAAAATGTTCAGTTAGATTTCTGTCCATATATATTAGATTTAAACCCATACTGTTATCCAGTGTATTGTAAATGATGTGATAATTTGATGATTTTCTTATTATATAGATATATAGATGTACAATATTTGATTGTATATTATTATTATTATTATTATTATTATTATTATTATTATTATTTTTTTATTTTTATTTTTTTTATTTTTTTATTTATTTATTTATTTATTTATTTATTTATTTATTTTTTATTTTTTTATTATTTTTTTTTTAATATGTTGTTAATTTTGCTGCTTTCTTGGCTAGGCCACTCTTGTCATTTTTAACTCTTTTTATCCTGGTTAAAAATAAAGGTTACTAACTAACCAACTAAAAAACAATAAAAAGAAGCAGAAAGAAAAGAAAAAAGAAAAAAAAGCTTCCTATTTCAAGCATGGCTTTCCAAGCCTTACACAAGATCGGAATGAGGTTTGTCAGAATGACTTATTAATGCCCTCCATCACTCGCTCATTTCTTCCTCCCTCTTCCTTCACATGCTGTTTCTTTTCGTTCCCCTTGTCCTCGAGCAGTAAATAGAATTTGTCTTCGTGATCTGGAGAGAAATTAAATGTGTTTCCTTGTCCTCCTCGAGCCGCTCACTTGGCATAAAATAACAGGACCTGCTGTTAGAATGGCTGCCGAGACATCATAACTCCATTACGCCGTTCATAGTGCCTCAGATTAGATGGTGTTTTCTGAAGAGTATTGAGTGAGAACTCTTGCAGGAATGATTTTGACAGGCGTGTGTTTATCTGTGCGCAGTGGTAAAAGACATAGAGGAGAAAGAGCGAGAAGAGAAGGAACGTTGAAATGATAGTTTCAGCCTGTATGTGCATGAATAGAAAGGAAGATATCATATCTTAAGTTTAAATAGTGTTGACAACAAAAAGTGAAAATATTTCTTGTGCTCTTGAAAAACCTATGTAAAAATGAACAGTGATCTGACGCCAAACTGATGAACAAAAGGCAGTGGGGTAATTTATCGGTAACACAACAGAACATGAATAATCCTGCACTAATAATTAATATTTACTTAAATATGAACTAATGAGGGGCATTAATGAGGGGGGTTAGCATGTTCGCCTCACACCTCCAGCGTCCTGGGTTCGAGTCTCGTTCCTGCTCACTGTGTGTGTGGAGTTTGCATGTTCTCCCCATGCTTAGTGGGTTTCCTCCGGGTGTTCCGGTTTCCTCCCACAGTCCAAAGACATGCTTCTAGGCTGATTGGAGTCTCTAAATTGCCCATAGTGTGTGTGATTGCATGAGTGAATGAGTGTGTGTGCCCGATGCCCGATGACGCCTGAGATGCTCCCCGCAACCCGAGAATAGATCGGATAAGTGGTACATGGAATGAAATGAACTAATGATGAGTTAAGGCAAATACGAATCACAAACTTATGAAGAGCTAACCTTAACTGTGACATGAGTCTTAGGAATTCATGCAGCAATAACAACCACCTACAAATAAGTATGTGTTTGTTAGTACATGTATTAATTAACATGTAACACCATCAGAGCTGCTCTATAACAAAGAACATGAATTAAACGTGCATCATATCAGACTCTTTATATTATTTGTTGTATACAGCTGCGTACACAAGCATCACTGGATGGAGCTTCATTACTTTCATTATTCACACTCATCCTCCTTATTGAATGTAGAAAGACACTTATAAAAACTCCAATCATTTTGCATCATTCTCCATCCATTTCTCTACTAATCCCACTGTAGTACTAGTAGGTACTCTGGGTGGCTCGGGTCTGGGGCTCTGCTCCTTTAAACATGAGCTTCAGTTTAATACAGTAACATTTAGCAGATGCTATTGTCTATTAACAGGATGTTATCTAATAGCATACTAACATTTCCTGAAGGTGGTCATTACTGTATTCACGCATGAATACATAAGACTTGTGACTGATACATGGCTTAACTCTTCATTAGTTCATATGTAAATAAGTATTAATTCAGGTATTAGTGCATCATTATTCATGTACTATAAGTGTTTAAAAAGAAAACTACACATTTGATCAGAAATAACAGACATGAACACACATCCTGTCCCCATAGTGCTTATTATCCTTCTCCTTTACTGTATAATCATGTACTATACATCAACTGCTATGATATGAATTCCTATAAGAGAGTGCAATTTCATGATACAGGCATGATGACTGAACCATGTGGTTGGTTATGAATATAATCAATATGAATAATGCATATATATATATATATATATATATATATATATATATATATATATATATATATATATATATTATTGATGGAATTGATTTTATTTAAAGAAGCACATGAATAAATAAACAGAATTAAAAGAAAATAAATCTGAGTGGAAACCATTGATTTATGGTGACTTTTCACAAACGAATGATTACAAATGAAAGAATAATTTGACTAATTTTTTTACCTTGTAGATTCTTGGTTTTTAAACGCCTGTAATATTTTTGTGCCAATTTCATTTTCAAATACAAAGCAGCATAATTTAATAAGAGGACTAATGCTGGAAAAGTTCAAGTTCAGTGCCAAGTAATTAATATTTGCAAAAGTAAGTGATATCCTGGTAAGGTGATGTCAGCAATCCTGGGTATCACTTTAAAAGCCATCGGAACATTCATCACCAGTGCTGGACACGGTGGTGTGCTGTGTTTGCAAATGAGTCTTCTCCTGCCGTGACTGGATTGCATCGTCTGGGTATGATTTTCTTTCTTGTGAATGTAATAACACCAGCTAGCAGACAACTAAAGAATTCTTTGTGTTTTTCAAGATGTTTTTTTTTCCTCACAATACTAGAAAGATTTTCATGATCTATGTAATCTATCTATCTATCTTATTTATCTATCTATCTATCTATCTATCTATCTATCTATCTATCTATCTATCTATCTATCTATCTATCTATCTATCTATATATCTGTCTATCTATCTATCTATCTATCTATCTATCTATCTATCTATCTATCTATCCATCCATCCATTCATCCCCACAGGTATGAATTTTGACTAGATTCGCTGAAATATCTGTGCAGGGTATACCCAGGCAACCTGGGATAGACTACCATGTTCCCCATGACTCAGTAGGATGATGGATGGATGGATGCATGGATGGATGCATGGATGGATGCATGGATGGATGCATGGATGGATGCATGGATGCATGGATGGATGCATGGATGGATGCATGGATGGATGCATGGATGGATGGATGCATGGATGGATGGATGGATGCATGGATGGATGCAGGGATGGACGCATGGATGGACGCATGGATGGACGCATGGATGGATGCATGGATTTTATGTAGCACTTTTTCCAGTGCTATATGAAAGAATTTATATATAGATCTTTGAGTACTTTTCACCTATGTAAGATATGATGTGGCCTAGATGCATGCTTGCATCTTTACTATTAGCATATTGGAAGTAATTATTATGTGGAAGTAAAAGTCTGACATATAAAAGGAGCTTGCACTTTAATAACATCATTAAAGTCATTTTAATACTAAATGTCAAACAATAATATAGAAGCACATACAACTGAGCAAATGTAGATCCCTTTAAAGCTCAGTAAGTTTAAGTTAATTTCTCACCAAACCTTATAGCAAATGTAAGAACCTAGCTTGCAAATGTTTGCAAATGCTTGTAAATGTTTGGTTCTTATGAATTGACTCTTATAAACATTACAAATGTTTTTATATTAAATCTTCAAATGTCAGACTATGGAAATTTGCTATACATTTGATAGATCTACTCAGATCTGATGAAGTATGCTGTGTATTTATCATGATGCACAGTATGACCATTAACTTTACTATCATTAGGGACTATTAAGACTTGGAGCAAAGCTAATTGCTTTTCCTTTCTTCTTCTTCTTCTTCTTCTTCTTTCAGCTTTTCCCTTCAGGGGTCACCACAGCGAGTCATCTCTCTCCACCTATCCCTATCTTCTGCATCCTCAACACTTGCACCCACTAGCTTCATATCCTCATTTATTCCATCCATATACCTCCTCTTTGGCCTTCCTCTTTGCCTCCTGCCTGGCAGCTCCATGTCCAACATTCTCCTACCAATATACTCACTCTCCCTCCTCTGAACATGTCCAAACCATCTTAATCTGGCCTCCCTAACTTTGTCCCCCAAACGTCCAACATGAGCTGTCCCTCTGATGTACTCGTTCCTAATCCTGTCCAATTTTGTCATTCCCAAAGAGAACCTCAACATCTTCAGCTCTGCTACCTCTAGCTCTGACTCCTGTCTCTTCCTCAGTGACACTGTCTCTAAACCATACAGCATGGCCGCTCTCACCACTGTCCTTCCCCTTGATTCTTGCTGATATTTTCCTATCACACAGAACTCCCGACACCTTTCTCCACCCATTCCAACCTGCCTGCACTCGCTTCTTTACCTCTTTCCCACACTCTCCATTACTCTGGACTGTTGACCCCAAGTACTTAAACTCCTGTACATTCTTCACCTCTTCACCCTGTACTCTTACTGTTCCACTTCCCTCCCTTTCATTCACACACATGTACTCAGTCTTACTACGACTGACTTTCATTCCTCTTCTCTCCAGCGCAAACCTCCACCTCTCCAGGTTTTCCTCCACCTGCTCCCTGCTCTCACTACAGATCACAATGTCATCTGCAAACATCATTGTCCAAGGAGACTCCTGTCTGACCTCCTCTGACAACTGGTCCATCACTATAGCAAACAGGAAGGGGCTCAGAGCCGATCCCTGATGCAGTCCCACCTCCACTTTGAACTCCTCTGTCTGACCTACAGCACACCTCACCACTGTCCTGCTCCTCTCATACATGTCCTGCACCACTCTGACATACTTCTCTGCTACTCCTGACTTCCTCATACAGTACCACAGCTCTTCTCTTGGCACCCTGTCATACGCTTTCTCCAAGTCTACAAACACACAGTGCAACTCCCTCTGACCATCCCTATACTTCTCCATCAAAATTCTCAGAGCAAAAATTGCATCAGTTGTGCTCTTTCTGGGCATGAAGCCATACTGCTGCTCACAAATTTCCACTACCTTCCTTAACCTAGCTTCCACTAATCTTTCCCATAGCTTCATTGTATGGCTCATCAACTTTATCCCCCTATAGTTGCTGCAACTCTGCACATCACCCTTATTCTTAAAGATCGGCACTAACACACTTCTTCTCCATTCCTCAGGCATCCTCTCACTCTCTAAAACCCTGTTGAACAAACTAGTTAAAAATTCCACTGCTGCCTCTCCCAGACACTTCCAGACCTCCACCGGGATATCGTCAGGACCAACTGCCTTCCCACTTTTCATCCTCTTCAAAGCCTTCCTGACTTCATCCTTTCTAATCTTATCTACTTTCTGTTCCACAGAGTTCACCCCTTCTACTCTTTTTTCCCTCTCATTTTCCTCATTCATCAGCTCCTCAAAGTACTCCTTCCATCTCCTCTGTACACTCTCCTCACTTGTGAGCACCCTTCCATCTCTATCCTTAATAACTCTAACTTGCTGCACATCCTTCCCATCTTGATCCCTCTGCCTAGCTTCTCTCCTTCTCTAGTATCTAACCTAGTGTACAACTCGTCATATGCCTTCTGCTTAGCCTTAGACACCTCCCTCTTCACTCTGCGCTGTAACTCCTTGTATTCCTGTCTATTCTCTTCAGTCCTGTCCACGTCCCACTTCTTCTTGGCTAACCTCTTCCTCTGGATACTATCCTGAACTTCCTCATTCCACCACCAAGTCTCCTTCCTTGTCTTCTTTCCTCCTTCCAGATGACACACCCAGCACCTTTCTCCCTGTCTCCCTGATCACTTCTGCTGTAGTTTCCCAGTCATCTGGCAGCACTACCTGACCACCCAGAGCCTGCCTCAACTTCTGTCTAGATTCCTCACAACATTCCTCCTTTTTCAGCTTCCACCACTTGGTTTTCTTCTCTATCTCTATCTTTGACCTCTTCTTCTTACAGACCATCAAAGTCATCCTACACACCACCATCCTATTCTGTCTTGCTACACTCTCTCCCACTACCACTTTACAGTCACTAATCTCTTTCAGATTGCCTCTTCTACATAGGATGTAGTCTACCTGTGTTCTCCTACCTCCACTCTTGTAAGTCACTCTATGCTCCTCCCTCTTCTGAAAATAAGTGTTAACCACAGCCATGTCCATCCTCTTAGCAAAGTCTACTACCATCTGACCTTCAAGGTTCCTTTCCTTAACTCCAAACTTGCCCATCACCTCCTCATCACCTGTGTTCCCCTTACCAACATGTCCATTAAAATCCGCTCCTATCACCACTCTCTCACCCGTGGGAATACTCTCCATCACCTCATCTAATTCACTCCAGAATCTCTCTTTCTCCTCCAACTCACAACCTACCTGTGGGGCATAACCACTAACAACATTCAACATCACCCCTTCAATCTCTAACTTCAGACTCATCACCCTGTCTGACACTCTCTTCACCTCCAGAACATTCCTCACAAACTCCTCCTTCCACACCTACCCCATTTCTCTTACTGTCCACACCATAATAAAACAGCTTGAATCCTGCTCCTATACTACAAGCCTTGCTACCCTTCCACCTGGTCTCCTGTACACACAGTATATCCACCTTCCTTCTCTCCATCACATCAGCCAGCTCTCTACCTTTCCCTGTCATAGTACCAACATTCAGAGTTCCTATTCTCAGTCCTACACTCTTACCTTTCCTCTTCTCTCTCTGTCTGTGCACTCTCCTCCCTCCTCTACTTCTTCGACTAACAGTAGACCAATTTCCCCCGGCGCCCTGTAGGTCAACGGCGCCCTGTAGGTCAATGGCGCCCTGTAGGTCAACGGCGCTGATGGCGGTCGTTGTTAACCCGGGCCTCGACCGATCCGGTATGAAATTCAGAGTACTGACGATTTGCATGGTTAAATTTGGCAATGTTTTACGCCGGATACCCTTCCTGATGCAACCCTCTCTATTTATCCGGGCTTGGGACCGGCACAGAAGTCACTGGACTGTGGCCCCCATGGCTAGATTTAATTGCTTTTCCTTTCTACTGTGCCAAAAAAAAAAAAAATCCAAACTCCTGTTTGTCAAGTCATTATTACGTTTGGTCTGTTCAGAACAGCAGGGGGAATTGTACAATCTGTGTGTTTTTTTCAAAAGACAAGAAAAACAAAATTTCTCTCAGCAGTGGGTGAAAGTGCAAGTTAAGGTGAAATGAGTTATATATTTATTTATTTTTTGGTTTTTAGTTGAAAACACTGCTGGTTTGAATAGAAAACTGAAAAGTTTGAACTGAAAAGCAACAACAATGACAACAATAACAACAACAACAACAATAACAACAATAATAATAATAATATTAATAATTGCATTTATTTATTTATTTATTTATTTATTTATTTATTTATTTATTTATTTATTTATTTATTTTAAATATTTGTTTATCTAATAAATAAACCCTTTACATCAAAATAATGACTTTGTATTCAGTCAGCATAACTTGTAGGTAAGTCAGAATAACAAGTAATAGAGTCAGAATAACAATATATAATATCTTGAACAATAAAATATCTTGAAATAATAAGTTAGATAATAAATTAAGTCAGAGTAATGCCATTGCTCTTTAAAAATTCAGCATTACTAACTGAATCCGCAATATTTTGCCATTTAGGTTAAAAAAACAATATATACTGTAGTACAACACACATTCCCAAACTATGGAAGAAAAAGTAATAGAAAGTCATGATGATTCGAAAAAGACTTTTGCAGTGATATTTAGATATACTATTGTGTAAATATTTCATGTTTACACCGTAGGTTAAAACAATTCATATAGAATTCCTTTCATCCCAAATAAAGTTTCTTTTATGCCAATTTTAATGTTCTGTACTTTCACACTTCTGAAACCAATTTCTCTTTTTTCCCCTCTCCTGCAGTCATACACATATCAATTGTAGGAACTAGGAGGCACCTAGGGGTGAGGAATGTGTGCACGTGACTGTGATGCCGCTGCTCTCATTCATGCTTTATAACTTTGCAGCTACAGCTCTCTCTCTCTCTCTGCACAAACGAACACGGCATGCGAGTTTCATTTGTTTTGTTTTCCTGACCATGGCATATATTCTCATTTTGCCTTCATATATGCTAGATTTGCATCAATAATGAGAAGATTAGAACTATTATATTATAACTATTACTGCGCATCTCAGACATGACTGACAAGCATTAATGATTATTGTATTCTATAAATTTCATGTACTGTTATGATGTATGTTGGACTGTATTATACTGCATTTAAAGTATCTGTACACAGTGAGGGTAGCGTTGCCATGTCACAGCTCCCTGATTTGATCCTGAGCTCAGTTTGTAATGAGTTTCATGTGGTCTACTTTTGTCCATCATGCCTGATCCATCCCGACGCTCTACCCCTGGTTGGAATCCCATCACTTGGTGGTATTTGATCCATAGAAACATGCAACTTGCAGGACTTAAAGGATCTGCTGCTAACATTTTAGAGCCAGATACCACAGTACACCTTCAGAGGACTTGTGAAGTTTATGCCTTCAAGAGCTTTTTTTTCAAGTCTTTCATGATCTTTGACCTTTTTAATGATAGCCATACATTCTTATTCTTTTTTTTTAGTAGACAGAGCTTATCACTTAATGTTGCAGCCTTGGTTGAATATATATGAGCTTTTTCTTTCAATACTGCATTGTTAATGTTAATGTAGCAGCAATACAATGACTCAAGACAATGTAACGGCTTATATTATGTAAAACTGGCGATGCTGGGATATGCATTGTCTTTTTTGCTTTAGTTTCTGATCCAAAATGTAATCTACTGAAATGGACTGAAATCCTTTATTCATTAGAAATTTAAGTCAGATCTTTAGGCAGCTCTGGTGTCCTCAGTACACGTACGTGTGTGTAGCAGCAGCTATAGTTAAGTGTCCCTTAAGCTCATACTGTTTGTGTTTATATTTAATTATCTATTGTGTTACATGTATGTATTTTTAGACATATCCTCACAAACTCCACTTGTTTCACCAAACGATGCACAATACATCTAAAGCTATATTTATTTAGCATGGAGGAAGTGAAATATGACATTGTTTAGTTTAGTGATTTGAATGTCTCTGTGTACACCCCTGTTGAGTATGTTAATTTGGGAGGAAGCTATTTCTTTTTATATTCTAGACTGTTTTATTTTTGTCATTTTAGAAAACCATGCTTCTGTGACTGTGGGTACTCTATGAATACTGGCTAATAGGAAGAGTTATAAACTTACTTCCTGTCTCTCTCCTCAGTGTCTAATTGAAGTTCTACTGTGTATGAAGTGTACCTTCCCCTTGGAACAAAGCCATGGATAACTTTTATATAAGCACATTTTAATCTGTATTCAAAGCTCTGTATTCAAAAATGTATTTTTAAATAGAAATTAATGCTTGTATTCCCACATTAAATAGATCAGGTATCATTGTCAATATATTAAAATTTTTCCATTTAAAAATTCGTAGAATTGTTCCATTCATGCATTTACAGTTACATTTCTATCATTTGGCAGATGCCTTTATCCAGTGCGACTTACATTTTTATCTCATTTTATACAACTGATCCATTGAGGGTTAAGGACCTTGCTCAAGTGCCCAGTAGTGGCAGCTTGGTGATACTGGGATTCATCAAACTACACCGTCAAAGAATCCACAATTTGCATCGGACACTTTTGCAGACCCTTGGCATTCTAACAGACAATGTTTGAGAATATTCAACTGGAATTTTGACCCCTGCCCTGAGTTGTGACTGGCTTGTAGAGCATTTTTCGCTGACCCCTTTTGTTAAAACTCTTCCTACAAGATCTCAAAAGGGTACAAATCTGGCAATCTTGCAGGTCTTGGATAGCTTAGCTTTAAACTGTTGTTCTGCTGTATAATGGATGTAGAGGTGGGATCTCTAGGATGCTGGGATCTTGGCTCTAGGATCCTTAAAGACTGGTGACTCTTATTATAGAGTAAGGGCTTGGAGAGTTAAATCTAAAAAAAAGATGTTTAATGATATCTTGCACTCTGCGTCATCTACTCATTGATGAGTTGATGAGAATACGTTAAACTAGTTAAAACTGTGAGCATATGCATTTGGGTAAAAGAACATCTGTGGGTGAACAAATAGATACTGTTCAAAATTTGACATAAATACTAAAACAACAACCCATTCCATTGTCTGTACCGCTTATCCAATCTATCCTCAGGTCACAGGGAACCTGTGCCTATCTCAGGCATCATCAGGCATCAAGGCAGGATACACCCTGGACAGAGTGCCAACCCATCACAGGGCACACACACATTCACTTTAGAGAGGGAGCTCTGTGGGAGGAAGCCCACCAAGCACAGGGAGAACATGCAAACTCCACACACACAGTGAGTGTGAGCGAGATTTGAACCCAGGATGCTGGAGAGGTGAGGCGACCGTGCTAACCACTAAGCCAACATGCTGCCTAAAATAACAATCCTCCTTGATAGTTAGCCAATCAAACAAATGTTATCATTTCTTTCTAAACCAAAAGAAAGAAATGATACTGTAATCAACCGATAATCATTTAGTTATCAGTGAGAGTTACATAAATCTTATGTTAAAAGATGTTAAAGTAATCAAAATAAAGCTCACAGTTAAATGTTTGTATGTTAATCAACAAAAAAAAGAAAAAAAGCATTATTTGGATCTTGTACTATATACAGTGAGATTTGTAACAATCAAGTGCTGACATGATGTTGGTAAATAAAGCAGTACACATTCCAGCGTTCCTTCTACTGGTTATAAATCGCCCACCTTACATCAAGCCCCAAAGCAGCCTAATACTATTACACTTCCTCTGCCATGCTTGACAGAAGGCATCATGCTCGATTCCAGCATCCTCTCATTTGCGCAACATCTCACATATGTTCTCCTGTTTGATCCAAACACCTCAAATTTAGATTCATCCATCCACAATACTCATTTCCAGTCATTCACGGTCCAATGTCTATGTTCTTTTGCCAATTTTACCCTTTTCTTTTTAAGTTGCCCGTTTGAGATATGCCTTTTTTTTTGTTCCAACTCTGCCTTTAAGCTTTAAGGTCAGCATCTCCGTTTCACTGCTGCACATGACTGATATTTGGCATGTACTATTAAAGCAAGCAGCCAACTACAGACCTGTAAGGCATCTGTTTCTCGAACTACAGAGTCTGATCTACTTCTCATTGAGTACTCGTGCATCTCATCCTTTTTCCTTTATATCCTTTCCTGGGAAGAGAGGACACCTTTATGTAAAATCATCAGCTTTTTGGCTTAACCTTTCAGCAGTAGATTGTTGGGATTCTTGAGAAAGACGTGCAGCTTGTGTAGCCGTTTAACATGTTTCAGGTGTGCTAACACAATTAAAACAGTGTCTCTAATAATCGTTAGAGTTTAAACATGATTATAGAATAGTTTCTTCCCTGTTCCCTGGTGATCTAGCGGCAGGATCCTGCGCTCTCACAGCGGCGGCCTGGATTCGATTCCCAGGCAGGAAAGCAACTCAGCCACTGAGGGGTTAACTCTGAGTGCTGGTCCAAGCCCAGATAAAATGTGAGGGTTGAATCAGGAAGGGCATCCGGTCTGAAACCTGTGCCAAAATCAAAATATGCAGATCGGATGATCTTCTGTGGCGACCCTGAACAGGGAGCAGCTGAAGGACAACAACAACATACACACATACATAGGGTTAGTTTTGGTCCACTAATCTGTGTTCTGTAATACTAGTATTAACACACTGTCTGTATCACTCGTCTGTGTTTGGTACATAAAATTCCACTGACAAGTTTGTAACAGTAGAGTTATTGACATCATCAGTGGACATGGCAAATGATAGAAACAGACTTTTCCTTTTTAATAGAACTTTTGACTACTATAAAGACGAACCTTTAGCAGGAACGTACAAATCAATGTAAGCTATCTAGAAAGTGGGTGTGGTTTCTCCAGGATCTATTTCTGCTCTCGGAGCAAAAATAAACAGAACATTTGACCATGCTGTGTCTGAAGTGTCTCTTAATGCCATGTTTAGAGAACTGTTCTATTCGAAGCATAATGAAATTTCTTTAGTTATACTAAAAATTGTGCTGTTATACAAAATCAATGCACCCTCTTGTGCTCTTGTGATTATTCCTTAATTAATTAAAGTTGAGATAGAAAAATCTGGCATTACGACACTAAAATAATAGCTGCTTATTAGTTTTATGTGAATAATTAATTATGAATCCTTGCGTGCCATAATATGTTACCTATTCATATGTTTAAATAAAGGTATATATTTTTAACCAACGTGTGTAAAATCTCTAAATGATTCCAGACTTTTGATATATAGTATACATCACTAAGCTGAGATCTGTAAGTACAAGCACACAGAAGTTTACCTTGGTATGATTTACCATTGTTCCTGATGGATTGTATTGTTTGGGGTTCCAAGGAACCAAGGCACTAATGCGATACATTTTTAATGCTACCGTGTTTGGACATCATTAATGCATTTTCCACTCTTGCTTGCTCTGATTGAATGATGGAGAAGACTGTAAGTATTGAAATAAGCGCAGCGAATAACCATAATTACTATGTATATATTTAATAAATAAAATAATAAATAAAATAAATCATAAATACTGTCATATTTAAATGATCTTGTTGATTTTTTGCTGCTTTTCAGCTTAAAGACAAGTAGAGTCCAGACACTACTGAAAAGTTAATGCTATTTTGCTATAATGTTATGCTTTTTCTTTCTTTTTTTTTTTTTTTTACACAAATAATACTGTACAAATTTGCTTGGATGGTAAATGTTCTGTTTGGGAGGATCATTTAAAATGATCTTATATTAAATCCCACAAATGTTTTTGCTGATTTTGGGTGATTTGTTATAATGCATATAAAGATAACAGCTGTATTATATCATGAAACTTTAAGATCATTACTTATTCATAGATCTTTAGTAAGCGCTTTATCCTGCTCAGGGTCACAGTGGAACACAATCCCGGGAACACAAGGCCAGAGGAACACACCCAGGATGGGACACTAGTGCACAATCACACCTCAGGTCAATTTAGTGTCATTAGTCTGCTTACAACACATTAACAGACAGCAACAACGAAAACTGAACTGATGCTCATCACAGCATATAACACAGCTGCAGAAACTGGTGGTTAGCTGAGACAATATATCTTCAAAAAAAAAAAAGGAAAAAAAAAGCATTATGAAACAGCATTATAAATAAATAGATATCAGTATGCAGAATGCAGGAATTAAAATTCTAGTGAAATGTAATGAGGTGGCTCCAGCGTCTGCCAAAAAGCTAAACACCCAGCCAAGGTCTGGAATAACACGCTTTACATTCCACTGCTGAATGACAGCCAGGTTTATACAATCATCTGTCAAATGGTAGGATAAAGCATCTGCTATTCAATCATGCAGCATGATGAGCCAGGTTTGTCAGGAGTAGGAAACACTGATTTTGAACAAACATGGCAGTTTGTTTGGACTCTATGCCTGGCTTGGACAGATCTCATGCAGAATGTCAGAGTGAGTGGCATCGCTGGCTCAATGTTTGCTAATATGGCAGATTTTCAGTGTATGCCCGATTATTTTTTGGGGTTATTTTAAGGTTTCTTTCTTTATTTTTTGATTAAATCACAGATCTTCTTCCCACAGGCTGTTTGAGCCCTTGACCAGGACAACAAACAAAACTTTGGACTTTTCTGGACCATTCTAAACAACACAAAATACCTCAGCAGAGTTTAGCACAGAACATATTGCATAATTTTCATAATTGCTAACTGCATACAACTGCACACATCTGCACTTTATCCGCAAAAGACATGCTGTACTGCCACCAATCCACACACACACACACACACACACACACACACGTTTCTATTTTCTCTTTGCTTTTACAGTCAAGTCTGCTTCTACTTTTATTGTAGCTGTTTGTTATTTTTTCGTTCCACCTTTTTATGACACAGGCAAACAGTCAAAAAGCTATTCATACATGTTGTAGTGTGTAAGGATTTTGCACGTGTCAAAGAAAATTTGAATCTGTAATTTTTTTTTTTTCCATTGTACCACTTATCCAATCTATTCTCGGGTCACGGGGAGCCTGTGCCTATCTCAGGCGTCATTGGGCATCAAGGCAGGATACACCCTGGATGGAGTGCCAACCCATCAGTGGGCACACACACTCATCCACTTATGCAATCACACACTACAGGCAATTTAGAGACTCCAATCAGCCTAGAAGCAAGTCTTTGGACTGCGGGAGGAAACCGGAGCACCCAGAGGAAACCCACCAAGCACGGGGGGAAACATGCGAACTCCACACACACAGTGAGCGGGTGCGAGATTCGAACCCAGGACGCGGGATTTTTGGGCTAAAATGTATTTGCTTCTACTAAGCTAAAATATCCTCCTCCTTTTTTTCCTCTTGAGTTTGTATCTTCTACCTCATGATTTTAGGAGCCTGTAATTGCTATACAATCATTTTGTGAGTCGTGAGTTTGATATTTGATGTATCTCATGCAAGATGACAGGCTTACCCAGTTGGGAAAAGTACTTATTGAATAAACATTCTCTATATGTAGAGTAAACTGGTGTTATAACAGCCACAAGACAAGAGCAACACTGATGACTAGGACGACAAATACGAGATCGACACAATGAATTCACAAAGTACAGCAAATAAGAAATAACCCAAGACATAGCACTCCAATTTATTCACGGCCTAAGAGTGAGATTAACAGTCTAAGAGTACTACAATATAAACAGATCCTTATACAGTCCTGAAGACTTCCTAGTTACGATCACAACACCATGAACTATATTTAAATAAATAGCATAGCATTGCTAAGGCACAAACATATCTGCTGCACCACCATGACTGCCACCTGCACATAACGTATCTAGAATCATTTATCATCTAGATTCCTCAATGGCTTGGGTTTACTTTTTGAGTCTGGTTCCTCTTAAGGTTTCTTCCTTATATAGTCTCAGTATATAGTTTCCTCACCTGCGTCGCTCCTGGCTTGATCATTAAGGATAAATTTTATAGTAACGGTTTGGGCTGAGATTGTGGAAAATCTATGAGAAAAATGGCAATGCCAAGCAAACACACATCTACGTCATCACTTGTGTTATCATGTTAAGGACACTTTATGAAAGATTATCATAAGTCCATGATAAACGAGTAATAATTTTAAACATGAGCATCATCTACTCTCTCTTATCTCTTGAGGTAAATGTCAGTCATGGCATTTTATAAGCAGGGGCCTTATCACGCTCTTCACTCAGCAGATCGCTGTTTGCTCTGGCGTCGGCGCTGAAATAATCACTGGTCAGTTTTCTTCTGTTGGCTAAATTTCTCATTTTTTCATTAGCATAAAAGAAAACATTCCATTTTTGTCCACTGTCATCTCAATAGTGGAAATAAAGGATAACATGATACATAATGTAGAAAAATAATGGCAGAGAAAGGAGGGCTGTGTGTGTGTGTGTGTGTGTGTGTGTGTGTGTGTGTGTCTGTGTAGAGAGATCCACCAGTGGAGTGCATCTACCCCCTGAAGTGCATTATTTTTGTATAACAGCACAGTCTGGAGTGTGTTATTCCTCCTAAAAAGCACTGATTGTCTAATGATTAGAACATTTCCATTCATTAATGCAGGAAATGTTGCACACTTTAACAGCTTACAGTTCTCACTAAAATTATGGCCATGATAAACAGTCCTTCCCGAGACTCAACACTTTAAAAAAACAAACCAATCTGTTTATTATTAGTCTTAGATTACATCGAGCATCCTCTGTACAAATCCCTGCGGATGAGCCGTTACCATAGAAACAGTAACATGGTAGAATCACAGTGTTAATATGAACCTAGCGTCCGTGTTACAAACGGAATCACGCGTGCTGTTATATGACAATTATGCACAGCTACCAAGATGACCCATCAGAGTTGAGTCAAGCATTCAACCAATAGCCAACATCCTCATCTTTTATGAGATTAAAATAAGTTCCACGTCACTTTCACTGCACATTACGTCTAAAGCTATATATTTTGTTCTTGGCTGCAAACTCTAGGACATGCCATTACCCTTCTGTTTGGAGATGTAGCTTTGGGTGAGATGTACACATTGTTTGCTGGTGGGAACTGCCCTTCTGAAACACTTTAAAAGAATTTTTAATGAAACATCATCCATATTATCGTGTCAGGACAAAATGATTCTGTATCTCGTTGGTTTGTCTCTCGTGCCTAATTCAAGAGTCTGGATTATAGCTGTGTTGTTTGCATTATGGTTCGCTTAATAATTAAGAGAATAAAAATGCCATCAGCTCTCCAACACGGCGCTCTCATAGCATAATTATACAGTGTTTTTACTTATTTGGTTATGTCGAGATGTATTTTTCATAGTTGAAAATGGGCATTATGTGCATCTGTAGTATGGGAACACAGCACTAATGGGCCTACAGCTTTTATTACAGTATAAATTGTCAAATTAGTGCTGAATTACAGTTTCAACGTTCATTTTAAATGCTCTTATTAAAAAGAAACCTCTGTTTAGCTGTGTGAGCTGTAGATTTTGTTTTTTCTGCTTGGTCTCTCTCTAACAGCGACCGAGTCGTCTATTGAAAGATTTGATATAGAGCAGTCAATTTATATCACTTGCATTTTTTTCATTTTACTTTTAAATACTCTTTTGTTGCTAAGAGATTAACCTTTGGAAAGTTTTTTTTTTTTTGTGTGTGTGTGTCTCTACCACTATTTTCAAAATAAGGACAATTACAATACAATGCAACATAAAAGAAACACAATAGTTATTTATAGTGAAATTTCTTTCACAATGCCTTAATTATTTATTTATCACTCTTCCTAAAATATCATTCCATTTCCTAGTTACATTTAAGCTTGATATCACAAATAAGAAAGATTATATAACCAATATTTGGTAATCCAATCTCTCTAAATAAGTAAATAAATTTAAAAAAATAAAATAATATTAAAACATGTGGGGGGCATGGTGGTTAGCACGTTTGCCTCACACCTCCAGGGTTGGGGGTTTGATTCCCACTTCCGCCGTGTGTGTGTGGAGTTTGCATGTTCTCCACGTGCCTCGGGGGTTTCCTCCGGGTACTCCGGTTTCCTCCCCCAGTCCAAAGACATGCATTGTAGGTTGATTGGCATCTCTAAATTGTCCGTAGTGTGCGATTGTGTGAGTGAATGAGAGTGTGTGTGTGCCCTGCGATGGGTTGGCACTCCGTCCAGGGTGTATCCTGCCTTGATGCCCAATAACGCCTGAGATAGGCACAGGCTCCCTGTGACCGTGAATAGATTGGACAAGCGGTAGACAATGAATGAATGAATGTATAAAACGTGTGGAATGTTAGACACTTCATATGCACTCCAAGCTTGCAGCTTTGCTTATGTAGTGGAAGAGGGGCGGGGCTATAAGGTGCAGACGCTGAATGAGCAAACATTTCAAGATGGCCGACAAAACACCAAGAAGGAACAAGATGTCTTACAAATGCCAAAATAAACTAGTCATATTGCCCAATATTGCTCAATGTAATGTAAAGAAATTGCATATATACTATATCTATATCTGTATATCTATATATACAGTGGTGTGAAAAAGATTTGGTTGATCTGTTCCTGATTTCTTATTTTTTTGCATGTTTGTCACACTTTAATGTTTCAGATAATCAAACACATTTAAATATTAATCAAAGATAACACAAGTAAACACATCATGCAGTTTTTAAATGAAGGTTTTTATTATTAAGGGAAAACAAAATCCAAAACTACATGGCCCTGTGTGAAAAAGTGTTTGCCCCCTAAGCCTAATAACTGGTTGGTCCACCCTTAGCAGCAACAACTGCAATCAAGCGTTTTCCATAACTTGCAATGAGTCTGTTACAGCGCTGTGGAGGAATTTTGGCCCACTCATCTTTGTAGAGTTGTTGTAATTCAGCCACATTGGAGGGTTTTCGAGCATGAACCACCTTTTTAAGGTCATGCCACAGCATCTCAATGGGATTGAGGTCAGGACTTTGATTAGGCCACTCCAAAGTCTTCATTTTGTTTTTCTTCAGCCATTCAGAGGTGGACTTGCTGGTATGTTTTGGATCATTGTCCTGCTGCAGAACCCAAGTTCGCTTCAGCTTGAGGTCACAAACAGATGGCCGGACATTCTCCGTCAGGATTTTTTGGTAGACAGCAGAATTCATGGTTCCATTTATCACAGCAAGTCTTCCAGGTCCTGAAGCAGCAAAACAGCCCCAGACCATCACACTACCACCACCATATTTTACTGTTGGTGTGATGTTCTTTTTCTGAAATGCGGTGTTACTTTTACGCCAGACGTAATGGGACACAGACCTTCCAAAAAGTTCAATTTTTGTCTCGTCAGTCCACAGAGTATTTCCCCAGAAGTCTTGAGGATCATCAAGATGTTTTCTGGCAAAACTGACACGAGCCTTTATGTTCTTTTTGCTCAGCAGCGGTTTTCGTCTTGGAACTCTGCCATACAAACCATTTTTGCCCAGTCTCTTTCTTATGGTGGAGTCATGAACACTCACCTTAACTGAGGCAAGTGAGGCCTGCAGTTCTTTGGATGTTGTTGTGGGGTCTTTTGTGACCTCCTGGATGAGTTGTCACTGCGCTCTTGGGGTAATTTTGGTCATCTGGCCACTCCTGGGAAGGTTCTTCACTGCTCCATGTTTTCGCCATTTGTAGATAATGGCTCTCACTGTGGTTCGCGGCAGTCCCAAAGCTTTAGAAATGGCTTTATAACCTTTTCCAAACTGATAGATCGGTAGGTTTGTGACCTCAAGCTGAAGCGAACTTGGGTTCTGCAGCAGGACAATGATCCAAAACACACCAGCAAGTCCACCTCTGAATGGCTGAAGAAAAACAAAATGAAGACTTTGGAGTGGCCTAGTCAAAGTCCTGACCTCAAACACTTTTTCACACCACTGTATATATATATATATATATATATATATATATATATATATATATATATATATATATATATATATATATATACATATATATCAGCTGTCAGCTTGTTGACTTCTCTAGACATTAATAAACAAGGCATTTTATGTAGCTGGACCTTTAATACACCTGGTATAGAGTGTGACTTAGGAGTTATTGAACATCTTAGTGAAGCAGAAGATAAAAAACAATACTCAACAAGCCAGAGATGTGGTCTTCTCCTGAGCAATGAAACCACCTTCTTCATAAAAATCCTCCAGCTCATCCACATCACACAATATATTAAGAGCCAGGGGGTGTAAACTTTTGAGCAGGATGATTGGTGTAAATTGTTATTTATTATTTGTGTAAAGATCTTTTTTTTTTTTTTTTTTAGAACTGCCCTTCAGAAGCTATTTATGTGTTTCCCAGAAGAAAAAATAACACCATAGTGCTCACCCTGTTCAAAAGTTTACACCCCCCATCCCCGTTTACAACATTTGTAGAGTGTAAAACAATGTAAGATGTCGGACCTCGACAACATATCGCCTCTTTCGAAAAGGGGTCAAATATGCAGAAGATGCTGGAAAAGCAGAGAATGTGCAGGACCTGGAGGATTTTCTGTAGAACAGTGGGTGGTTTAAATGATCAGGTCAAACAAGAGACTCAGGAAGTAGTTAGATTAAGAGAGAGCTTGATTGACTACAAATTAAACAGCCGGTGATTTTAATCACAGAAAATAGTGGACACTTTAGTGGGTGTGGCATTTGCAGGGAATATGGAAACCCTGATTGGTTGGTTAATTTGGTCAGTTGGTTAATTTCAATAGCCGATATTTGACACGTCTGAGGTCAGTGAGGTGGAGTTTATCTACTCAAACACTACATAATGAGAACATGAATCTGTGCTTTGTGTTTGCTGGGATGAATGAAAATGATAGATGTATTCGAGTACTATAGGAAAAGGCCAAGTTGCAGTTTTGTTTCTAAAGCAATTCAGAGAAAATGTGCAAGTTGAGTGAAAGAAATGCAGCAGCAAAAACCTAAAAACCTGTCTGTGTTTGACAAAGAGTAGTTAAAGGTCATTTCCTTAAGGGATAGAAAGAAATCCAGTGAAATGCTTGTGCAGCATCTGGTAGAGTCATCTGGCACCAAAATCAATGCTCTGACTGAAAGGAGACAGAAGACAGCTGAGAAACGATTTCTTTTGTTTAAAGGTAAAGCAAAAGAGATAAAGAGTGTCAAAGCACTGGGCACCAACCAGAGGCAGGAAATGAGGAACAAGGAATGGCGTTTGCAAGCTGGAGAGATTATGTGAATCACAGATGTGACTGTGGCATGGTGAGTAGAGGATCGGGGTCTAAGATGGTGATGTGACTGTGAATCCCGAGTGGCACTAAAGAAAAGTGTTCAAGATATCTCAAACTCTGATGTGGATGATTTTGTTGCCAAGAGAGCAAAGTCTGTCTGGATCTTTCCTGCCAATCACAGCGAGCCAATGACAGCGAGCCAATGACAGCGAGCCAATGACAGCGAGCCAATGACAGCGAGCCAATCACAGCGAGCCAATCACAGCGAGCCAATCACAGCGAGCCAATCACAGCGAGCAAGCTAACCACAGCAAGCCAATCATGGGTGTCTGTAAGCTCATGTACAGGTTCTGGAAGATGGCAGCCAGCACTTTCTGCTTGTTGTGTTACTCTGTGATGCAGCATGAGCAGTAGGGCTGGTAACTTCGATTCATCCCAGTGACTCGAATCTTTTGATTCATTCAGTGATTCATTTAGTGACTCTTTATTTTATCATTACACCATGCAAGTGAGCGTAATCTAAAAATTTTCTTAGATATAATTAGACATTAGATATTATTTAGATATTGTTTCATTCACCAAGTTTCCGACAAATAATTTTTAGTCTAAGGATTTATTAAAATTGGCATTACAAAAAGAGACATTCTGGTGATTTATTATTATTATTATTTTTTGAATAAAGACATTTCAGTCAGTGCAAGCTAGTTTTGAGAGAGTGGTCACTAAGAAGGATACAAATGCAATTTGAGAAAAGACAAATTGCTATGTATGTGTATGAAGTTTCACTGCTACAATAGATGAAATCAAATATCCATTAGTCATTTTTACACATTCCTGTATAGAGGGTTGTGCTATGAACGACATAACCACACACAATACACGTTTAAGGGCTACGCACTTTTCAAATGCACCTTCTTTCTCTTCTTCTGGCTGAACAAATGTCATCAGTGACTCAGCAGGTGATCATTCAGTTTGTTCAGGAACAAGTTCCTTTCATTTATACTAAACTACGTGCCTTGGTTTGTACAGAATCATTAGCAGCGAGATTCAACATCGAGTCCTATAGAAGTACTCGTACAAAGGACTTGTTCAATAGGTCCAACCATCGACATGCTCCTTCACAACCTGCGCTTTAATACAGTCAGAAAATAGCTTCAGTGAATGGAAAATATGAATCACTGAACAAGAATGATTCAAAGATTCGTTCAAAACTACTGATTCATTCACTGATTTGACACAGCACTAATGAGCATCAATTCGTGTTTCATTTCTTAAAGGAAGCACACATCAGCATTCACTTCACCCCTGCTGTTTAGCTGCTGTGTCACAGGAAGAAAAGAAGCAGAAAAAACCTACATGCAGTTGCAGATACATGAGACAGTAAATAAAACTCAGACCACTGAAGGAGGAAAGTGTCCATAATAAAACTATTAGCAGATGGAAGCTATGACTAGTATGAGTACAATGATGAGAAGCTGATATAAAAGAAACCCTAGACGGATTAGCGGCAGGATATAGGAACATATTGAGCTGATCTCACCATTCCGGTGATTTAGAGCTCCTCCATGAAACGCCTCGGTTGTTGTTGTTTCTCGCCCACTTGTTCCCTGCGGCTTGCTTAACATTTACAGTCGGGAGAAAAATGCAGGAGAGAAACAAAGACTGGGAGAGGGAGAAGAAAGGAAAGTTGTGCCTTGTGGGGTGCCTCTGTTTGTTTCTCTGTGTGAGTGAGTGTGTGTGTGTGTGTGTGTGTGTGTGTGGATATTCACAGAACAGTTTATAAGGTATTTGCACCATCCCACTGGTTTGCACCACCACCAGCGAAGGCTGAATGCTGTTCATTAGAGTCATTCACTGCTCATTTATGTGTCTGCAGGTGATATTTAGCTTTAATGAATATGGATTCAGTTGAGTTTGGACCATCTGAGATATGGCTGTGTGTGTGTGTGTGTGTGTGTGTATGTCTGTGTGTGTGTGTGTGTGTGTGTGTGTGTGTGTGTGTGTGTGTGTGTGTGTGTGTGTTAAAAAGAGAAATGGATATTTTCATTTACAGATGTCAGACCCCATGACTACCTGTCGATATGTGTGAGAAAGTGTGTGTGTGTGTGTGTGTGTGTGTGTATTGGAATGCGGTGCGTGTGTGTGCAAAAATCATCCATCAGCAAGGGATTAACCTTGCTCTGATCTCTGACATTTTCCTTATGTGTTTCCCTAAAGGTGAAATAAGCTCTCAAAAGCGATAGACGTGCAAGGAAACGTTGCCTCAGCACTTTTAACCCGACTTCATCCTCGACTCGAGCGAAGTGACGCTGCAGCATCTTTCACGCCGTCTGAATTCTGCAGGGTTTCGGAGATAATATTACTGCATACTGTATGGAAAGTGTGACATTATAGCCTAGATGTCACAAATAGGTGTCGAAAGAAAAAATAGGTGTATTTTTTTTTAAAAATAATCTCCATTTCATATAGTGCTCCAGTGTTCCAGTGCTTAATGCTTCCTCTGGATTCCTGTAGAAACAAAAAAAGATTCAATTCTAATTTCATTCGAGTCACCCTCATATCACTGTGTTTCTTTTGCTTTTAGGTAAAGACACACAATAGAGTTAAACCTTGAAACTACCAAGATGTTTTAATGATCAGTTTCATCAAGGCACCTTTACATTTCTGTCTAATTCCACGACTGGAGCTACAAGTTTCCATAGCCTCGTATCCAGATCCAGCTGCAGTGTGAAGTGTAGCTCAATCCTGAGCTCATCTTACACTCTGTGTGAAGTTTCATCTCTTCACCTTCGTCTATCACCCTGGGGGTTTCCTCAGGTTTCCTCCCACCTCCTTTTTTTTGGATTGGTGACACTTTCCAGACCCACCACAACCCTGTTTATGTAGTAAATATACAAAAAACAGCATACCTTGTGCAGCGTGTCTCAGAGTCATGTCTCTCTCCATCAATTCTCTCCATTCCTAAACCTCCAAATCTACCTAAAACCTAAATCCACCCATCAGTGAGTCCCTCTACACACCAAGAAGACAAAATGCAGAGATATCTTGAACAAAGGCAAGTTGATCAGTATATTCTTCATTATTATTATTATTATTATTATTATTTCATTGTCTACCGCTAATCCGATCTATTCTCGGGTCACGGGGAGCCTGTGCCTATCTCAGGCGTCATTGGGCATCAAGGCAGGATACACCCTGGACGGAGTACCAACCCATCGCAGGGCACACACACAGTCTCATTCACTCACACAATCACACACTACAGACAATTTAGACACTTTCCAAGGCACGGGGAGAACATGCAAACTCCACACACACATGGCGGAGGCAGGAATCGAGCCCCCAACCCTGGAGGTGTGAGGCAAACGTGCTAACCACCAAGCCACCGTGCCCCGCGATTGTTATTGTTGTTATTATTATTATTATTATTATTATTATTATTATTATTATTATTATTATTATTATTGTTATGATAATAATAATAATAATAATAATAATAATAATAATAATAATAATAATAATAATGATAATAATAATAATGATAATGATAATAATAATAATAATGATAATGATAATAATAATAATAATATAAGACCATGAAACCTATTTCAAGTGTATGTTATACTGGCAGAACGTTCTAGAAATAAACACTTCAAATAAGTTACTCTTGACTACATTACCCATTAGCCCCTGCATGTCACATGACCTTGTCAACATTTCTCTCTGAGCCCTCGCACCTGTTCTGTGTTCCCTTAATCAGCTACATTGTTGTTAGCTAGTTTTTGTGTACCTTGTTGTTGTGCTTCTGTTGATTATATGTCTTTTTTTTCTTGTTCTTTGCCTTTCATAGTCTTGACTATAGTGTGTGTGTGTGTGTGTGTACTCACCACATGAGAGGTTTTTTTTACACCCTGCATGGTAAAGGTCCACACTCGCATCTGTCACTTACAACACAATAGAACAAGACAGTTTCAAGCTTGAAATGAGTAAAAAAATCTTGTTTTTGTGTCTCTACTAAAGATATATTTATACCCACAAATATTTATACTTTATAATTTTTTCCCCATGCTCGAAGCACATCACATTCACAAAATCCCTTTCCTGTTGCAGACGGCCCTCACAGCAATTTCGGCCTCATTAACCTATTTAGCTCTATTCAGCTTCACCAGTTTTGCCCTTTCAAATGAGGAAGTCAGCATTGTCTCAAGCCGTCTATTGAAATACAGCTCACGTTCGCCGCAGAGTTCCTAAGTGCACAGATAATTCGAGTCGATAGCTGATGTGCTTGTGAGAACGCAATGGCTTTATGCTTTTTACTCTTCTACTAATGCTTTCTTTCATTCACATGAAAAAAGTCTGCTGGGCAATTTAAAAGAGTTAAAGCTCATTAGACGTACAGAGTAAAACTCCAGTGATGTTTAGGATCCTACTGAGGTCATCTCTAATTTACAAACACAGCAATGACAATAAACCGTTAAAAAAAATGTTGAAAGGAAAAGTAGCTTTGCATCTTGTCCCCAAATTCTACATGATCTCCATCATCATCTCCATATGTCCTTTTATGGCAAGCTATAACTTTTAAGCAAGTTAATACTTTTTTTATATAACAAATTTTATACCACTTCCACTTCCTGCATCCCCTTCATGATCCTGGGAGAAGTTTCTAGAGTTGAAAGACCTCAGACATCATAAACGTACATTAAAAGCCAAACTATACCATGATTCTTATGTGTACACAATATTGCTTTTCAAGGATATCAGCATAATGATGCATTTACTGTTCGTTTTTACTTCACTCAATGATCACGGGTACAAAGAGTTAAAAAAGATATGCCTTTTTTTCCCCCTTCAGGCGACTGTCAAGAGGAAATGGCACCCCTTGAAATGCCTTCATATCTCCATGACAACAGGGAAACGGAGCACATGGGGATTTGCATTGAAACACGACATTGGCATTTTCATTATCCAGCAGTTATGAGGGTCTCTCAGACTCACAGAATAACGGATACATTACATCCTGTTGTGAGAATATCGCAGTAAGAATGCACAGAGCAGTGGACTAATGATCTAATGCCCACAAGATCTACTGTCTAACAGCGGAAGAAGCACTAGTATTACTAATAACTGAGCTTCTTTTGAATTCATTTGCGCCCACACACCACAGCGTGAGCTCGAACTGACCTCAGGAGTCACACACTTTGCTCGTCAGTATGCTGACCCATTATGTGTCACGCATGCAACCTACACAGTGATGTTCGTTTTAATCAGAACAGCTTTTCTCAGTATTTTCCAGGCTTCCACATCACTACTGAGTGTACTGTAGAATATTATACACTGAACTATATTTAATTATGAAATGTTCTGTATGCTAGATGCCAAAAAAAAGAGGCTCAGTGTGAACACACATCACACTTGCGATTAATCAGAACACAGAAATCATTCCTGTTTGGCAGCACAGTGAAATTAAGAGTTGGCATGCCTCGTGTATAAAGACTTTGGCATGCTGAAATATTCTGAAAGTGTAATTTTTTTCTGTCTTTTTTCCACTTCTAACCCTGACATCTGACATTTACAGCTAACATTATTTCAGATGTTCAAATGTAAATAGAAATGTAAAACGTAGAATAAATTTATCAGATAGGACCATCCACTTTATAATTTTTTATAACAAACTAATGTTAATATAACTGACATTATTATTAGACAATGTTTAACTAAAATTGAGATTCATAAATACCCCTTTTTTGAAAAGAAAGAAAAAAGGAATAGTCAAGATCCTGCACTATTTCTAGCTCATTAAAAATGAAAAAAGTCCTATTTCAGCTTCCACTGAAGCACATGTTCAAATAATGCATTGATGGATTTGATCTAATGTTCATCATCAGGATTATTTGTTAAAATCCCACAACAGCATCAATGCCGGAATTTCTCAGGAATGTGCAGGGTTACCCATAAAGACATGATAAATATCACTTCATTGCAAGTACAACATACTGTATATGACTGTTGCTTTTGAAGATTGAGAGGAGAAAACTTGGCAAGATTTTAGTGATCAGGACTGAATCCCCAACCCACTCCATGCTAAAATCAATGCTCGGCCGGACAAGGGTTCAAGCTTACAGGTGCATCTCAAAAAATTAGAATGCCATAGAAAAATTAATTTATTTCAGTAATTCAACTCAAATTGTGAAACTCGTTTATTAAATAAATTTTGTGCAGACAGACTGAAGTAGCTTACGTCTTTGGTTCTTTTAATTGTGATAATTTTGGCTCACATTTAACAAAAACCCACCAATTCACAACAAATTAGAATATGGGGACATGCCAATCAGCTAATCAACTCAAAACACCTGCAAAGGTTTCCTGAGCCTTCAAAATGGTCTCTCAGTTTGGTTCACTAGGCTACACAATCATGGGGAAGACTGCTGACCTGACAGTTGTCCAGAAGACAATCATTAACACCCTTCACAAGGAGGGTAAGCCACAAACATTCATTGCCAAAGAATCTGGCTGTTCACAGAGTGCTGTATCCAAGCATGTTAACAGAAAGTTGAGTGGAAGGAAAAAGTGTGGAAGAAAAAGATGCACAACCAACCGAGAGAAGCGCAGCCTTATGAGGATTGTCAAGCAAAATCCATTCAGGAATTTGAGTGAACTTCACAAGGAATGGACTGAGGCTGGGGTCAAGGCATCAAGAGCCACCACACACAGACATTGTACAGTTGTCGTATTCCTCTTGGTAAGCCACTCCTGAACCACAGACAACGTCAGAGGTGTCTTACCTGGGCTAAGGAGAAGAAGAACTGGGCTGTTGTCCAGTGGTCCAAAGTCCTCTTTTCAGATGAGAACAAGTTTTGTATTTCATTTGGAAACCAAGGTCCTAGAGTCTGGAGGAAGGGTGGAGAAGCTCATAGCCCAAGTTGCTTGAAGTCTAGTGTTAAGTTTCCACAGTGCGTGATGATTTGGGGTGCAATGTCATCTGCTGGTTTCGGTCCATTGTGTTTTTTGAAAACAAACATCATTGCACCTGTTTACCAAGAAATTTTGGAGCACTTCATGCTTCATTCTGCTGACCAGCGTTTTGAAGATGCTGATTTCATATTCCAGCAGGATTTGGCACTGCCCACACTGCCAAAAGCACCAAAAGTTGGTTAAATGACCATGGTGTTGGTGTGCTTGACTGGCCAGCAAACTCACCAGACCTGAACCCCATAGAGAATCTATGGGGTATTGTCAAGAGGAAAATGAGAAACAAGAGACCAAAAAATGCAGATGAGCTGAAGGCCACTGTCAAAGAATCTTGGGCTTCCATACCACCTCAGCAGTGCCACAAACTGATCACCTCCATACCACGCCCAATTGAGGCAGTAATTAAAGCAAAAGGAGCCCTTACCAAGTATTGAGTACATGTACAATAAATGAACATACTTTCCAGAAGGCCAACAATTCACTAAAAATGTTTTTTTTTTTTTTATTGGTGTTATGAAGTATTCTACTTTGTTGAGAGAGTGAATTGATGGGTTTTTGTTAAATGTGAACCAAAATCATCACAATTAAAAGAACCAAATACTTAAACTACTTCAGTCTGTGTGCATTGAATTTATTTAATACACAAGTTTCACAATTTAATCTAATTGTAATTAATGAGGATATGAAGCTAGTGGGTGCAAGTGTTGAGGATGCAGAAGATAGGGATAGGTGGAGAGAGATGATTCGCTCTGGCGACCCTGAAGGGAAAAGCCGAAAGAAGAAGAAGAAGAAGAAGTTTCACAATTTGAGTTGAATTACTGAAATAAATGAACTTTTCCATGACATTCTAATTTATTGAGATGCACCTGTAGAATGCACACTTGAGTCTTCTGAACGCTAAAAGCAGCTAATTAAACAGGTGGAATGAAAACCTTAAACCACAGGGCAGAACATCTCTAACCTACAGACCTCAGTGCAAAAGGAGATCTCAGGTCCTTCCCTTTTAGCATGCCATACTTGGCTAATCTGTTGAGTTCCTCTGGTAGTCCTGTGCCTACCCTGATGTCTACACTTTCCTTAGTTCTGTGCTGCACCCTTATAACCTGCACATGATTGTACCTCTGGTTATATTTGGTACTGTGTACCAAGTACTGTGTAAGCTAAGCACCTGAAGAGGTCCTGTACTGATGAACCAAACCATAAGGACCAATGAGAATAACATGGTTTATTTCAGAACAATGGCGCAAGGTCTGGGATATATTAGATGATCTACATATTGGATGTGGGAAAATGGAAGAAACAGAACTAGACCTCAGAGCAATAGAAGAAGGTCACCTGGTCTTATCACTTGTGCACCGTTTCCCTGTGGAAGTGATGTAACCAGGATACCAGGGTGAAGTGTGGGAAGAAGAAAAGCTGGTAGAGGAAATTATGCTTTTGGTAATGTTCTGCCAGGAAATCCAGTGTTCAGGCACACATTTAGAGGTCAGTTTGAGATGTTAAACCTGAATAACATGACAGGGTCTGCTGAAATGGTATGCTCTTATGGTAACTCTTTCAGCAAGATGATGCACTCTGCCATACTGCACACATTGTTTGAGAAAATATGACGAAGGGTTAAAGATGTTGCCATGGCCTTCAGGTTCCCAGATCTCAGTCCAATTGCATGTCTGTGGAATATCCTAGAGCAACAAGTCAAGACATTTTTTAAAGTCAAATATTCTGCAATTCTGCAAAAGTCAATCACATGATCTGAATCCAACTGAGCATGCAGTTTACTTACTGAAGGAAAAATGCACAAGAAAAGGAGGAACTGCAGAAGCTGCAGTAAAGACCTGGTAGATCGTCACCAGGAGATGATGTCTATGGGTTCCAGTCTTTAGTTAGTCATTGATATGCGTTCCCACATTAGGTTCTTTTGATTTCTTTGGATAACTCTCAGATCTCACCATCTGTCACTGTGTGCAACTGAGGAAACAAATCAACTGTTCTTCTCCTCTCGCAATGCCAAACTGACACGCTCATGCAGATATCTCCATCAAAAATTTAAGAAAGATTAATCCATTTCTACACTGGACACTCAGGTTGAGTCCTGCACCATATTCAAAACTGGACTACTGCACCTCATTCCTGGCAGGACTGCCTCTGCACAGTAGACATCTACAACCTAAACCGTAATGCAGCTACACAACTTGTTTTCATGAATGAACTTCCTAGAAATCTGAAGAGCTGAGTCACTCAAACAATGATTAAAAACCTACCCCCTCTGCATAAATTCAATTCAATTTATTTGTATAGCGCCTTTTACAATGGACATTGTCTCAAAGCAGCTTTACAAAAATAGAGAAACAGAAAGGAGAGGAAAAAAAAAATCATTAAATCATTAAACTATTTTATCCCTATTTATCCCTAATGAGCAAGCCTGTGGTGATGGTGGCAAGGAAAAACTCCCTGTGATGATATGAGGAAGAAACCTTGAGAGGAACCAGGCTCAGAAGGGAACCCATCCTCACTTGGGTGACACTGGACAGTAAATAATGTAAATGTAAATGTAGTGTCCTTTCTACAACAGCAACCAAGGGCCCATGAGGAACTACTAGGTCAGAGTAGTTTCTGAGTTTGTTATAGACACTAATTCCTTGCTGTCAAATGAAAACTAATTCCTTGCCTTGCTGAAAGATGTAACAGCAGATCTGTGACGGTGTTATAGTCCCCAAGTGGCTCTGTCCATGGCTGTCACCTGGACACAGGCTGTCCACACAGATCCATCCACAGCATCAGTGAGCACCACTGTGAGCACCACTTCTGGCTCATTGTGGAGCTGTGCACCATAATGAGCTAGAAGGTCACAGACATGAAGGCTTCCCGTGACATAAAGCATCCAACCACTTCACAGTCAGCAAACCTGAGCGACTTGCGAGGGTGGTAAGGCGACAGCATCCAAACATCCCAGTACACCAAACACTATATGCCCATGAACCTTCCAGATCTGCTCCTTTACCTAAGAAAAACTATACATTGAAGGCTTGACTAAACAAATGTGTCTTCAGCCTAGACTTAAACATTGAGACTGTGTCTGAATCCTGAACACTAATTGGAAGACTGTTCCATAACTGTGGGGCTTTGTAAGAAAAAGCTCTGCCCCCTGCTTTAGCTTTTGCTACTTGAGCTATTACCAAGTAACCTGTACCCTTTGATCGGAGCAGGCGTGGCAGATCATAAATAACCAAAAGGTCGCTCAGGTACTGTGGCGCAAGACCATTTAGTGCTTTATAGGTTAGTAACAGTATTTTGTAATCAATGCAAATTTGACCAGGAGCCAATGTAGTGTGGCTAAGATAGGAGTGATGTTTTCATATCTTCTGGTTCTAGTTAGGACTCTAGCTGCAGCATTCTGCACTAACGGGGTTTGATAACTGCTAGCTTAAATGACTTAGGAACAAAGCCAGTGCTAAGGGAAGAATTTATCATTTTTAGAAGAGGTTCGGTAGCGACTGGTAATATCTGTTTAAGGAAAGACGTGGGTAAAGGATTTAGAATGCAGGTTGAAAGTTTTGAAGATGAAATTAGGGAAAATAGATCAGGCTCTTGAAGGGGAGTAAAGCGTGATAAGCTCTGATCAGAAATAGTTATATTAGCTAAAGGATTATCTATCAAATAATTTGGTTTTAAATGAATAGTCTGAATTTTTTGCCTGATATTTTCAATCTTTCCACTGAAAAAAATCATGAAGTCATTGCTGCTGCATATAGAAGGTGTCTGCTTTTCTACAGTGGTTTTACTCCTAGTTAGTTTTGCTACAATACCTAATAAAAATTTAGGATTGTTTTTGTTATCTTGGATTAGGGCAGAGAGGTACGCTGATCTAGCAGTACTAAGAGAATTTTTTTTAGCTCAGAAGGCTTTCCTTCCACACTAACTGAAATACTGCCAATTTAGTTTGACGCCATTTACGCTCTAGTTTCCTAGCTGATTGTTTTAAAGCTCGTGTGTGGTCATTGTACCAAGGTGCTAGTTTCTCCTCTTTAATTATTTTCCTTTTAAGTGGAGCTGCATTATCTAGCATGTTGCGAAACACCGACTCCAGGTAATCAGTCGCCTGATCAAGTTCTGTGGGGTCAGATGGTGAACCAATCATGTGTGATAATTCTGGGAGACTATTGGTAAATCTCTCTGCAACTTAAATGTATGCTTAATACGGAGACGTGGCAAATTGCGCATCTCGTGTCTAAGACGCATTTTAAATGAAACAAGATAGTGATCTGAGATAGCTTCCGACTGTGGAAGAGTGACTATGTTTTCTATATTTAAGCCAAATGTTAGAATAAGATCCAGAGGGTGACCTCTATTATGAGTGGGTCGTATTAATTCAATTCAATTTCATTTGTCTCAAAGCAGCTTTACAGAACATAGGAAACAATAAACATACAAACAAACAGTCCTAGATGTTAGACAAAATTTTCCCTAGTGAGCGAGCCTGAGCTGACTCAGGCGACTGTGGCAAGGAAAAACTCCCTTAGATGGAATTAGGAAGAAACCTTGAGAGGAACCAGACTCAAAAGGGAACCCATCCTCATCTGGGTGACACACGGAGAGTGTGATATGAACAATGTCCTTTCTGCATTAGTTGTGTGATGCAGATACAGCATGTGTAGAATGTTATGTGTAAAATGTCCACATAGGGTTGGCAGTGCTGCTTTGAATACTCCAGTCCTCATAAAGCAGAACCCAGCTGGAGCTGGTCCATCTCTGGATGCCACCGGAGCTGGCACAATCTCTGTGTGACTCGGGGGTGGGTAGAAGAAGGGAAACAAATGGAAAGTAATTAGCGTAGCTGCTATTCATAATATTAGCAGGCACTAGATGATGATGTGCATTTAATCAGATGTATTGGAGCACAAAGTTATGGGATGTATTAGGTGTATGCCTGGCTAAAGAGATATGTCTTTAGTCTATGTTTGAACTGGGAGACTGTGTCTGAGTCCCGAACACTGTCAGGAAGACTGTTCCAAAGTTTAGGAGCTAAATACGAAAATGCTCTGCCCCCTTTTGTAGACTTTGATATTCTGGGAACTACCAGAAGTCCGGAGTTTCGAGATCTTAAGGAGCGTGATGGATTGTAACATGTTAGAAGACTGGCAAGATACGTGGGAGCTAAACCATTTAGAGTCTTGTATGTAATTAGAGCTAGTTTATAATCAATTCTAAACTAAACAGGCGGCCAGTGCAGGGATGATAATATTGTTGTTATATGATCATACTTTCTTGACCTGGTAAGGACTCTGGCAGCTGCATTCTGGACTAACTGTAGCTTGCTTATTGAAGATGCAGGACAACCACCTAATAATGCATTACAATAGTCCAGTCTGGAGGTCATGAATGCGTGAACTAGCTTTTCTGCATCAGATACAGATAAAATGTTCCTAAGCTTGGCGATATTTCTGAGGTGGAAGAAGGCTATTTTTGTAATATCGGAGATATGTTTTTCAAAGGACAAACTGCTGTCTAAAATTACGCCCAGGTCTTTCACTGTAGAGCTATTAGTAATAGAACATCCTTCTAAGTACAAGTTGAATTGTGAGAGCTTCTGTGTACTGGTTTTTGGACCAATCAGTAATATCTCCGTCTTATCAGGATTTAGTAATAGAAAATTATCAGTCATCCAATCTTTAATATCTTTAACACACTCTGTTAATTTAGACAGTTTAGATATTTCATCTGGTTTTGATGAGATATATAACTGTGTATCGTCAGTGTAACAATGGAAACTAATCCTATGCCTTCTAATGATGTTGCCTAAGGGAAGCATGTATATTGAGAAAAGCAGAGGTCCTAAAACGGATCCTTGTGGGGCCCCATATTTCACTGGCATTACACTGGACAGTTCTCCATTTAAATCTACAAAATGGTATCGATCAGACAGGTAGGATCTAAACCATTTTAATGCCTGTCCCTGAATACCTATGTGATTTTGTAAGCGGTCTACGAGAATGTTATGATCTATAGTGTTGAATGCGGCACTAAGATCAAGTAAGACTAATATTGAGATGCAGCCTTGGTCCGAAGCTAAAAACAAGTCATTTGTGCTCTTAACTAGTGCAGTTTCTGTACTATGATGGGGCCTGAAACCTGACTGAAATTCTTCAAGGATATTGTTTTCCTGTAAGAAGGAGCATAATTGAGTAGACACAACCTTTTCTAATATTTTAGATATAAAAGGAAGGTTTGAAATCGGTCTGTAATTTAATAAGTCATTAGGGTCTAGTTTAGGTTTCTTAAGAAGAGGCTTAATAACTGCTAGCTTGAAAGGTTTAGGGACGTGACCTAAATATAACAAGGAATTAATAATGTTGAGGAGAGGCTCTCCAGCTGTGTGTATCACTTCTTTCAGTAATCTGGTTGGAATTGGAGCTAACAAACATGTTGTTGAATTAGCCATGGTGATAAGTTTATACAGCTCTTCCTTCCCTATACCTGTAAAGCATTGTAGCTTTGAATGTGGAGCTTTAGGTTGGACTAGATCACTGGATGTTGTCAAAGATTGAACATCCATTATTTTATTCCTGATACTATCGATTTTGTTGGTAATCTAGCCATGGGGGTCACAGTCCAGTGACTTCTGTGCCGGTCCCAAGCCCGGATAAATAGAGAGGGTTGCGTCAGGAAGGGCATCCGGCGTAAAACATTGCCAAATTTAACCATGCGAATCGTCAGTATGAATTTCATACCGGATCGGTCGAGGCCCGGGTTAACAACGACCGCCATCGGCGCCGTTGACCTACAGGGCGCCGGTGGAAATTGGGCTACTGTTGGTCGAAGAAGTAGAGGAGGGAGGAGAGTGCGCAGACAGAGAGAGAAGAGGAAAGGTAAGAGTGTAGGACTGAGAATAGGAACTCTGAATGTTGGTACTATGACAGGGAAAGGTAGAGAGCTGGCTGATGTGATGGAGAGAAGGAAGGTGGATATACTGTGTGTACAGGAGACCAGGTGGAAGGGTAGCAAGGCTCGTAGTATAGGAGCAGGATTCAAGCTGTTTTATTATGGTGTGGATAGTAAGAGAAATGGGGTAGGTGTGGTCCTGAAGGAGGAGTTTGTAAGGAATGTCCTGGAGGTGAAGAGAGTGTCAGACAGGGTGATGAGTCTGAAGTTAGAGATTGAAGGGGTGATGTTGAATGTTGTTAGTGGTTATGCCCCACAGGTAGGTTGTGAGTTAGAGGAGAAAGAGAGATTCTGGAGTGAATTAGATGAGATGATGGAGAGTATTCCCACGGGTGAGAGAGTGGTGATAGGAGCGGATTTTAATGGACATGTTGGCGAGGGGAACACAGGTGATGAGGAGGTGATGGGCAAGTTTGGAGTTAAGGAAAGGAACCTTGAAGGACAGATGGTAGTGGACTTTGCTAAGAGGATGGACATGGGTGTGGTTAACACTTATTTTCAGAAGAGGGAGGAGCATAGAGTGACTTACAAGAGTGGAGGTAGGAGAACACAGGTAGACTACATTCTATGTAGAAGAGGCAATCTGAAAGAGATTAGTGACTGTAAAGTGGTAGTGGGAGAGAGTGTAGCCAGACAGCATAGGATGGTGGTGTGTAGGATGACTTTGATGGTCTGTAAGACGAAGAGGTCAAAGATAGAGAAGAAAACCAAGTGGTGGAAGCTGAAAAAGGAGGAATGTTGTGAGGAATTTAGACAGAAGTTGAGGCAGGCTCTGGGTGGTCAGGTAGTGCTGCCAGATGACTGGGAAACTACAGCAGAAGTGATCAGGGAGACAGGGAGAAAGGTGCTGGGTGTGTCATCTGGAAGGAGGAAAGAAGATAAGGAGACTTGGTGGTGGAATGAGGAAGTTCAGGATAGTATCCAGAGGAAGAGGTTAGCCAAGAAGAAGTGGGACATGGACAGGACTGAAGAGAATAGACAGGAATACAAGGAGTTACAGCGCAGAGTGAAGAGGGAGGTGTCTAAGGCCAAGCAGAAGGCATATGACGAGTTGTACACTAGGTTAGACACTAGAGAAGGAGAGAAGGACTTGTACAGGTTAGCTAGGCAGAGGGATCGAGATGGGAAGGATGTGCAGCAAGTTAGAGTTATTAAGGATAGAGATGGAAGGGTGCTCACAAGTGAGGAGAGTGTACAGAGGAGATGGAAGGAATACTTTGAGGAGCTGATGAATGAGGAAAATGAGAGGGAAAAAAGAGTAGAAGGGGTGAACTCTGTAGAACAGAAAGTAGATAAGATTAGAAAGGATGAAGTCAGGAAGGCTTTGAAGAGGATGAAAAGTGGGAAGGCAGTTGGTCCTGATGACATTCCGGTGGAGGTCTGGAAGTGTCTGGGAGAGGCAGCAGTGGAATTTTTAGCTAATTTGTTCAACAGGGTTTTAGAGAGTGAGAGGATGCCTGAGGAATGGAGAAGAAGTGTGTTAGTGCCGATCTTTAAGAATAAGGGTGACGTGCAGAGTTGCAGTAACTATAGGGGGATAAAGTTGATGAGCCATACAATGAAGGTATGGGAAAGAGTAGTGGAAGCTAGGTTAAGGAAGGTAGTGGAAATTTGTGAGCAGCAGTATGGCTTCATGCCCAGAAAGAGCACAACGGATGCAATTTTTGCTCTGAGGATTTTGATGGAGAAGTATAGGGATGGTCAGAAGGAGTTGCACTGTGTGTTTGTAGACTTGGAGAAAGCATATGACAGGGTGCCAAGAGAAGAGCTGTGGTACTGTATGAGGAAGTCAGGAGTAGCGGAGAAGTATGTCAGAGTGGTGCAGGACATGTATGAGAGGAGCAGGACAGTGGTGAGGTGTGCTGTAGGTCAGACAGAGGAGTTCAATGTGGAGGTGGGACTGCATCAGGGATCGGCTCTGAGCCCCTTCCTGTTTGCTATAGTGATGGACCAGTTGTCAGAGGAGGTCAGACAGGAGTCTCCTTGGACAATGATGTTTGCAGATGACATTGTGATCTGTAGTGAGAGCAGGGAGCAGGTGGAGGAAAACCTGGAGAGGTGGAGGTTTGCACTGGAGAGAAGAGGAATGAAGGTCAGTCGTAGTAAGACTGAGTACATGTGTGTGAATGAAAGGGAGGGAAGTGGAACAGTAAGGTTACAGGGTGAAGAGGTGAAGAAGGTACAGGAGTTTAAGTACTTGGGGTCAACAGTCCAGAGTAATGGAGAGTGTGGGAATGAGGTAAAGAAGCGAGTGCAGGCAGGTTGGAATGGGTGGAGAAAGGTGTCGGGAGTTCTGTGTGATCAGAAAATATCAGCGAGAATCAAGGGGAAGGTGTACAGGACAGTGGTGAGACCGGCCATGCTGTATGGTTTAGAGACAGTGTCACTGAGGAAGAGACAGGAGTCAGAGCTCGAGGTAGCAGAGCTGAAGATGTTGAGGTTCTCTTTGGGAGTGACAAGATTGGACAGGATTAGGAATGAGTACATCAGAGGGACAGCTCATGTTGGACGTTTGGGGGACAAAGTTAGGGAGGCCAGATTAAGATGGTTTGGACATGTTCAGAGGAGGGACAGTGAGTATATTGGTAGGAGAATGTTGGACATGGGGCTGCCAGGCAGGAGGCAAAGAGGAAGGCCAAAGAGGAGGTATATGGATGGAATTAATGAGGATATGAAGCTAGTGGGTGCAAGGGTTGAGGATGCAGAAGATAGGGATAGGTGGAGAGAGATGATTCGCTGTGGCGACCCCTGAAGGGAAAAGCCGAAAGAAGAAGAAGAAGAAGACTATCGATTTTGTTGGTGAAGAAGTTCATAAAGTCCTCACTACTAAACTGTGATGGAGTACTCTCTTATGACATTTTGACTAACACCTACTGAATCTAAGATGGATACAACTGCTGTTCTTAGAGGGTCTTCTGACTTATCAAAATGAAAGTTGAAATCTCCTACAATTAATGCTGTGTCAAAAGAAACAACAAGGTTTGAGATGAAATCTGCAAATTCACTGAGGAATTCAGAATATGGCCCTGGAGGTAGTGGAATTCCACTATTAGTGGAATCGACTCTGTGAACTTATTGTTTGTGGCTACATAAGTTAAGTTAGTATAAAGAACTTCAAATGTGTTGAATTGCTGTCTGGGTTTTTGTGTTGCGCCTAGCTTATCATCATGAATAACTGTGACACCTCCTCCCCTGCCTGTTAGACATGGATGATGTATATAACTATAACCGGGTGGACAAGCTTCATTTAATGCTACATACTCGTTTGGTTTAATCCATGTTTCTGTTAAACATAGAACACTAAACTCCTGATCAGTAATCAGTTCGTTAATAATAAGTGCTTTAGATGAAAGAGATCTTATATTTAACAGTCCTAGCTTCAGATCAAAGGTCCTGGCTGTGCATTCACTATGATCTAGTTTTATGTTAATCAGGTTACTAAAACAATTTTTCTGATCGTTAAAACATTTTTGTTTAGCTCGGGGAACAGACACAGTCTCAATATTATGAACCCTGAGTGAGGACTCATTGCAGCTAGCAGACGGTGGGATTAGCCTGCTTGTCTGCTCCCTGGCCCTGGCTCTGTATTGTCACCGATTAACTAGATCTGCTCTAAGACTATGTGCTATGCTGCAAGAAATGAGAGCAGCACCTTCCCTAGTGGGGTGGACACCATCTCGTCCTAACAGGCCAGCCTTGCCCTCAAATGAGCTCCAATTATCTATGAAGCCCACATTATTTTTGGAGCACCACCTGGACATCCAGCAGTTCAGCGACCATAACCTGCTGTAAGCTACATTGCCACCTCGCATTGGGATGGGGCCAGAGCATACTACAGCATCGCTAATTTACACACCTCTGCAGTATTACTCTTAGTAACCTCAGATAAACGCATAAATGAGTTAAATTAAGACTTGTTATTTTAAAGAGATAATATCTTGTCTTGTGTTTTTGTTACACTTTGCTACCTCCTCAACAGTGTTTAGACTTATAGCACTCTTAGGCCCTGACTTAGCGCACCAGTATGAAATCAGAGCAATTCTGTTAATAATTCTTCATAATGGTGTATGACAAATGGCATAAATCGAAAAGGATATAGAAAAGGTTTTGCAACCAAGTAGTAAAAATGACCATTTTATTTATGAATGACTTAGATTATCCAATTGATTTTGCTCTTTTAAGTAAAGCTTGGGTGTGAGGTGGGGGAGGGAGGCGGGGGCACATATTAAAAAGTGCTACACCCTTCATGTTATCTGCACTTTGAGCTCACATTCATTCTTATTCTTATTCTATTAAAATGTCCAGTATACTAGTAGTAAATGTCCAAATATTTGTGGACCTGGCTATATCTCTTGTCTGATGCTAAATTTGCTACCTGAGATTGATGCAGTTATCATTTATTCAAAAACTGCAAATACCACACACTTCATAGCTTTTGTGTAGCTTTCAAGGACTTTCAGCACCATGGACATTTCAACACTCCACAGGAAGTGTAGCAGCGAGTGTTCAGAACCACGGACAGAGCCCTATACTCAAAACAGGGTCCAGGACAGTGTCCACTACAAAGCTAATGCCCTTGCATTTGTTTTTCTTTCTTTCTTTCTTTCTTTCTTTCTTTCTTTCTTTCTTTCTTTCTTTCTTTCTTTCTTTCTTTCTTCTATCTTCTAGAATAAAACATTAGATGCAGTGATAATATGCAGTGAGGTTAAAAGTGCTCCTAGAGCTTTCCAGATGATATTTAAAATACAATACAAGCGAAATAAGTGGAGAACACAAATCTTTTTAATTAATTAACTTATACATTTGATTCTCAACAGGAAAAACTGGCGGTAGCTTAAACAGCATCACCGTTGCAGACTACCCTGCTGTGCCCAAGGCCAACAAAATGGGCATAAAAATACCAATTAGAGAAAGGTTACCTTGGAACAGCACAGACTGATGCCAACCAGGACAAAAGAATACATATAAATGTCTTTTTTTCTTTTCCTTTTTGTCATTTTGTATTTTTTATTATTTAGTGTTTTATATAGTGAAAGGTCACATCCAGCAATAAGCACAGTAGGTTGCCTTGATGACTCATTATTCTGCTTTATTCAACAAACTTTTGGACTGAATAGGCATTATGGAGCATTATTTAGTCTGTGTGTGTGTGTGTGTGTGTGTGTGTGTGTGTGTGTGTGTGTGTGTGTGTGTGTGTGTGTGTTTGTGTGTGTTTTCAATAGTACTGAGTAAATGCTATACATGCCAGAATGCTTCCACTCAAAAGGAATGACCAATAAATAAGAAATTGGATTGTGGCACTGTATGACTATGACAATATGTTGTTAGAAAGCCTCTACTGATAACAAGGCAGGGTCAAAACAATCATGGGATGATATTGCAATATTCAGAGCTAAAGAAATATGAAATAATTATATTATCATATGCCATACACTTTTGAACAGCCTGTATTGTAGCATCTTTCTTTATAAGATCATCCATCTATCCATCCATCCATCTATCCATCCATCCTCTACACTGCTTATACTACTGGGCTGCAGGGAACTTGAAGCTTATCCCAGGAGACACCAGGCAGTGTACACCCTGGACAGGATGCCAGGGGCACATAGTCACACACCACAGACAATTGAGAGATGCCAATCAGCCTTCTACACATGTCTTTGAACTGGGGGAGGAAACCAGTATCTGGAGATACCTGCACACATGAAGGAGGTGGGAATCAAACCCCTAACCTTGGATGTGTGAAGCAAACATGCTAAGCATTAATCCACCAGCATCTTTTCTGAGTTATCTATTATTAAACTCAATTTATTAAATATTAAAATAAAAATAATTATTTCAGTGAAATAAGAAACTTCAATCAAGATATTATTTAATCTAAAGTCTAAATCTTACGATAGTGACAGGATGTGGTTTTCTGCTGGTGTAGCTCATTCACCTCAAAGTTTGGTGTTTGAGGAAAAGATTTTCTTTTTTGTTCACTGTAGTTGTGAAGAGTGATTATCTGAGCTACTGTAGCCATACTGTCAGCTTGAACCAGGCTGGCCATTCTCATCAACAAGGCATTTCTGCCCACAGAACTGTTATTTTTTTTGTTTTGTTCCTCACACCAGTCTGTGTAAAATCTAGATACTGTTGTGTGGAAAAAAAAGCAGCAGGACAATGATCCAAAACACACCAGCAAGTCCACCTCTGAATAGCTGAAGAAAAACAAAATGAAGACTTTGGAGTGGCCTAGTCAAAGTCCTGACCTCAATCCCATTGAGATGCTGTGGCATGACCTTAAAAAGGTGGTTCATGCTCGAAAACCCTCCAATGTGGCTGAATTACAACAATTCTGCAAAGATGAGTGGGCCAAAATTCCTCCACAGCGCTGTAACAGACTCATTGCAAGTTATGGAAAACGCTTGATTGCAGTTGTTGCTGCTAAGGGTGGACCAACCAGTTATTAGGCTTAGGGGGCAAATACTTTTTCACACAGGGCCATGTAGTTTTGGATTTTGTTTTCCCTTAATAATAAAAACCTTCATTTAAAAACTGCATGATGTGTTTACTTGTGTTATCTTTGACTAATATTTAAATGTGTTTAATTATCTGAAACATTAAAGTGTGACAAACATGCAAAACAATAAGAAATCAGGAAGGGGGCCAACACTTTTTCACACCACTGTATTTATTATTATTGTTATTATTATTATTTTTAAAGTATTATTATTATTATTATTATTATTATTATTATTATTATTGTTATTTTTATTGTTTTTTTTATTATTTTTTTATTATTATTATTATTATTATTATTATTATTATTATTATTATTATTATTCATTCATTCATTCATTCATTGTCTACCGCTTATCCGATCTACTCTCGGGTCACAGGGATCGGATCAGTCATATTATTATTATTATTATTATTATTTATAATAAATAAGTATTTATTTATTTATTTATTTATTATTATTATTTTTTTTTTTTTTTACAAATCTACAACATTCTACAAAAGATATACATATGAATCCCTATATTTGTATCCTGGAGACTAGGGGCATCTACTTTTTAAACAGGTGGAAAAAAATATTTTCATCTCACAAAAATGTGTACTTTGCTATTCACCATTTTGCTTTTCTTCACTCACAATTCTGCAGGAGTACCACTTTATGTAGAGTTCTTAATGGCCATTATGTCAGTCTGTTGTACATTCAATACAAATCCATATAGAAGATTATTAAACCCATTTTAGATTTTATTTCTAAATTCCAGCTTAAAATAACTGTGCTCTATTGGTAGAAAAGTGGTAGAAAATTTCTACATTATTTTATGCAGTTATGTCCCAAAAGAACAATATTATATCTGTAAAGAGGCACTAGATGATATAGGATCCATACACAGATTTATTAGCAGAACAGACAAATCCTAATCGGCAGACAAGGGATGTGAATGGGAACGCATGGAAGATAATCAAAACCAAAGATCAGTCAACACAGCCAAACAAAATTGTAAATGCAAAACTTTAACTTGTAAATATCGGGAAATAAAGCAAAGTTCATACCCAGATAATCCAAACAATGGCAGGTAAATGCATGGCTCAGTAAGTTCCATAAGAAATGATACTTTGTGCTGTGAGTGGAGTGCACGTGGTTTAAATGTCCTAAGATCCCGGAAGCGTTCCTTCCTTGGCAGTACTAGAATTTGGGCAAGGGCTCCCTCTGCAGTCTAATGGGAGTGCCACTAGGTGGGATGTTACAGAGCCTCCCTCCAGGAACACCTCCAGGTGTTTTAAGGCAATGGTGCACCTGGGATGTGGGGCAGGCCTGTTGGGGTGGAGCCAATGAAACTCCTCCACCAGGGCAGGGTCCAAGATCTCACTAGCGTTAACCCTTAAACATTCCTCTGGACCGTACCCCTCCCAGTCCACCAGATAATGAAGTTGGTTTCTGTGGCACCAGGAATTCAGGAGGGTGTGTACCAGGTAAGCCTGTGCCCTGTTGCTTTCCATTGAAGGTGGTGGTTCATAGCCCATGGGCTTGTTGTTGTGAAGAGAATGTGCTCGCTTGAGGAAAGACACGTGGAATGTGGGGGAGATGCGATATGATGGAGGGAGCTGGAGGTGTTATATGACAGGGTTGGTTTGTTGGATGATGCCGAAAGGGACGACAAAGCATGGGGTGAGTTTGCGGCACGTGAGTTTCAACATTACATTTTTTGTGGATAGCCAAATTTCTTGTCCCACCTGGAACCTGGGATGCGGTCAGGGTTCCCCAGACCATGGAAACAGTGGTGTTCCAGGATACACTGGAATGGAATTAGCCCTGTGGATGAATGTGTGAGTGAGTTCTGGGCATATTCCGCCCGTGTGAGGAGCTGACTTCATCGCTGTTGCTCACGACTGCAGTAAGACCAGAGGTACCAGACGATCTCTTGGTTCTGTCTGTTAGACTGTGGATGATAGCCTGAGCTGAGACTCACATTAATTTCTAGATGGGTTCAGAATGCCATCCAGATCTGTGAGTTAAACAGGGGTCCTCAATCTGATATGATGTTCTCTGGGAGTCAGTAGGTCCAGAAAACCTGATTGAACAATGTTGTTGGCTGTTTCCATGGTTGTGGGTAGGCACTTTAACGGGACCAGTCTGCAGACTTTGGAGAATCAGTCGATCAGCAGTCGATCAGCAAGATTGTGTTTTAGCCGTCTGAGTCCTGAAGGTCCATGACACAATCGACCGCCATGTGTGACCAGGGACGCTGGAGAGTGGGTAGAGGTTCTAGCAGCCCTGTCGGACACTGACGGTTCATCCTGGACTGGGCACAGGTGGCACAAGCCTCGACGTATTCCTCCACATCATGGGACAGAGAGGGCCACCAGAACTTATTCCACATCAGGGTGATGGTGTGGTGAATGCCCAGGTGACCCGACTCTGGGAGCCATGTGTACCCATTGTAGCACACAGGGACGAAAAAAGGCACATAGAGCTTGGACGGAGGACAGACTGGTGGTGGAGGTTCGGTTTAATGGTCTCACTGGATCTCCTCCATGAGGTTCCATCTGATGGGAGCAAGCACTATCAAGGGTGGTAGAATAGGCTCTGGGTGTGATGTGTCACAGGGTCATGATGCCGTGACAGAGCACCTGCTTTGCCATTCTTCTTTCCAGGCCAATCAGTCACAGAAAACTGGAATCGTGTGAAAAATTGGGCTTGTCTGGGATTCAGACATTTGACGTTACATAGATATTCAAGGTTTTGATGAGCCGTCAGTACAAGGAACGGGTGCCGTGCTCCCTCAAGCCAGTGTCGCTACTCCTCCAGTGATTCCTTGATGGACAGAAGTTCTTGATTGCCCACATCATAATTGGCTTCCACTGAGGTCAGCTTACAGGAGAAGTAGGCACATAGATAAAATTTCCCAGGGTCCCTGCGGCGCTGTGACAGAACCGCTCCTATCCCACAACTGGAGGCATCAACCTCGACAACAAATGGGAGTCTTGGGTCAGGGTGTCTGAGAATAGGGGCCATGGTAAAGCTCTTCTTTAGATGTTCAAAGGCAGTCCTGGCTTGATTTGTCCAGTGTAGTCACTTGGGCTTCCCCCGCAGAAGAGAAGTCAGTGGGTTGGCTATACTGCTGTAATTCCTGATAAACCTCTGATAGAAGTTTGCAAACCCCCAGGAAATGCTGCAAGTCCTTAATCGTGGTGGCCGCTGGCCACTCCATCACTGCTCGCACCTTACTAGAGTCCATCTCTACTCCCCTTTGTGAGATAACATATCCCAGTAAAGTTGGTGGTGTAACAGCTGATTGAGCGTGGTGTGAAGGTGGTGTACGTGATCGTCATAGCGGAATAGATTAGGATGTTGTCTTTGTAGGTGATGACATACTTGTTGATCAAGTCCTTGAATATTTCATTGATGAAGACTTGGAACACAGCAGGAGCGTTGGTGAGTCTGTATGGCATAACCAGGTACTCGTAGTGCCCCCTCGTGGTGTGGAAGGCCATCTTCCATTAGTCCCCTTCTCTGATTTGCATCAGGTTATACGCACTTCATAAATCCAGCTTATATATCACTTGAAATTTGTGAGAAATTAAAAAAAATGGAGAAATGTTCAATTTAATTTCAAATAATTTCATAATAAGGATTATTTTCCACAATTTAAAGATTTTTAGATTTTCTATAATATTTCATTTTCCAGAAAGATTTTCACTTTCTAGGATTTTCAGCAGTTTGTTCTTTAAGACATGGAATAATTCAATAATATCAGAATATAATCAGAAAATGTGCTATCCTGAAAACATACAATATCTAATGCATATGTTTCAAGCATGAGTTACAGAGCTAACCAGTAGAGAACATAAAGCTATTATTTGCTATTTATTGCTTATACGTTTTTGTGTCTTGTATTTTTATGACTCATGCAGTAATTGATTGTCGATGTTTACTCTGGAGGATTGCAGGTTTTGCTTTGTTCTATCACTGTTTGTGTACCAGAATATTTTTTCTTCAAATTTCTCCCACACAGAGTAAAAATACCTAAAATTCTCATTGGTGCTATCCAATTGTTCGTGCTAGTGTGTGTGTATGTGTGTGTGAGAGAGTGTGTGTGTGTGTGTGTCTGTGTGTGTGTGTGTTTATTGTGGAGACCATGGCACATTAGCACACTCATGCTGTGGGAACAAAATTCTTGTTCTTGCTCATTTGTGCTCAGGAGACAATGCTGATATGTGTGGTGTAAAAAAATGTTGACCCCAAAATGCACATACACCTAACATCATGATAAAGTTTCTAATCTCAGAAGAAGAATCTATAGTGTGAATGAAAATGGTCTTGTGCTAATTTAATTTAATTGAAATTTGAGTTAGAAAAAAGAGCAAGTCTCTGTTTGTGCACCTGGAGGTGAAATAGAGCAATAAACTCAGAGCTATGAACTGAGCTAAAAAGATTAGCATGATAAAATCTGATGCTGTAATCAAACACAATTTAGGGTGATCACAGGGAACAGGGACGAATATTTATACAATCTTTTATACAACTTGCTTTTATTTTGTGGGAGTCATTGTAAAAGACAAAGGCACTACAAGTCTAGCTATTCTGTGTGGGATTTAGTGTTGTTGAGTCCTGGCCTCTCAACTCAGAGGTTGCTGGTTTGAATCCGACTCATGCCCACTCACTGTATTCTGAGCAATGCAAGAAAGGTTAGAAGGTGGATGTGGAGAGGGATGGGGAGGAGAGTGGGCGGGGCATGAGAAAGGTTAGAAGGTGGATGTGGAGAGTAGTAGGGGAGGAGAGTGGGCGGAGATTTAGAGAGGTGAGAAGGTGAAAGTGGAGAGTGATGGGGGGAACAAGTGGGTGTAGCAAGAGAGTGGTGAGAAAGTAGATGTGGAGACTGATTGAGGACGAGAGTTGGCGATGCATGAGAGTGGACATTGACGTGAGAGTGGGTGGAGAATAAGAGTGGCATGTTGATGGGGAGAATAATGTGAGTGGAGAGTGGGAGGAACATGAGAGTGATATGAGAGGAGGGTGGGTGGAGCATGAGAGCATTGAGAAGGTGGATGTGGAGAGTGATGTGAGGAGACTGGGTGTAGCATGAAAGTGTTGGGAGAGGGGGAGTGGGTGGAGCATGTGAGCATTGAGAAGGTGGATGTGGAGAATAATGTGATCGGAGAGTGGGCGGAGCATGAGAGTGGTGACAAGGGAGAGTGGGCAGAGCATGAAAGCTTTGAGAAGGTGGATGTGGAGAATAATGTGAATGGAGAGTGGACGGAGCATGAGAGTGGAGAGTGATGTCAGAGGAGAGTGGGCGGCGCATGAGAATCGCATATGGATGTGGAAAATGACACCCAAAAAAATCCTGGGTAATTTTTTTTTTTCCCCGCAGTATTCCTGATGCATCCCAAAACACGAACCTCTCTCTTCAAACTTCATAAATCCTTTCTCCTCCTGCTGTTCCAACCCTGGGGGGAGCAGCTGCCAGGATTTTACACCCCAGATTTCTGGAAATTTGAGGTATGACAGAGTTTGTTGTTAAAAGCAAGTCGTGAGTGTGGAAGCATACAGAGCTCTATAAAAAATTCTGTGAATGTTCTGTGAAGTCTCGGACAGATTCACACTGAATAAGTTACTCATTTCAGTGTCAGAAAATAAACATATGCTAATTAATACACAGTATACAGTCTCACACATTTGCACTGTTAAGATGTATAGTTAGCAGGATGTGTCTATAGCGTAAAGTTTCGGTGGAGAGGAACAAACGGAGTGTGATGAAAGTGATGAGGACGGTCAGAGTGCCTCAGGAGAGGAACGAGGGAGGACAAGAGAGGACACGTGTCTCTGGGAGCACGCAGCCAGCTGTGAGACTCCATGAACAGACAGGGTGAGCTGTCAGAGCAAAGCATGCTGGGATAGTATTGTGAGAACATGTATTCAGCCGTGTGAGAAGGAAAGAGAGGGAGAAAAATGAGAGAGAAGAAGAAAGTCACTAAGGAGAAAAAGCTTATTTTGTTCGATACAATGGTGAAAAACGGATCACTGAATGTTACAGAGATATTATAGCTTCTAATTTTTTTTATTGGTCTGCACATACTGTATATAACATGCACAGAGAGAAAAAGCAACACCAGTGGAAATTAGCTGTGTCCAATCTTTTTTCAAAGGGAGCTCAGATCAGATTAGACTTAAATAACTAATAACTAATAAGATTAGATCTGTCATAAAAATGTACAGATCTTGTGTATACAGTGTGTATATATACCTGTTCGGGGTCGCAACATGTCCACGGTGGCTTAGTGGTTTGCACGTTCGCCTCACACCTCCAGGGTTGGAGGTTCGATTCCCGCCTCTGCTATGTGTGTGTGGAGTTTGCATGTTCTCCCCGTGCTTTGGGGGTTTCCTCTGGGTACTCCAGTTTCCTCCCCCAGTCCAAAGACATGCATTGTAGGTTGATTGGCATCTCTAAATTGTCCGTAGTGTGTGTGTGATTGCGTGAGTGAATGAGAGTGTGTGTGTGCCCTGCGATGGGTTGGCACTCCGTCCAGGGTGTATCCTGCCTTGATGCCCAATGACGCCTGAGATAGGCACAGGCTCCCCGTGACCCGAGAATAGATCGGATAAGCGGTAGACAATGAATGAATGTTAATGCAGTCTGCTGCCACCATCAGGTGAAAGAAAAATTACAAGGTTCATATAACCACAGGCCAGTTAAAGTTTTTTTTGTGGACTGGACTAGCCAGACATGCCCTTCTCACTGCTCAAGTGTGATAAGTGATCTAAAGAATCTATGCTAACAGCTGTACAAATCAGTTATTCCTGACTATATATTTTTCTGAAGTCTGCAACCAGATCTGACCATCTTCCATCAGTCACGGCAAGACTTTATTCCATATAATTAGCTTTTCTTCAACATTCGTTAACACTGAAAGCTTGGCTATTGACCCATTTTCAGACGGTATGTAAAATATGTGATTGCATTAATCAGGCCAGCTTGTGCTTTCAGTCAGTGACATATCTTTAACTTTCCAGATGGTACTGAGTTATTCCAGAGTAATTTCCTTATTGTATCTTGGTGATTAATCATACACATACAGCCTTCTGTCCAGCTCAACCAATAGGAAAGCATGATTTATTCCCTCTATTTTCTCCATGAAGCTAACAATGTTCTCTGCAGAGTCAGAGTGAGGAGCAATGTTCTACGCAAAGCAAGAGAAGGGAGCAAAGTTCTACACAAAGCAAGGAGCAGAATGGGGGTTGGAGGCAGGGGGTAGCGACAGCTTCACCAAGCAAAAATGCAGACCGTCGTCCTCGGTGGAGCAAGGAGCTGGAGCAATGTCCAAACAGGAGCTGGGTGGCATAGTGACATTCAAGGCAGAGCAGGAAGATGAAGCGACACCCACATGGCAAGACTGAGATCTATAGTGACATCCTCAGAGGGGTTAGGGGGATGCCCTTAATGGAGCAGGGAGGCAGAACAATGTCCTTAAAAGAGGAGAGAGGCAAAGCAACATCCACATGCAGCAGGAATGACATTTTCAAAAGAGCAGGGAAGGAGAGCAATGTCTAAAGTGGGGCAAGAACATAAAGCATAGTGTCCTCAGCAAAACAAGGGAGCAGAATGCCATCCAAACTGGAGCAGGGAAGGTGGGGGACTGTTCCAGCCATGAAGGGAGCCCTCTTGTGAAAAATATTCCTAGAGGAGGCATCTGAGCTCACGCCCAGCCATGCGCTGGTCCAGGAGGGACTCAAGCCTGTCAAGCTGCCTTGACATCTTGGATCTGCTCCTCTTGGTCCACTTACACAGCCAGAAGCCTGCTCCATCCATAGTCTGCTACATCGGTAGGTCATGCTTTCTGTCATGCAGTTGTAGAGGCAGTGGATGCAGGACCAGACTTCAGCCTCATACAATTCAATTCAATTTCAAAAAGTTTAGTTATCCCCAATGGACAATTTAAGGCACGCAGAGTAGTTAAAAAAAGATCAGTGCAAATACAAAATAAAATAAAATACAATAAAATAAAATTGTTGTATGATGATAAATGGAATAAGTCCGTTAGTGCAAAAAGCTTTGAGTACACATTTGCATAAAATATCTGTAAAAGTAAACATGTGTATAAAATATAAAATATTTGTAAATAAATATGTCCATGAATCTATTTGAAGGAGTGTGGGTTAGAGGTGGAAGAGGGTTATAATGTAGAGAATGGTGTTTAATGAGTTGACGGGAGAGGATGGAGGGGCAAGGATAGTTGTGAGTTGAGGAGTTGAACAGCCCTGGGAACAAAGGTTGTTCTTCTCTGAGTCCTACAGCTGGGGCATCGTAGCCGTCGTCCTGATGGGAGCCACTCAAATGCAAGGAACAAGACATGAGAGGGGTCCTGTAAGATCCTGGCAGCTGACCTCAGTGACTGCTGCTCACAGAGGGTGGAGAGGGCTCTGGCTGGTAGTCCAATTAGTCTGGAACACACCTTAACTGTGTTCTGCAGATGAGTTCTATTTTGGAAACTAATAGAATGAAACCAACATATGACAGAGAAGGTGAGTACACTTTCAACAAAGGTGTAGTAGAATGTCTATGATCGAAGCTATGGAAGGTTAAGACACGACAAGACAATGTCAACAGGACTCAACTAGGGGTGCTAATTAGGGGAAACGCAGAACAGATGTGGGTGCTAGTGAGACATGTGACCAGGTCATGTGATCTGCATGGTGCTGATGGGAAATGTAGTCCAGTACTAATTCAGCATAACCCTGACCAAGCTATAATTCTTTATTATAATGAAGGCGAAGGACTTCCCCGTGCAGGTCCGAATCCTGCCGACTACGTACTTTTTGCTGTTTGTTGAGAACCGGTTCATGGTGTCTGTTCCCCAAATAACTACTCTATTATTCCCCAAATAGTTCAAAATCCATTTATGTGTCCTTAATGAAAACTCATGATCCTCTTGAGGTATTGAGCCAATACAGTGGAGGGGTTGAGTTTCAACAACTGACCGACTTTGATGACTGTATTTCAACTTGGGCATGGTGTGTAACGCAGTTGGTCTTGTATTCAGCATGTCAGGATGACCAAGTGTCTTGTTATACTAATACATAATAGTAAGTGGAGAACATTTTAGTTAACAACAATCAGATTACTCATTCAAATTCTGGATTGAATCTTTGGTCATCTAATAACCAATAACGTCAAGCTACCAGGCTACTCAACTGTTTTTTCAACCAGGATGTGTTTTGTTTTCAAACAAGAAAAAAAGACCACCCCATGGTGCAAAACATACTGAATATTACAAAGTTCTAACACTGGAGACTCCTTCTTTAAATGAAAAATAAATAGAATACTGTTTATGAAAATCTGTTTGTTGTTAGCTGAAGAAACAATAAGATTTACATTACAGCCAGAACTGGTGTTATACAAAATGATCACCTTGTAACCAATCAGATTCAAGAATTCCTCAGGTATAAGAGATTAAAAACTCCAGGCAGAGAGAAACTCGAGCTGTGGATGCAAGCTGCTACACCATTGTGCCACTTTTTTAATATTTCCTTAATCCTGAAGGCTTAAGGGTTTTCCTCTGGACATTCTGTTGTAGATGTATCATGCTGTGAATGCATCATACCATTACACTCTTCCAGTTAATATTACCTTTTTTTTTATTATTATTACTTACAGAGCAGCATTCTTTACAAAAGCAGGTACTTTTTTAAATGCTTGCCAAATAGACCTGTATGATTTACTAAACTGACATGTGAGTAAATTGAAATATTAGAATACAAGCTAAATAATGATGAATGAACATCTCAAACCTTTATGATGAACAAAAATACAAAAAAACAACAACATCAAGGACAGCATCCTACTCCATCCACACTAATCAGTTCCAAATGTTACTTTAAAAGACAAAGCAATGACCAAATAAATAAATAAATAAATAAATTAATTTAATTTAATGAATAAATACACTAGAATTCAGGGTATGATAATCACACACTTGTACATGCTACGAAAAATAAAAAATAAAAAATTTAACCTGATCTAGAAGCAACAGTTTTTTCCTTTCCTTTTTCATCATTCACCCCACTGCATTAATATTGCCTGTATTTAATAAATATTTTAGAATTCTTAGTCACACTATACTGTCTAATTTAGTGGCGTGATCAAAAATCAGTCAGTCGTCAATAAATGAACTGATCCATAAAGTGAATATTTTGTAACAGGCCTGAAAACAAACCTGACTCAGTCCTCTGGGATTTGATCACAAAACCACTTCCAATTAGCTAGCGCTGCAGGATGAACGGACTCCGGTAGGAGATGCCAGAATGCCTGTTTTATTTATTTTTTTTCAGTTAATGAACATTATTTTTAGCTCCTGCACGCAGCCGCTGCCGCTGCTGCCACCTCAACAAACCTGTTTCCTCTAGTGAAATATCTGTCTAACAAATCAACCAGGATCTATTTTTTAGATCAAATATGCACCAGCAATATCAAATATACAGAGAATTAGAAAGTCATTTATCTTTAGGTTTGAACTTGTTTACAGGAGAAATAACTCTAATATCATGCATTTCTTCTAAGCAATGAGATCCCTGTGATGATGCATGTGATGATTTCTGAGATCGTTGAGCTCAGATCAGACAATGCGTATATTCATTTGCATATATTACGAATTTAGTCACTGCTTCCAATTATCATGTGATTGACAGTTCTGTGTCAGCTAATTTACATCTGTATGATTATGAGAACAATCAGAAACATACATTATAATTAGCTTCTTTTTTTTTCTCGTCCAATGGAATTTCATTCCCCGGATCGTTTTCAGTGTCTTGGTCAGGATAGTGGAGGTTCATGAAAGAGCTGGTGCCAATATACCCTGAATGGGATGCCAATCCATTGCATCATTTAGATCTTTGGGAAGGGAAGGAAACTGAAGAACCCGGTTGGGAATGAGGAGAACATGAACAAAAACTCAAGACAGGAACCTAATATCAGGTAGCAGGCATGGACGCAAGTGCAGGTGAACAAAGGTTTATTGAAAAAGCTGGGAATGCAAATCCAACCTGTCAGACACACAAAAAAAACAAAAAAAAAAAAACCCAGCAGAAACAGAAACAAGAACAAAACCAGAGTGTCAGAATAAAAAAAAATACCAAGGTTTGGAAATAACTTGCAACAAATACAAAGTATGTATATTTTGAAGTGAGCATGTGAGTGAGGAGACCTTAAATTCCATGAATGTGACTATTGTTGTTTTTATTCTGCATCATTTTTTATTATAAATATCCTTAGTACTAGGATGATGCACTTATCAAGCAAAAAAACATATGTAGAGTGTTGGACAGTTCATGCATACAACCCATGCAGCTTTGCTTACATAGCAGAAAAGGGGAGGGGCTACCAGCCGAATGAGCTGCTGAACGAGAAACGATTTTCAAGATGGCCGATGACACTCAGGTGGTACTCCATTTGAGATGATACTACCCTTTAAAAAATTCAAGCACTAGATTTTAACAAAGTGCACAGTGTAAGTGCATAGCTTGTAGTATGTCATTCAGGACACAGCTAGAGGTTGTTGAGTATTTTAGTTTCCTGGAGCCATGTTTTTGTAGCCTGCATTGTGTTTTGGGAGTATCTAGATATGCTTTCAACCACTAGATTGATTGACTATAAGGATTCAACCAGGATCTTGAAGAAGAATAAGAAGCCGTTATTATCACCACGCATACATTACAGCACTGTGGAATTCTTTACTACACATATCCCAGCTGTGGAGTTGGGGTCAGAGCACAGGGGCAGCTATGACGCAGCACCCCTGGTGTCAGGAACTACCAGGACAGTTCCCCGCCAGACCATTAGAGGGGATGCTGGCAGGTGATTCATCATAGCCTGCTTTTTTGTTTGTGTATTCCTCACATGTTTTGTGCCATGCCCCTCCTATTGTTTTGCTTTCTCATGATGTCACCTGTTCCCCATTTACCCTAATGTTCTGTGCTATATATATCAGACCTTTTGTACCTGTCTTCATCAGTCATTGTTTGTTTGTTGTTTGTTCAGGCGCTGTCATGTTCTCGGTTCCATGTTACCGTTGTATTTTGTTGATCATGTTTTATTTGTCCCGTGTCTTGTGTTAGTTTTGTGTTGAGTCATGTTAATAAAGCAGCTCACGATTACCACAGAGATCCGGATTCAATTCCCGCTTCGGGAATTGAATTCCGATTGTTACACCTGGAGCAGAAGGGTTAAGGGCCTTGCTCAGGGACCCAACAGAGGCAGTGCTGGGGCTCAAACCCCAACCTTCTTATCAACAACCCTGAGCCATCATACTTTGTATGAGTTTTTTTTTTCTTTGGTTGGGATTTGTAATCCAAATCAAATCAGTTTCATGGAAAAAAGTGACAAGGTATTGATATTCAGTTTGCATACATTGCACAAAATAAAATGTGTGAAGTGATTGAGACTAGGCTGGATGGATGGATAAGACATGGCTGCAGAGCAAAATCCATAAATTTACAATAAACCATTCGAGAAATTCTAAATGTGTGAAGTAAACTCTCAGCATCACAACATGAACATGAACAGCATGTTCCTTATACTGAGAACATTCTGAAAAAATTAGCAAAAGCTCTTTATTGTTGTCTTTGATTGATTAGTTCCTAAGGGAGCGTCTCAATCAGCTGCCCAGTTGTCAGTGTGCTGATCAGGGAGTCAGCCATTTTTAGGTCTCTCTCTTTCTCTCTCTCTCTCTCTCTCTCTCTCTCTCTCTCAATCACAGAATGATTCCATTGCACAGGAACCTTTGCTCACTAAATCATCCCACAATGCACTGCAAAAGAAAGCAAAAACAGGGTTATCCTGGTATTTTATATAAATTAAGCAATCTGAGAATGTTGATCTGTACTACACATCTTATAAATGGGAATTAAAGTGTACCATGTTTTCCTAAAAGCAGAACAAACAAACAATAAAACCCAGCTAATATGGAGTCTTTTTGCATTCTCATTTTAACGCCAGAGACGTACACAAAGAAGCCAATGCATAAGATATAGTCTGAACCAGGAGTGCGTAGAGTGCATCTATGCAAATACTGACATTATTCGCAAGTGTATCAAACAGAATGTTATGCTCTATTGTGTCAAATTCTGCACCAGGCAGTATGAGTAGAGAGAGAGAGATATCCACAGAGGATATAAGTAAGCCATTAGTTACTTTGACAAGCGCTGTTGCAGTGCCATGATGAGGTCTAAATTCAGACTCAAACTCCACGGGCACATTTCTCTGCAGGAAGAAGCACAGTTGGACAGAAATAGCTTCTTCTACAATTGTAAAAGGAAAAAAAAAATGAGTATGAGATTTGAAATCGGTCTAAATATAAAACACAACGTGGTCAGTTCATGTAGAGGTACGATTAAGCCTTATGTTAACTATAAGAGGATCTGGTTTAGGGTTACTGTAGATGCGCTTGGTATGTGCCAGAAGTATAAGGATAAATTAATGAAATTTATTCATTGTCTACCGCTTATCCGATCTATTCTCGGGTCACGGGGAGCCTGTGCCTATCTCAGGCGTCATTGGGCATCAAGGCAGGATACACCCTGGACAGAGTGTCAACCCATCGCAGGGTACACACACAATCACACACTACGGACAATTTAGAGATGCCAATCAACCTACAATGCATGTCTTTGGACTGGGGGAGTAAACCGGAGTACCCGGAGGAAACCCCCGAGGCATGGAGAGAACATGCAAACTCCACACACACGGCAGAGGCGGGAATCGAACCTCCAACCCTGGAGGTGTGAGGCAAACTAGACCAAGAGCGATTAAGGAAATTATCTTTTTTTTTTTTTTTTAAAGGGTTTGATAATAGTATTTGCTCAAATGTAGACATTGTACAGGATTTTCAGCTGTCTTTCCTTGAAACTCTTTTGTCTCCCAAAATATAAATAATCTAGTGTAACCCAGGGTTATTCGAACTCAGGGTTCGGAGTTCAAGGTTTGTTGTTGAATTGGGATTTGGGAAATCAAATATGTCCTCTTCTGGATCCACTGGTTGATTATAGTCCAACTGGGTGTCTCACCATATATTGTGGGGTCTGATGCTTTGTGCCAACAACAAAACACTCATAAAATACCATCACATTATCATTAGGCTTAAGGATCACAAGTTAAGTAACAGTTACTTTAGCTCTATAGTGTAGATTTTACAGTACAAGAGTAAATGCAATTTCCAATACATATTTGCAGAACTGCATAGGAAATAAGTTTTATACTTATTTCTTATTAAGAACAGTAGCTGTTTTAGTAGCTCAAAACAAAATAGATCTTGATATTGTAAAATAAAAAGATACAAAAGATGAATATTGTACTGAAACTAAGGTAATAATTAAAGTACTAATTAAAGTATTGTGTGATTTTGATCTGTCATTAATGTGCATGGTCAATGACCACTGTTGACCACTGTTCAACCTATTAACCTATCAACAGGTTCAGGAGGCGGGACTATGTCCCTTAATGCATTTTGATTGGCTTAGGCTGAGCGCAACATAAATCCTCTCTGTAATTTGCAATTTTCCAAGCTTTTATATTTAGTAACTGGGTTACAGTAGTATTCTGACTAGTCAGTTACTAAGGAAACTAATCATATTAATGCTTCAAATCTGCATGAATAATAACCTCTTGCTCACATAAAATTGTGCTTCTTCTATTCGTATCGGTACACGTATCTGATTAAAAAACATTTAGAATGCATTTGTTTTCATATTTGGTTACAGATGATTAAAAACAAGTAAACAAAATGGGTTTAAGATCAATATTTAGCCACTACAAGCAAAAACAGAGTCCTTCAATGTCTTCTACAAACCATTACCTGAATTTTTATGAGAATTCCAGCTGAACACTGTCAGCGAGGTGAACATGCTAGAAACAAAATTGCATTTGTATTGCATTTATTTATCTGGCAGACGCTTTTATTAAAGTGACCTTCGTGTAAGTCAGAGTCCAGTACAGACTGTGATACAGACTTCTAAGAGCTGACCAGAAGCATGAGCAAGACCGTTAAAGCAAGATCTACAGCTAAACATTAGCCACAAACCAAAAATTAAACTACATGTGACACATTTAAATATATGATAAAATACACTAATTGTAGGAGGAAGAAGAACACACACACATCTGTTCAGCTGAGCTATATCTGTTAGCTTTCCATCAACTAATCAGTCGAATCAGTTAACTAATGAATCTTCCTGCTGGTTTTATATGCTGTTTGTTTTAAGACACCAAGGAAGTCTTCATTTAAAACTGTTTTTCAGCTTACTTTAACTTACTTCATGAGTTTTGAAATAACAGTTAGCTAACTGTTGTCTCTGGTATCAGTTTCTGACTCACAGTATACAGGAAGAAGTGTCAGTTTTCAGAAGAATGAGTAAAATCGCATAACGTCAGCTCTGGTAGTGAGAAATCCTGTAAGAGGATGAGGTATAAAATCACTGTAACTATATTAGCTGGGAAATATGGACAGCTCTTGGATATCAGTGACTAGCCAGAGGCAAATGACCAATAACGAACTAGCTAGCTTTCAGTGCTTAAGTGTAATCTAAGGCTAGCTGATTAGCTGAAGTTACTGCTGAATATTTCATTTTAAGGCAAATCGAGTTAACTAACTCCTACTGCATGTTGCCAGGGTTTTAACTGTTTGCATTATTTGGTATTTCCTTTGTTTGTCCAATTTCTTAATATTTTGGGTTTATTTATACAAATACAAGTCTGTATCATCGATGTCAATTTAAAAAAAAAAGTTATATTTATATTAGTTTAGCTAAAGTACTAGTAAAGCTAAAATACTAACATTCTGCTCTGTGTAACATAACCAAATATATCTACACGTGACAAAATCTGAATCTGGTAAAATCTTTACATTAAAAAATCTACATAATAAAACAAAATAAATCCTACCACAGTCAGTGAAACATTCGGCATGTCCCCGGTCTTATCTATAACCTGTTAGCGCTAGTGGAAACAACGCTAAAAAAATGGTGTTACCAAAAGCTCGTCTCTCCATAAAGCTTATTTAATCATATACGCAGCATCTGTAAATATTGTGCTTGCTTTTTTGTTGTGGTTTACTTAATCACATTTTAACAAGATTAAAGCCTGGGACAGGCACGGACGGCGAGATAACATTCACGAGCACATCCTCTCCTCCTATCTCTCATTCCCTTAATGCTTTTTTTCCTCCTGTCCTTTTTTTTCGATCCCTCATCCGTAGGAGATTTCAGGCCCGTGTTTTTCCATTTTCTTGCTTTTTTAAATCTTTTTCAAGCTCCATCTACAAAGCATCTACAGGAGTGTTTAACAGTAAAGCTTTTTTTTTCTTTATTTTTGTCAATTCTCTAACGAGATTTCATCACTGTTCATTTGTAACAGATTTAAAAAAAAACATTTTAAGCATTTCGTATGCATGAACATATTAAGTCTATATCAGGGTGAGACAAAAGCAAATGCAGAGACAGAAAAAGAAAACAGGCGAGGTTCAGGTGATTTATAAACAACGATATCAGTGTAACCCAAAAGAGAAAATAGAACAATATTGGAAACCAGGAGATCTGAACACAAAATTAAGGCTTCAAAACAGGCAAAGATGCACAGTGACTTAAATTCACAAAGTAATTAAAGGGCAAACTGAAAACTATATTGAGACTAATAAGGAAACACAGGGAAGACAACCAAAGAGACAAGAGTAAGTGATTAAAAAAAACAAGTATCATTTAATGCCTCTACCGTGTGTGTGGAGTTTGCATCTTCTCCCAGGGCTTCAATCATAGAAATGTCAATCAGCCTACAATGTGTATCTTTGGACTAGGGGAGGAAACTGGTGTACCTGGAGGAGGAAACACCCATGGCATGGGGAGAATGTGCGAACTGTCAGGGATTTCCACTGGCTTCTCTGGTTTCCTCCCCCAGTCCAAAGCCATGCGCTGTTTGGTAGCTAATAGTCTAATTTAGCATTTTTTATTATGCAGCAAAAAGGAAAGAAAAACTTGAAATTCTTTTCTTTTCCTTTTTTTCTTACCTTCCCTTACCTTACCCCGCTTGCCTTACCTTCTGTCACTGACCTCTAGTACCAATTCTAATTAGCATTTGGGTTACAGCCAAACTTACACCACCTTCCTTTGCTTGTGCCTAATTAAAAGAAAACCTACCTAAAACACACTGCACACACACAAACAAACAAAACATGAGGCTCGAGCGACATGAAATAAAAAGGTTTGAATACATCTCACCGTAGTGGCACAGCAGACACATTTCTATCTCCACAGGGAAAAAAGCTCCATTTTATACCTTTCATTATGGCACAAAAGACTCTGACAGCTTTCTGCTCACCTCCAGCTGCTAAAAGGAAATTCTCCATTATTATCTCCCACATTACTCCACTGCTTTACAGATAACGCCTAACACATTTGCCTCCTTTTGTCCAATAAAGCTGTCAATCTGGTACAATGGAATAATGCTGACCTGACCCTGATGAGTTATGCATTTAATATGATATACACAGGAGGAATCGTAAGCCAGGACAACTCAGAAATCTGCAAGATGGACTGACAGCAAAAGACTGACAGCTCAGGGCCATGTGTTCTGTAGGTTGTCTGGGTGTAATTCCATTATTTGAGTAAAGTTGTGTAGTTATTAAATGTGTGTGCTGTATACAAAGTAGGGTGCTAAAGCCTTTGCTTAGGTTTTGATTGGAATTAGTATGCTGGACAGGTCTGCATTTCTGAACAACATGGCGAGGTACGGAAATGAAACGACTATCTCAAACAATGATGGGTTGTTTTTTTTTTACTAGTGAAATAATCTTTGTATTAAAGATGGCTATGTGCGTGACTTCACATATGCTAGAGTACGTCGAGATTAAATTCTCACCAAAGGTTATTGCTATTTATCCACCAAATGCCATGATGTTTCTGTTTCTTTTCTGAGGCTTTAGAGTTTGAACTACTAATGCAGTTCATTTTATAAAGGTTACTTATGAAAATGATTCCAAAGTTAAACAAATGTACACTTTACATATTGGTAAAATACTATGCTTGACTATTTATCTCATTGCTCAATTCATTCTTCTCTAAGAATTATTTATTCATTCATTTACCTTTCACTTTTCCTAGTGGGGGTTGAAGTGACAGGAACTGAGAAGATCAGCCCAGACTTCTGTATTTCAGTTTCTCCATGGGGATATTTCCCAAGTCAGCTGTATGATATAATCCAGAGGTGTCCAATCTTATCCAGAAAGGGCCGGTCTGGGTGCAATCCAATCATGCAGAAGCCATGCCTCATAGTATTTTGATAGCCAAGGTCAATGATTAAACGTGTGGAATCAGGTGTGGCTCCTGCTTGATTGGAAGGAAAATCTGCACCCACACTAGACCTTTGCGGATAAGATTGGATATCTCTTATATAATCTTTTCAGCAGGTTCTAGCTCTCCATCCAGTGGAAAGGTTCTTAAAAGGGTGTGTTCTTGTTAGGCACCAAATCTATCTCAACTGGCTTAACCCTATTTCAATTGGAGGAACCTTTTGGAAGAACCTCATTTCCCATGCCTGGAATAAATTCTTTCTGTCACTACCCACAGCTCATGATCTAGATGATCACCTGAATGGAGCATCTCAAACATTTCCTCAGACTCATTCTGATTCATTTCAGGAATTCATTTCAGCCAAGAATTTCATACATGGTCGTCTCTAGAGTTTAGACAGAATGATGAAGAACCAAAATTACTCCAGTGAGCAGCAGTTCTGTGGGCAGAAAAGCCTGGTTGATGAGGCCATAGCCTTGACGTAGATAGGCTACAACAGCAGAAGACCATATTGGTTGTCCTCATGTCAGCCAGGAATCTGAGGCTACTCCGGGCACTGAAAGTTGAAGAACAAATAAACATCGTCTGGTCTGATGAAGCCAGATCTTAGCTGTAACATGCAGATGGTAGTTTCAGAAATGGCATTGACAGCATGAATCCACGGACCCAACCTACATGCCTTGTGTTAACAGATCAGTCCTATTGAGGATGTGGTGTAACAGCACGGGGAATGTTTTCTTTGCATACACTGCACCCTTTAATACCAGTGGAGGATCATTTGATTGCTACAGCTTATTTGAGTATTCTTTTGCAATCTTAGTGCAAGTCATCTCAAACTGGTTTCAAGAGTCCAGTGAACTTTAATGGCTTCTACGGTCAACATATCTGAATCTGGGAGAAAATCTTTGGGATCTGTGATAATGCAGCATATACGCCAGGCTGACAGTTATGCAATTATATGATGCCAATAAGTCAACTTTTCAGAAAAAAGTGTGGTCGGTCCTGCCTTTTCCCAGCATAGTGGCGTGTACTTCCATCCATTTTCTTTAGCACTAATCCTACACATGGTTGCAGGGAACCTGGATCCTATTCCAAGGGGACTTTAGAACAAGGCAAGGGACACCCTGGATGGTGTGCCAGCTAATCTCAGGGCACAATCACACACCACAAATAATTTATAGATGCCTAGGGTTAGCCTATAACGCATGTCTTTGGACTGAGAGAGGAAACCTGTAGGAAACCCCTGAAGCATGGGGAGAACATGCAAACTCCACGCACACAACCTCTATGCCACCATATCTTTGGAGTGTACATCTCCATATCCAATAAAATGCATCAAATACCCATGCAATTCGTGCTGTAGGTGCTAGTAATTGTTACTCGGCTTAAAATGCAGTATCTGTAGAACTTGAACTGTTAGTTCTGTTAATTTAGCCCATCAAAGTGATTTGGATTTGTACTCTGAGTTTGCTTTCACCATCTTGAGCAATTTGTCTGTATGAAGGCAGTGTGTCAGACTGCTGAACCTAACTAAATCATCTTAAAAAGGTCTACAAAGGTGATAAACATTCCGCTCCAAAAAAACCCCAACTTTTTGACATGATTATTACATTTGGAGTAAAAATGCTGTTTCTACTGTACAGTATACTGGAGACCACTCACCCTTGATAATCAATACTATTTATTTGCGCTGAAGAGCTGTGTATTATATACAGTACACACCTTACCTGGCTTTTTCTCAGTAACATAAGAGCAACACTGTTGCTAGGTAGTAAATTGTAAAGACCCGATCACCGTAATCTGTTACTGGTATTGAATGGATATATACAGTAAACATGATAAGTAAGACTATATTAATAGTAATTTATTAGCAGTGTTTACAGTTATTTACCTTATAAACTACGGTAAGGGTTAACAGAGCAGAAGACATTTTGCAGAAGACAAGTCAGAAAAAAGGACTTTGCAATGAAACAATTAATCAGCATGGCTTTAAATATACAAATCAATCAGGATAATGTAAAATAGGTGACCACAATAGATAACAGACCAATGACACAACACGAGCACAGACAAAACAAAGCAAAATGTCTCATGGACGAGCATAAACAAAAGCACATGGTGATCGTGGCTAGGGGGAAAAATGATCTGAAAGGGGGAATCCATGGAAAAAAAACTTTCTCTTTGCTAAACAGAAATTGCTTGTAGGTATTGACTGGTTAGTAAGTTAGTCAGTTAATTAGTTAATTAACAATAATATGATCAGTAAAGATGCAACTTTTACTAGGAAGTTCAGCAAACCGAAGTTTTCCTAATGTGTATTCAATAAATGTGAGAGTAGGTATGCAAATTGTCCTAAATAACTCATTAGCACACAGACACACACACACACACACACACACACACACACACACACACACACACACACACACACACACACACACACACACACACACACACACAATCACAAGCAGTGTGTGAAGGACGAAGCTGCAGGTGTCAGCAGTAGGAGCCGAGTGTGATTTATGAGGACTTGTCACAACAGGAGTGTCAGCACTGTCATATGCTCCAGAGAGACACTACGAACAGGAAGCGTGTTCATGTTAGGGGTTAACAGTGTCAGCAGACACTTTCATGATGTGACAGGTGCCTATGATTACCAACGTCAATGAATTTAAAAGCCATGCACTTATTTCCACCTCAATCTTTCTGTCCCGGCAAACTGACAGCAAGTTCGTCATTCAGATTAGAAGGAAAATGCCTTATTTCAGCTTTGCTAGATGTTGGGAGAGGAAGAGGGTATAAATAATCATGGCTCATCCAGAGAAATTGAATGGCAGACCATTAAGCTATTATTGTAATTTTGAATTGTTCAGCAGTCTGGCTTCACTCATAATAGACAATGTTCGGCAATCGTACACGCTGTTTAAGAAGAGATTATTTCAAATTGAGACGAATCTATTTTCGCTGGATGGGAAATCCTAACATGACTTTAAAATATGTCTGAATGTCTTATTTGCACACTGACACAAATAATGACTCAATTAATACATATTTTATGAGTGCCTTCAGCTAATAAGTCGCTTTTGTGTGGAATTACTGCCTAGAATGCTGTTTGAGACATACCGTATATTTGAGTAGTCTTATTAGATTATAAGAAACTAGATGGAAAATGATGGACCAGCAATTTCAGAAATAAAATTTTTTATAAATTTTTATTTCATGTTAAGATGGATAAAAGAGGTTAAGATGATAAAGTCGCCTGGCATTTTTGTGCTTTATTTACACTGTGCTTTTAAACACGGATGTTTATATGCAAATGTGTCTGAGGGGGTCCTGCGTAAGCACTCTATTGCCCCAGTGGATCTTCTGAATGAACCGAATCTGAATGTTCTTCCTCTTTAGCCTTAAACTTGTGCTTTCCACAAGTAGCACTGTGCATCAGCAGAAAATTTTACTCCATTACGATGGATGTGCATTAATGAACCCACTTAGACAATGAGTCACTGACAGTGAGTCAAACACTGAGTCAGCGAGTCAAACAGTCAGTACTACGACTGGTACAAATTGATAAGCTCATGTGTATATACACTTTTATCATCATTCATAAAAAAAAATGCCTATATTTATAGAGCTAAAAGTCATGAACATACTTCTTTCATCACGGAAAATAATAGATAATATTGATGGATTCGAAGCATTCCTCTACAAGTCACTAGGCCTGCTACTGAAATATGGTCTGCATCCTGATAAGATCTGTTTGTGTTTCGATCCGGGGTAACCATAGAAACAGTTCAGCATGCCATTTTCTCCACTTTCAGGCTTGACGGGTTAGAGATCGCCTCAGAATTTGGCAGATGTCCCATAATTCAGGCTGCAGTGTGAGTTTCTGAGCACTAATATATTTACAAAGTACACTGCAGCTTAACAAAGCTGAAAGGAAAAAAACAAAAAAAACAAAACAAAACAAAAATAGTCCTGCATGTAAATTCTGCAATTTCTGTATATCAGATGGGTTGGCAGTTCCATCACTCACCAATCAGAACTGTGTTAGCCGTGTTATTGCTATGCATTTCTACTTAGCGTCTGTCTCCTTGGCTCTGATTTTGTGGAAATCAAGAGTAATGGTTAGCATATACCCGTTGCAATATTTGTATTTGAGAGAATGTATTTTTCATACTGAGGCATCTTCTGAAATATTCTTATGAAGAATGCAAATGTGGAGCAGTGCACAGATGTCTCCCAAGAAATGTTCTATTTTTAAAGGCTTTTTTCCCCCCTATCCAGTGGAATTGAAATCCCAGTGTTGTGTTTACACACAATTCCTCCTTTCTTCTTCTTTTTGTTCAGTTTGCTCTAAGATCACACATTTCATTGGAATGGCACCAGATTCCTATTGATATTCTTATTGATATAATAAATACCAAAAAAGGAACATTATTATGGTTTTCCATCAATAGCATTGCATCTTTTGGACTTGTCTTAGTGAAGAATAACAGAATCCTGTCGTCTTCAGTTTCCCCAGGTTCGATATACTTTGTTATTCTGACTCAGGTGAATTTATATACACTGTACATGACTGAAATCTGTTAAGGACTAAGAAGTCTCTGGTTGGCCCCACAAGCTTCGCCTTATTTTAACTATACATTATACTGTACATAATAAGTTATTAAGTAGAACTTCAGGGCTTCTGTACGTTAAGTTATGAAATTAGCAACAGTTCACAGCTGCATTACTTTTGTTCATCTATTTTCAATTTAATTTATTTGTATAGCGCCTGGGGGGGCATGGTGGCTTGGTGGTTAGCACGTTTGCCTCACACCTCCAGGGTTGGACGTTCGATTCCCGCCTCTGCCGTGTGTGTGGAGTTTGCATGTTCTCCCCGTGCCTCGGGGGTTTCCTCCCCCGGTCCAAAGACATGCATTGTAGGTTGATTGGCATCTCTAAATTTTCCGTATTGTGTGTGTGCACTGCGATGGGTTGGCACTCCATCAAGGGTGTATCCTGCCTTGATGTTCAATGACGCCTGAGATAGGCACAGGCTCCCTGTGACCCGAGAGTAGATCAGATAAGCGGTAGACAATGAATGAATGAATGAATGAATGAATGAATGAATGAATGAATGAATGAATGAATGAATGAATGAATGAATGAATGAATGAATGAATGAATGAATGAATGAATGAATGAATGAATGAATGAATAGCGCCTTTAACAATGGACATTGTCTCAAAGCGGCTTTACAGAAGTATTGAAACATAGAACAAACAATACATCTTAAAGTTAAGTTTACTATGTATCCCTAAAATCTATCCTTAACGAGCAAGCCTGAGGTGATGGTGGTGAGGAAAAACTCCCTGAGATGATATGAGGAAGTAACCTTGAGAGGAACCAAGCTCAGAAGGGAACCTCATCCTCATTTGGGTGACACTGGACAGGAAATGATGTAAATGTAAATAATGACCTTTCTTCAACAGTTTAAAGTCATGAATAATTGTGCAACCAAGAGCTCTTGAGGAACTAAGAGGTCAGTGTAATTACTGAGTTCATTGTAGACTTAGCACTAATTCCTTCCCGCTGAAAGCTGACTGAGGCTAATTGAAACCCTTTTTAATAACGTATAACCCATTTGTTCTCATTCAAATAACTTGAAAGTAAAATAAATATTACAGACCCACAAACATCACATTTCATGAGATGTTGTATGTATTCCTCTGGAAAGTTTCGGAACATGGATGGCGGGAATTATTTCCATTTAGACAGAAGGGCATTAATGAGGTTGGACACTGGTTACTGATGGGTGACTAGGTCTGGCGATCGGCACTCAAGTTCATCCCAAATGTGTTGTGTAGGGTTGAGGTCATGGCTCGGTACAGACCACTAAAGCTCTGTCCTCTTCAAGTTTCACAATCTCTTGATTTGTGTACAGGGGCTGGAAGTCATGGTTAGTGGTTAACAAGTTTGCCTCACAGCCAAGCTCCAGGGATGGAGGTTTGATTCCAGACTCAGTTCTGTACAGAGTTTGCATGTTCGCCCCATGATTTGGGGGTTTCCTCTCCAGCCTAAAGACATGTGTTGTAGGCTCTAAATTGACATAGTGTGTGTAATTGCCCTGCAATGGATTGGCACCCCATCAAGGTGGTCACCCGCTTTCAACCTCTGTCTACTGGAATAGACTCCAGGCTCCCTCCTGCAATTATTGTGTTACACTGTGTAGGAAAAGAAAATGTATGGATGGATATTAGGTTTACATATGGTCTTGGTTCAGTAAAGCTCTACTTAGAGACAGATACATGACATGTTCTCATTTTTTTGCAGTTTTACATTAATACGTAATTGTCTGTTTGTTCTAACTGCACAATAAACACTAATCATCAATTATTATTATTACATATTCCCATGCAGTATGTCCCCAGCTAGTGTCAAGCGGAGTTGGAGCTGGAGTTTTAGATATAATGTTTTATTTTTGAGCTAATAAGAGTTTAATAAGTCAGAATCATAGATTAAAGTGTTTAAGTAGAATTGTAATAATCAGCAGTTAGAGGCTAAAAGACGGTAAACAATGACGTTTTTATGTGATGTGACATGATGTGACGATTTTTAATGATGGAATTTTATTGAATCGAAGACCAAGATATTGTATTATACCAAAATAGACTGAACACTAACATATATTCCATCCAGGAGATCTGTACTCTCAGCTAGCATGAGGTGCTGCTGTTTAACAGATGTTTAATAGTAATAGTCAAATAGTGATAAATGCCAGATATTTTTTTTTACACATTTAATAATAACTAAATAAAATCATCATTGAATACATTCTGACAAATGACTGTTCGCTTTTCTTTGTTTTTTTTCATTTACACTGGTCAGCCATAACATTCTAAGCAGTGAGAGGTGAAGTGAATAAGACTGATGATCTCCTCATCATTGCACCTGTTAGTGGGTGGGATATATTAGGCAGCAAGTGAACATTTTGTCCTCAAAGTTGATGTGTTAGAAGCAGGAAAAATGGACAAGCGTAAGGATTCGAGCGAGCTTGACAAGGGACAAATTGTGATGGTTAGACCACTGGATCAGAGCATCTCCAAAACTGCAGCTCTTGTGGGGTGTTCCCGGTCTGCAGTGGTCAGTATCTATCAAAAGTGCTCCAAGGAAGGAACAGTGATGAACCGGCGACAGGGTCATGGGTGGCCAATGCTCATTGATGGAAACGGTATTCCCTGATGACTGTGGCCTTTATTTAGCAGGATGCACTGTGCCACAAAGCAAAAATGGTTCAGGAATAGTTTGATGAGCACAACAACCAGTTTGTGGTGTTGACTTGGCCTCCAAATTCCCCAGATCATAATCCAATCGAGCATCTGTTGCATGGACAACCAAGTCCGTTCCATGGAGGCCCCACCTTGCAATCTTATCTTGGTGCCAGATACCACAGCACACCTTCAGGGATCTAGTGGAGTCCATGCCTCGACGGGTCAGGGCTGTTTTGGCAGCAAAAGGTGGACCAACACAATATTAGGCAGGTGGTCATAATGTTATGCCTGATCTGTGTATTTATTCCTTTTTTTTTTTTATAAACACAAAATACAATGCACTGGTCTTGATTCTGCGGTTTTCTTTGAAGTTTTGTGTTTCTTAAACTTGAACTAATTAATTAAATGATGGCTTGTTTCCAGATAGCAGATATCCAATTAAGCAGTTTTTTTTTTAATGTATTAAGTATGTCATTTGTTTCTGCTTAAAATTTTGAGTGAGTCTTTTCTTGAAGGTCTTAATTAAAATAAATATAGATACTTGAAATTCTTATAATGATGACTTCTGAAAGTCAAAGCCAGCAGCTGAAACCCAGAAGTGACGTAGTTAAAGTGTGGTGAAGTCAGGATTCTGTTGCACTGCTGAGGGTTTTATTGGCTTTTAAGGATCCGTCAAAGATGATTGTGGTGGTGGGGGTGTGGTCAGGGGGAGGTCTGCGATTGGAGGGCGGAGCTAGGGGAAAAAAAAGAATGGTAAGGGCTTATACCTGTGAGGGATTTCTCTAACATGTGTTCTGTGAGTGGAAGCCAGGAGAAACAAGAAAGACAGCGCTGAGCAGCACAGAGCTATGTGTGTGTGTGTGTGTGTTTGGGAAATAGGCTTAGTAAAATAAAATAGCTGAACAGCAGAGAGAATTGTGAAACAGCTTCATTTCAGTCATCTTGCTTAAAGGATGCTGTTTTTCCAGGCAGAAGTCATCCTTGTTAAAGTTTACTTGAGTAATTTTATCCTTAGGTTGAAGCTTTAACACATTTAGTCTGTATATAAGCCGTGGTTCAGTAAAGCACCTTTTCTCTAACCCACTGACTGATCTATCAGCATGCTGAGGGAAAGATGGGCTTTAAACTCAGAGATTTAACCATGCTTATCAATTTACTTTACACCACTTTTTTGAATTGAGATCAGATTTCATTAATTAACTTAAAGTAAATAAATTAACGTTACTGGAGCAACAGGACTGAGCAGAGAGACACGACACCACCCTCAATTAAATTATTATTTACTAATTGGATTATGGAGTTAAACGCCATGATGGTGTCATCGGAGCGGCTAGAACACTTACAGGAGCGATATATTTACAGCGTGAAGGCGGTCCAGCTGCATGTAGAGACTGTACCGTCATGTCCATCACGGTCATGGTCACTCAGGGACAGTTTAAATCGCCGCTTCACACGCTACTGTGTTTCCGCACGCACGCGCTGACAGGAAGTGACGTTCTAGCGACTGACACGAACAGTAGCTAAAACTAGTTAAATTAGCTAAAATCAGTTAATAGGATTGGCTCCGAAATAAATAAAATAATAATACAAAACAATAAATAGTTGAACAATCCCCATGTTATCTGATATATGCAGCGGGCGTTCTGTGAAAGCAGCACGCTAAACCACTTAATCTACAAACCATAACCTCACATGGTGTTCGGGATGATATTACGTAAAGATCAGCGATACTGCACACGTTAGCATTGACTATCATTAGCAAGTGCAACCATGCTAACTTACCGATGTTTCCAGTACTTAATTAAACCACATACACTAAACTAAACTGCATTTAAACGTCACCGCATTCATTAAAACACATTTGCATAGTTTTTTTTATAATTAAAAATATGAAAATTACGATATGATAATTAGTAAGGTTGCTAACATATTGCATTTTAATTCTAATTAGACAGAATACCAATAAAATATTTCTTAGAATATTAATAAAACAAACTTAACTTTTACAACATCAATTTTGCAATATATTTAATAAAAACAAGTAAATCTAATTATATTTATTTAAGCTTGTTCTCATACCTGGTTTTAAAGATTGTCTGCGTGCTTGATATTATGGGATGTTCACTGTGATGACGCACGGCATAAAGAGAAACTCCGCCCATAAGAAGATGACGTGGCATGATTGACACAGATCTCAGCCAATCAGAGCGCTAATTTGGCAATCCAGCGGTAGCCAATCAGGAGTCTCAAAATTTAACGCTGGTGTTAAGCGTGTGCAATACCGACACCAGGATATAGGGGGCGCTATACCAAATTCCAGGTTAACACTGTGTTAGGCCACTCTCAAGGTTTTGTGGTGTAATAGGACTTCAAGAGAAAAATTGACTGGGAGTTCCTCTGATATAGATAAATGCAGCTACATATCAGGAATTATGAGGACACCGGTCCTGTCCTCATAATCCCAAATGTCCCCATAATGTCGGTACGTAATCAGGTCAAAAGTCCCGGTAAACCATAAAAACCAACGCACACACACACACACACACACACACACACACACACACACACACAAAAGAGTCTTCACACATTGATTTAAATATCATATCAGTTTACATTTTATATATGTGATAAAACAGCCAGCATTTAATGTAAAATAATATATTATATTACTCTACATATAAAACATTTTTTTTGTTCCTAAAAAGAGATTTTTCACTCAATGTGAATTTATTAACGGTGCAATCTTTTTTTTTTTTTAAATACTATTATTAATTTACTTGTACAAACAACCTAGAAGATATGTGAAAGAGGTAAATAGATAAATAATCAATAGGTCCAACCATGGGCTTAGCAAAAAAAATCTGTGAGAAAACACGGTCCAGAATGTTAGATTTATGAACCTAATGCACTTTTAAAGCAATAATAATCTTGTAACACAGTTACTGTAAGCAGAGCATACAACATATATACATTGAATATCTGTATAATAAAATCTTAATAAAACAGTTTTTAACAGGATTAACATGTCCTTTAGGTCTTGGCAACATTTAGATTCGATGTTGTATAATAGCGCTTCCACTGACAGTGGTTTTTGATTAGGGCTACTTGAAGAGTTAGTGCATTTTACCCTCCTGCAGCGCAATTAATTTCCGCACCCTTTTTACATGAAGCACCCTTTAACTGATTTCACTGGACACACTTCAGCCACGTATTAACACTTAGCACTGATGGCCAATTGCATTTCTGATGCTATGATGAATCCCTTCCTGCTCAATGCAAAATACTTATCTTTAATGGTGATGGAAATGAAAATTATGTGAGTGATTGAGAAGCGGTACTTCTTATTTCTTTCTGCTTTGAGCTTAAGGTCCTGAAGTGGACAGATGGTCAGAATCAGGAAATGTGAAGCAGGAAACGAGAGGCTTGGACAAATCCAGGATGTAATGCTGGAGTACGAACGGAAGTGTTAGTAACGTGATTGTAAAAAAGTTTAGTGTTATGAGTAATATGGTGGATATGAGTGAAAAAAAGGCCTTGACTCAAGGCATAAGCCTGACACTGAGCTTTCAAAGGGATGCATGCAGTGCAGTTTCCAGTCTTTTCTTTCAGACGTAACAAATACAAGTGTTATGTCTAGAGAATATTATAATAGGAGTTTGATGAGACAAGGAGGAAAGTGTCACAGATGTTACGGGTACAAAAAGGTCAGTATGAGAGCATTATATATATTGCAGAAGTTATATCAACCGATTACCAACACAAATGTCTAGAACGGAGGAAGAAAGATTTTTAATGTAGAATAATCCAGTCAAGCAAATATCATTGGTCTCTCTCTCTCCCTCTCTCTCTCTCTCACTCTATGTCTCATGCACTTTATTACATTAATGAATCAAGCGTATTCAAACTCACAGAGGAATTAAACTGGCAGACTTTGGCAGGTACAGAGACAGAAGGCCATTTCACGGCTGATAACGGGGCTAACGGTGGTGTGACGGATCAATAAACACAAGTCAGATTTACGCACGCATCTACGCTGAATACGAAATGGCAGCATGTGAGCTAGTGCCATGAGACAAAGAAGATTTTTAAAAGAAATATTATGAATAAAATTTTATGTTATCAATGAAAATCAAGTTTTGGAATGCTCTCTCAGAGAAGGAATATGTAATCGACAGTATATGTGTCATCTGTCATCATCTGTACCATCATGAGGAGCAACAGGATCTTTACAGACGTTTATCAAGTCCAGATATTCATTTTGAATGAGCCAGAGGTGATAGTGGTGAGGAAAATCTCCCTGAGATGATATGAGGAAAACAATCTTGAGAGGATCCAGACTCAAAAAGGATCCATCCTCATCTGGATGACACCGGAGAGTGCGATTACATGTCGTTTCTCTTCTATACTGTGCACTATATGATCAAAAAGTGAAATTGTGTAAACAGGAATTTATTTATATGAATATGAGCATCAAGGTTAATTCTGAATTCATTAAAGTTTTAGCTCGGTGTATTCTGTGGAAGTTATCAACAGTCCAATGATGGAGACTTGAGTGCAAACCTGTTGCAGTCCTAGGCCATCTTTCTTTACAGGTTTCTGTATATGTCCATGTGATCCATCCTCAGCAGGAGCAAGTGGTTTCCAACTGATGAGACTCCAGAAGAAGAAGGGCATCAGGATGGATGAGGCAGGTAGAGAGAGTAGAAGGGGTGGGTGGCATCTCAGCATATGTAGTGAGACAGTCAGAGAGAGAGAGAGAGAGAGAGAGAGAAAGAGAGAGAAAATGCTCATTGTCATGTATTAGTTAAATATAGTCATATTCATTAGAAATAATAACAAGTAAGCTAGCTGTGGGAACTGCTCAATTATTTTTTTTTTTTTAGAAATACCTAGTATGAATTATGATGGGGAGGATGAGCTGTGGAAAAAAAGAAGAGAAAAGGGAAAGAAAATGTTCAAGAAGGAAGAGTTATTTGATGTGAATAACCTCAGGAGTCTCTGAGGACTGTAGCTAGCCAGGATCTATAGGAGTACTTTTGATCTCTTTTTATTTGCAGCCGGATCGATTTTATAGTAATGGAGCTTAATAAGAGATAAGCAACAGCTACAAACCCACAGCAAACAAAGATGGACAGTCTACATTTTTATGGTCTTAGACCTTTATTATCGTTTGTATAAGGTGAGCTTTTTATTACTGTTGCTTAAAGCTGCTATGGCTGTAACAAACCATGGATAAAGTGATTACTGCAAATTAATGATTGAATAAATGAATGAAGGTATATAACACTGTTCATTCCAAATACACCAAAGGTTCATCATTTTTTTCCTCTTTGGAGTATGCAATAATATATACACCCACCAGCCTCTTTAATAAGAAACACCTGAACACTTGTTCATTCATCCAATGAACCAATCATGTGGCAGAAGCACAATGTATAAAAACATGCAGATACAAGTCACGACCTTCCGTTAATGTTCATTTCAAACTTCAGAAAGGGGAAAAATCTGATCTCTGTGACTTTGACTTTGACCAGATGGGCTAGTTTGAGTATTGCGTTTAATAATATTTCCAAGCACTCAAGAGTCTGTAGAGTTTATACAGAATAGTTGAGAAAATCCTCAGTGACATGGGAGTTCTCTGGGGTCGATGAAAAAGGTCAGAGAAGAATGACTATACTGGTTCGAGCTCACAGGTACACTAACTCAGATAACCACTCTTTACAATCGTGGTGAGCAGAAAAGCAAAACAGAACACCCTCAAACCTTAGAGCAGATGGGCTAAAGAGGCAGAAGCACCACAGGCTCTACTTCTTTCAGCCAAGAACAGGAATCTGACATTTCTCCAACCTTACATTTACATTTCAGTCATTTGGCAGAAGCCCTTATCCAGAGCAATTTAAATTTTATCTCATTTTGTACAATTGAGGGTTAAGGGCCTTGTTCAGGGGCCCAGCAGTGGCATGGGATTTGAACTGATAACCTTCTGATCAGTAGGCCTGCACCTTAACCACTAAGCTACTACATCCCAAGCTTCAGCTGCTGGAAGGAAACTGGAGAACATGGACAAGACAACGGTTTAAACAGTTTTATGCTTGCATATAAATGAACTGAGAAAATTGGCGCTTTTTTTTTAATATTTAGAGAATCTTCCATTAAAAATGGGCAAAGTGTTTATTGCTGTTATTGCTGTAATCAGGCACTTTATTACCCTAATTATCTATAGACTTAATGGGTTTACCCTCAAAGAGCTCCAGCTTTTAATAAAGCACTCATTATTTATTTGATCAGAGATCCTAATGGGACTCTTTAATAAGATCCACAAAGATTTAGGTTTCCTTACTTAATTACTATTCTGTATTGTTTTGTTTGGCCATAAGATTTAGCCGTGTTTTTGACAATGTTTCAGTGTCAGTGAATGTAAAGAGAGTGAAGTATCATTTATACAGCTCAGAATCAGATACATACACTGGTGTAAGTATAGACAGGTCTAATTTGTTTGAATGGCCTCAATATGTCTAAGAGATCAATGTGGTGACTCATTGTGGAGGAACACCATGACCAAAACTATGACAAAATAGTGCTTTCACAGTGGTTTGACCAACTGACTTTATTTACTGTAGATCTCTGAAAGCAGTGTGTGCTGCTGGTAAGTTTTGTTGTCTAAAATCTAAAATCATCTGGACGATTTTGATGAGTCTATTGCTGTTACTGAGAGAAGACCACCGTGTTAAGAATGTTATCATTTGAAAGAAGTATGCACATGGTGGCAGAACAAGCAGAAAGATCCTGGTTGCTTGTCTGGATACACAGATGGATTTCACCATCACATACTGTAAATATTTCTCACCTAGCAAAGTGACAAATAGCTTCAGTAAAGCGATGTGTGATTGATGATGGATCCAGGACTCCCTATACTACCATTCACTAAATGTCTGAACCAGGTTGAGAAATCTCATCTGAGGTCAGCTATGAGGTTTCTTTGTTCCACAAGCCAGGATGTATGAAGCTAGTACCCATTCTGGCTGTTTAAAAGTCACCTTATTTGCCAAATGGACCATTTTATAGACCTCATTGCAAATTAAGGATTAAAAGTAATATAAAGCAATATAAAGTAATATAAAGTTATATTCATTTTTTTTTAGTTGGAACCATTATGATGAATTACCAGTATTAAAAAATGAAAATAAAAAAGTTAAAGTGGCTTGTGAGTCTAAAACTTATCGCTGCAGCGTATTAGTTGAATATATGTATTTAAAGCATGGTTATCACGTTTTCAAGCTCTCAAGTGATGGAGCATTGACAAACACAAGGATAGATACTGTATTGCCAAAAATTTGGGGACGATGCCCTTCCTGTCGCAACCCTCCCATTTTTATCCGGGCTTGGGACCGGCACTGACAGCTTCAGTTGCTGGGTCTGCGCCCTGCCCGGGAATCATGTTGGAACAGGAAGGGGTCATCCCCAAACTGTTCCCACAATTTTGGGAGCATGAAATTGTCCAAAATGTCTTGGTATTAAAACTTCCTTTCTATCTATCTAACTAACTAACTAACTAACTAACTAACTAACTAACTAACTACCTAACTAACTACCTAACTAACATACATGCCAAATACTTGTATTTGATAACTAAAAACCCCAAAACTGGATGACTGGCAACAATATAAACCCAGGACACACAAAATAAATACTGTATAGTTTTAATATAAGTAAAGATAATAGGTATCTCATTAAACTGCTAGCTCCTAGTTCATACAGCTACTAGGGTGAAATGATGATTTTCTAGCAAATCACAGCTAAAGTAATTGTGTTAAAAATTAAACAAACAAACAAACAAACAAAGATAAAAAAAATGGTCATATAGTTTTTAATTGTCTTTAATATACATTATTCATTCATTCATTCATTGTCTACCGCTTATCCGAACTATACTCGGGTCACGGGGAGCCTGTGCCTATCTCAGGCGTCATTGGGCATCAAGACAGGATACACCCTGGACGGAGTGCCAACCCATCGCAGGGCACACACACACTCTCATTCACTCACGCAATCATACACTACGGACAATTTAGAGATGCCAATCAACCTACCATGCATGTCTTTGGACCGGGGGAGGAAACCGGAGTACCCAGAGGAAACCCCCGAGGCATGGAGAAACATACAAACTCCACACACACATGGCGGAGGCGGGAATCAAATCCCCAACCCTGGAGGTGTGAGGCAAACGTGCTAAGCCACCGTGCCCCCCAATATACATTATTATTTGAGGAAATTAGACAGCTAGCAATGTACAGATCTTAGTTAAATAATGCTTATGTCATTGGTCACAGGGGTTTGTTTAAGAGATGGACTCTCTCTCTCTCTCTCTCTCTCTCTCTCGCTCTCTCCTTATAGTTGGAACTTTCTGCTGCAGATATGTTATTCTATTACAGAATTACAAATTCCTGTCACGTATTGCATATTCCACGCTATTCTAAATTAAAATTTCCTCTTCAGGAGAATACTTTCCTCAATTCCTCAGTTTGAATGTCCTTTTCCTTAGCAGCTGATACTGAGACCTTGCAGCAGACAGTCACTGTGCAAAAGTTTCCTCCTTAAAAGCAGATGATTCTGAGGGACGTGAGGTCAAGGAGATCATTGTGTTCATAGTCCTAGTGACTATATTATCTATTTTTATTTAAATATTAACCGTATGCAAAAAAGGGGGTTAATTACACGTTAATCGTAATCGATAGTGTCCTATTTTTTGTGGAAGTTATAAACTAGTAATTAACTAATATTTCTGCCAGATGTATGAATGGGAATCCAGAGCATGAGCTACTCACAAATAATTGAAATAAAACAGTAGCACTTTTTATAGCATTATTAGTCATATTTATGGGAAACATTATACAGGATTTAGGGCTAAAGTTCTCCTTGTTACTTTATGTAGGTGTGCATTTATTTTTAAAGCAACATAATACAGTTCGTAAAGACATACAACCTGGAGCAATGAATCCAAGCCCACTGTATCTGTTTCCAAATTGCCTGAGAACTGAGATTGTTTTTTTTTTTTTGTCCTTCTACTTTGTGCACGTACCCTGTGCACCTTCAGGGCAGAAGTTTGTGTGTGTGTGTTTGTGTGTGTGTGTGTGTGTGTGGGGTAGAGTCTTAGAAATACCTACCTCACCTGGCAAGCTCATGATGTGCAATTTCTTCTCATACTGAGCCAATACAATAACCTTTTTCGGCTCTCTTAATTTCTCCCTCTAGAAAATGTGCAACTTGGAGGCTGACAGCAGATGCTATTGTGATGAATGGGCTTTTAAAACAATGAAGTATTTCTTTTTTTTGGTATTTTTTCTCCATTTTTCTCAATACCTCATGGATTGGCTCTTGGCTTGCGAGTGTCAGCACCATTAGCTCCAGACATTCAGCGTTGATTTCTAACACAACAAACCCGTCTATAAAAATAGGCTCTCTTTGTATTATCATATCGGTAACGTAAAGCAAGTTTATGATAATAATTCTGACTTAGAGATTTCTAAACAGTTTGAAGAGCACTATATCGGTCACCAAACCTCAACACAATTCAGTGAGATTTTTGGGCTGAAAACTGTAATAGACAATGCTCTTTACAATAAAAAACAGGGAAAGGAAAACCATTTAGAATAGGATTTATCCTTCCTGTAGAGCTCCAGAGATTTGTCAAATCTATAACAAGGCACAAGGAAGAGAACACTTTACTAACACACGTGCGGTTGTTTTCTTTTCCTTTAATTTGTCACACATCTGTCTACTCGAGGGGGGCTGCATCATAGCCCCAAACTCCAAAGCTTGGATAATGTGAAGTAAAGTGCTGTAATGTATAATAAAGGCTTATTCTAAATGCTATGATGAAGAAAATCTTTATTGTCATTGTGCAAGCATAACGAATGTGTCCACCTCCATGGTGAATTATATTCAAAAGTCAATTCTCACACATATTTATGAGAAAATAAGCTATACAAAATGTAGAATACAAGCACAAAATATAAACGGTATATGGTATAAAATTACAAGGGTGCAAAGACATCAGCAGCATTGGTGCAGTTAAAATGCAGTGCAAATATTGCACATACACTAGTAAGTAAATAAATAATATAAATATAAATATTGCACATATCCAGTGATGGCAGTACATCAGTCTTGTCAGAATGATGAGATATATGAGTTCAGTAGTGTCACAGCTCTTGGGAAGAAGCTGTTCTTGAGTGTTGTGTATTGTTCTGTAGCACCTACCTGATGAGAGGAGCTTAACCAGATGGTGTCCAGGGTGTGAGATGTTCTTAGCCCTCCTCATTCAGCCAGTGCTTTTTTCTGTAAGGAAACTTTCTCTTATTTAACATTTCTGGAAGATTTGGAACATTTCAGGACACAAGGTTTAGCTTTTTGCATTTTCTCAGAAACAATCCAGATTTTTGTTTCGTCTTATTTTATTCATTTATTATTTTATTCATTATTTTAATTATTCATAAAAAGAAAAGAGAGTCACAGCAGAGAGATTCTCAGATTGCAGGTGAGGCAAAGAAATCTAAATTGATCAGCTCACTGAACTAAGGATCAAGGAACAGGCACGAGTCAGGCACAAACTGAGCAAAAATGATAATCGATAACCAGAGGCCGGAAACAGGATGGTGAAAAGGCTTGCTATTGACAAGTGAGACACACATAGTGTATACTTCACAAGAGCCATGTGTGAGAGTCTCTTTTAAAGGAAACTGAGTGAGTGTGTGATTAGAAACCGGTGAAGGTGATCATTAAAACCGTGACGAGGAATTGAGGGTGCATCCTGGGAAGTGGAGTCCGCTGCGGCCATGTTTGTAGGTCGCGGTGCATCTTGGGAGCTGGAGTCTGACGTTTCAGTAGACCTCTTAATGAACTGTAGCTTTACATCTCACCATGTAACTTGTTTCACATACACATACATGTAAAGTAACTATAAATGGATAAAAAGTGATGTGATTCTTTTATGAAGACAGCATTGTTGCACAGAATTTGCTGTGCTAGAAAAGGAATAAAACTCCAGGATGTGTATTAGAGTGAAATGATTCATTTCATTGGTGGTAACATTAACTCAGCTTCACCTCATCACATCATGTTGTCTTTTAATGTATTATTTTCCAATAACAGCATGCCCTGATGTATTTATTCCTTACTTTTAACACATCTTTGTACTTCCTTTTCCTGGTGCACTGAGAATGTGCACTGAGAATGCAGTCCATTTAATTAGCCATCAAAATTGAAAAAAAAATCAAGCTGGACAAAAAGGCATTTCTGTATATATCTATAGTATAACAGTGGGGGATATACATGTCTGTACTGGATTACTGAAACATCAAAGTTTGGCTGTAATACTGTAAAATACTTGAAAATGAAGCTGTATACTGTGTTCTTTCAGTGCCACAGACTTGGTATATTTGTCACTGCGAGGCAAAACAATGGGACTCCAGGGCACATTGTACAATTTGTGAACTAACTCATTGATACAATCCACAATCCAATGTGCATTAACACATTTATACACATCCTGTTCTCTTAAATACCTGGAGATTAATTATCATTCATTTCACGCAAAATCATACCATGTGCAATTTCATATCACGTCTTAATTCTCTAGCACATTTTTGTACATTTTTATATATATCATGTTTCATTTATATTTATTTCTCTTGAGTGATGTGAAGCAGTCTCAGGCAAAAGAACTTTCATCGGGATTAATAAAGTTCTACCTTATCTTTTCTTTTCTTATCTTATTGTCAGCGTGGTGATGGCACCGAGGTAAATTTATAAAAGCTTTATTACAGCCGACTACGCCACCTAGAGTATAAACTGAGACCCTAGGAACTCACGATTAAAATAGGGATCGTTCGTCAGGGGATGGAACAGTGGAAAACAACACCTGACAAAAACATTTCTTTTACTCTCAATCCCCAGTAAAGGCTGCAGGAGTGGCAGCGCTGGAAGATAGAGAACACACTGCCAGCATCCAACATACTAGTCTCACAGCACTTAATATCTAGACAAATTATCAGTCTATTCGGTATAATATTTAGTATAATAATTAGTATAATAATTAGTATACGCTAAAAGATAAGAATCGTCCAACTTAATAAAATCGTACAATCCAATTGTGGACTCGTTCTCTTCCTTTAAGGGTGATTGATGGACATACTAATAGGCCCACCACTAAATTGAAACCAATCGTACTCACCTACACACCCCTGCTATCCAGTCTGGTGTAGTCACAGGCAGAAGAATCACGTCAGTGTTCGCTCTTGTCCTCACAGCATCCACAGTAGATGTAGTACAGCTCTTGTGGGGTGTTCCTGGTCTGCAGTGGTCAGTATGTCCAAGGAAGGAACAGTGGTAAACCGGTGACAGGGTCATGGGCGGCTAAGGCTTATTAATGCTCCCCACATGGTCCAATCCAACAGCTACTGTTGCTCAAATTTCTGATTCTGATAGAGAGGTGTCAGAATACACAGTGCATGATGGATCACGGCTGTTTTGGCAGCAAAAGGGGGACCAACACAATATTAGGCAGGTGGTCATAATGTTATGCCTGATCGGTGTATATATGTAGAATAAAGTTGTAGAAAAGAACGTAGAAAAAAATTGCTAACATACGTTGAATAATTATTTGAGAGCTACAAACAATGCTAACAAACTGCTTATATTTCTAGGCATAGCTGAGTTCGTGCTGAGAGGCTTGACACCATTATGGCATCATTTCCAGAAAGGGAAATATTATGAAAATCAATGCAACCTGGTTTTTGCAGTGCCTTATGGGAATTTTTAGGGAGCAAATGTCCCATCATACTGGAAGGATTTAGAGATTAAGAGAGAGAGAGAGAGAGAGAGAGAGAGAGAGAGAGGGAGAGGGAGAGGGAGAGGGAGAGAGAGAGAGGGAGAGGGAGAGAGAGAGAGGGAGAGGGAGAGAGAGAGAGGGAGAGGGAGAGAGAGAGGGAGAGGGAGAGGGAGAGAGAGAGGGGGAGAGAGAGGGAGAGAGAGAGGGAGAGGGAGAGGGAGAGAGAGGGGGAGAGAGAGGGGGAGAGAGGGAGAGAGAGAGGGGGAGAGAGGGGGAGAGAGAGGGGGGGAGAGAGGGAGAGAGAGGGGGGGGAGAGAGGGGAGAGAGGGGGGGAGAGAGGGGGAGAGAGGGGGGGAGAGAGGGGGAGAGAGAGGGGGGGAGAGAGGGGGAGAGAGAGGGGGGGAGAGAGAGGGGGGGAGAGAGAGGGGGAGAGAGAGGGGGAGGGAGACTAAAAAGTCTGACTCACTCATGTCTCATGTCTTATGGCCATCTGTCTTAAGAAGGCAGCTTCAAAATCTAGAACGCAGTTTCTTTGCCATTCACTTTGAGAGACTGGGACATCTCCACGGTTATCACATGTGTTTGAGAGATGAAACAAAAACCAGTTCAGGATCAGTGTAATGTGTCCTACTGAGTAATTACAGATTTCTGAATCACTCTCTCAAATGACAGAGTATAGACAAACACAAGATGGATAGATAGATAGATAGATAGATAGATAGATAGATAGATAGATAGATAGATAGACAGATAGATAGATAGATGCAAATAACAATGCCTCATCATTTCAACCTTTACAGAATTGCATACATATTTAATTGCAATTATGTGATAAACCTAAACTTCCTTCCAAGCCCTTAAATCGAAATCTAAACCTATGTCGGAATTAGTGGTATGCTTACAGGGAAAAAAAATTCCAATAGAAATATGTGATCTCATTTTTGTTGAGGATACAACTTTTCCAATGTATTGGATGGGATAGAAAGCAATTTGGTCCACCCATGAGTCTGATGATCAATTTTTTACTACAGAATGAAGATTAATGTAATATATGTGCGTGTATACGGAGAAGCCTGAATCTAGAATGCATGAAAATGTATTTGTTCAGAAAAACAGTGAATTAAATCTTCCTGAAGCTTGGAGCTTAAACTTTATGTCATCCCCCATGCAGTTCCAGCCATCCATCCTTTTGTCCATCCTTTCGTCCGCCCATCCTTCTGTCCTCTCATCCATCCATCCATCCATTTTCTGTAGCACTTATCCTTCACTGGGAGTCTATTCCAGGACCCTAAGGGCACAAGCCGGGGGACACTCTGGAGGGGGTACCAAACCATCACAGGGCACAATCATACACACACACACACACACACACACTTACATATCCATTCACACTCTACGTAAAATGTTGAGATGCCAGTCAGCCAGCAATGCATGATCTCCATGTTCTCCTGATAGATACAGTACTTTCACATGAATTAAATAATTATATGAGTACTTTGCATTGTGAATGTGAAACCCCAAGATTTCCAAATCTTTATAGAAAAAAATGGTTCGAAGCATTCTTTTATTTGGTCCACTGTAGAACCCTATAACTTCTGACAGTGTTCCATAAAACCACAAGCTATTCATTGTTAAATATTCAGAAAACCACTTTCCTCCCACACCTCCTTCCTGTTCTACACATTTCAGAAGGTAAGTGAAATGTATTTTATGCTTACTCGATAGACCTGTGCTCACGCTGACAGCAAGCAGAGATCTGACTCGCTGTGAGATACGTTTGTAGATTAATAGCATTGGATTTTTCCACCTCTGGATGTGAGCAGACAACTGTTATTACTTTCTCCTTCACGGGAAACTAAGTATCCCTGCCTAGAATAGCTCAGATTGGCTGATGAATGGCTATATTAGTGTACAAACTTTTTTTAATACCTTCTTATGTCTTGGTGTGTGTCTTCCAGAAAAGGTAGATAAAAAGACAATTTGTATGATTTAATGCATTTTGCATTAAAACTAATATTCATTCATTCATTGTCTACCGCTTATCCGATCTATTCGCGGTCACGGGGAGCCTGTGCCTCATCTCAGGCGTCATTGGGCATCAAGGCAGGATACACCCTGGACGGAGTGCCAACCCATCGCAGGGCACGCACACACTCTCATTCACTCAAGCAATCACACACTACGGACAATTTAGAGATGCCAATCAACCTACAATGCATCTCTTTGGACCGGGGAAGGAAACCGGAGCACCCAGAGGAAACCCCCGAGGCACGGGGAGAACATGCAAAGGTGTGAGGTAAACGTGCTAACTACCAAGCCACCGTGCCCCCCTAAGACTAATATTTGAAATAAAATAATAGTAATTATCAATAATAATAAAAAGAAGAAGTTTCTTTTACAGGAGATAATATCCGTATCTTTAGAGAAGCAGTATTGTCAGGAAAAATAGACAGTACACATATTGTATTATCCAAAAGCAAGCATTGGCAGAAAATCCAGATCAGTGTACCGGGATAATAACTGGTGTTCAAACAAGCGTGAGGAAAGTCAAACCAAAATTTGGAATTTACCGAGAGGACACTGCAGAGTAAAGCCGTGTAAACAAACCACAGAAGCAGACAATGAAACAATGACAGGTATCATAGTAATTGATTTAATAAGCCATTGAAACAAATCAGAAGGATTTGGGCACAGATGTGTGAAAGACTGACAGAGAAAAATACACACCGGAATCAAGCGTCAGATCCTGCGAAATTTCCAGAACAGGAAGGGGAGGTTTCCATCGGTCAAAGTTGGTTCTAGTTAACTGAAAGTTCGGGATTTATTACCACAGTCTACAAAGTATGAAATAAATCAGATTTTTTAATGAATGTACAAGCTGATTTTCTGCATCGAATGAGCAAATGAATCCAGCTGAAGGGCAGGTATTACATTTCAGAAGCCAGTTTTGACCACAGCATGTTTGCACAGAAGGTACAGTTAATGCTTCACAGCCCGTGGGTCTCAGGTTCAATCTTGGTTTCTGTTTTCCTCCGTGTCTGTGTGGGTTTACTGTAAAAGATGATCGCCCCAGTAAGTTATGTGAACTTATTCTTCATATTTTAAATCCAGTTATTATCAGAAGTTTTGGCTATTGAACTTTAGAAATCTGTTTTTCAAAAGTGAAACAAAGGTTAGCTAAAGACAACAGGTGAACTTTCATTTCTAAGTTTAACCATCTGGAAACGTCTTAAAGTGTGGCTTCTCCAGTTTTCCTCCCACTAGTCAAAAAACATGTCACTAAGTGAACTGGCTATACTTATTCGAGGCTAGGTTTTTCAGCCTTCAAGCCAGACTGTCCCCAAATGCTTTATTAATTCCTTTTGAAAATCCTGAACACCAGAATGCATCTACGCTTTTATTTCTTTTATGTTGTTTTGTACTTAGAGAGCTTTTTCCGCTATTATATCCGATGCATAATAATGCAGATGCGTGTTAATAATGCAGTTTTTCTCTTCTGAGATTTTTTTTTTTTTATCACTTATGATACGTATATTTATTTCATTTGCACATGCAAATTGGGATCTTAGCTAATCAAGCCAAAATGTCTGGAGAGAGCGAAACAAATGTCAAGCTAAAACAGACGAGTGATGATTGTTTGGCTGATAGTAAGCTAGGCTTGTGTAAGAGAGGAGAAATTGGTGCCTTTTCAATTTTAAATGAGGTGACTGTATAAGTAGCAAGCTTTGTGTAAAATGTGTTGAGCATCAGTGGCTTTTACATGGAAGAGTAAATTTAATGGGGATCTTACTCCAGAAAATATATTAAGACACTGACTACATTTTAGTTACATTCCTCTGTGGCTGAGTTTAAACATGATCCACACTATCAGCTAAACCTTCTTTGTATTTATGATGTATGAAATAAAAAAGCATGTCAAAAAAAAAAAAACCACGTAAGTAAAAAAAAACCCTCTAAGAATAGTGAGTTTTCCAAACACACGAAATGTTTTAGCTCTGCAAGTTTACGAGTGCGAATCAAAAGAAGCGACAATCGACTCTCAGAACTGCGTCAGCATGGCCCCAGGGATTAACAGATGAGTGAAAGGTAAATCGCTCGCACTGTTTAATTATACTGGTAATATTTAACACATTTTAATTAATGATAAGAATTCTGCTTGGACGCATTACACCTGCTGTGACGGAATTTCCACCTTTTTTTAAATAAGACTCGAACATATACGTCACCTCTGCACTTTCTTACGTCTCTGAAACTAATATGGTGAATGTTGGATAAGGCTCAGTGGTTAAGGTGTTGGCCCGGTGTTTGGAAGGTCATGAGGTCAAATCCTGAGGCCACCAAGCTGCCATTGCTGGAACCCTGAGCAAAGCCCTTAACCCTCAAATGCTCAGTTGTATAAATGAGAAAAAGATGCATAAGGTAGTCTGCCAAATGCCAGAAATGTCTCAAATTACACATTCCCAAATTTAAACCTTATCAAAGACAGGATGTAGGAACTTGGTTGCTCGCTCTGCATTGGTGTAAAAATCCTGCTCACATCCCGCTAGCTAAGCTTCAGGATCACGCACGTGCACAGTGTGTGACTGGTTTATTGTTCATTCGTCTGTTAATACCTGTGACTGTGCTGCTGGATTGTATGCTTCGTAATACTATACTTCGTGTGTGTGTGTGTGTGTGTGTGTGTGAGTGTATGTGCATATAAACTAAACCAGTTGTAAATTTTGGACTCAAAGTTTCATAAAAACAGGATTACTTGCAGTGTTTTTTTTTTTTTTTTTCTTTTTTTTTACAGTTACACACGTACGTTTTTGATTTACACAAGTGTGTTTTATTCCATATGATGTAAGTTATTAAATGCTATGAAACCGAACAGCTTGGAGAAAGGACATTTAAAATTGATAGAAGCTGCAGAAAAGTGTAACCACACCTGAACCTGAAGTCTTTACTTACAGCGAGCTGAAAAAAAACAACCAGGAACTGAAAATGTTTCTATTACGAGTCTGGCAGCGCATCTGTGCGGCTGAGTCATAAACTTCAGGCAAAAAATAAAAAAAAAGGAGTTACAACCAGGTACTAAAGACGACATTTTTATTTAAGATCTAAATACCTTTGACCCGAAGTGAAAATTCTTGGTGTTAACCTCATTTAACCCTCTTTTTTTTTTTTTTTTCAATCTGACGTACTGAAATGTCATCACTGTTCACTTACATATGGATTCTTTATATAATAATTCAATAGACATGAGCTTCGTTCAGCTTTGATGTGAGTGTCTTCTCTGTTTTTATTACTCCACTAGCACGGCTAACAGAATATGCTCATTTTACAATCACATCTGTTGCATGCCGTGACTAGAGCTGTATAATAAAGGCCCAGATGGTGAGTAGGAGGAATTTTTTTTATTTATTTTATTTTTCTAAGCTCAAATCATTCAGCCTTTTTCCTCTAGCCAATCACGTCAACCTCAGGGTCGGTCCGTTTCAGTTCTTAAACTCTTGGTTTAATGGACACCGGCATATGAAACCCTATCTTACATTCCAGAGTTGGCGATTACGGCACTGACGCAGCAATATGATAGCGTAATCACTGATAGTGCTCAGGCAATGGTTTTAGAATGAAGAGCCAAGGCAGAGATGAAGAGGAGAAGAGAGAGAGAGAGAGAGAGAGGAGAGAGAGAGAGAGAGAGAGAGAGAGAGAGAGAGAGAGAGAGAGAGAGAGAGAGAGAGAGAGAGAGAGAACATTTAGTGGGTAGTGAGTTTGTTCAGTCATCAGTGGACTCCATACATAATGTCACTGTTCACTTTTCATATAGTTCTACAGGACCTCCCCAGTGTAGCCTTAAACAAACCTCACACTCCTAAAATGGATCAATACACAGGAAAACCCTATGTGTGTGTGTGTGTGTGTGTGTGTGTGTGTGTGTGTGTGTGTGTGTGTGGACACACAACAAGCTTCAAGCAAATTGTTCCTTTTCCCCAGTTTCCCGCTTTCTTGTGTTTCAGAGCGTGTAGTCCACAGCAGGTAGGACTGAATCAAGCACATCAGGCGTGTCTCCCAATGATCCTATAAATCAAATCCTTCTCATATACTGCGCCCAAATTACAACCAAAGAACTTGTAATCGATCTGTTACATCCGACTCAATGAGGGATTCAGAAACCCACATTAAAAACACAATGTTAATTAAAACACCTTGCATTGAAATTTCCCTTTTTGTGCCTTTTTGCAACCCTCATGTTGACACTAAGAGGCTGTTTCTAGCATTATAACCACAGCGTCGACTCGTATTCATCCCCACAGCAGAAAAGTGTTCATTTTGACATATTTGATTTGATTTAGTCTTAGTCTTTATCTTCAGATGAAAATGGTTATTAGTCTTAGTCGCATTTTAGTCATTTTTGTATTTCATAGTTTTAGTCTATTTTTAGTCGACGAAAAGTCATTGCATTTATGTCAAGTATTAGTCATCAGTTTTAGTCAAACTGCAGTTACCAGCTTTAATCTTGTTAATTTTCTATGTAGTATTCAGACAAAAATAGTCATTATAATTTTTCTCTCTTTAGACTAATTAAGCTTATGAGAGATTTGAATGAAGATAAGGAGCTATATTAACACTGCACTTGTGCAGCTCTACATCTCCCTTTTTCTTAGCTGGAGATCAGTCTGCTGTGCTGCCCTTACTCATTTATAAGGTAGGATCATACATTAAGGATCGGTAAAAGTGCTCTAGAGTTCAAGTATCAAGTAAAAACCAACAATGTTTTCTTTAGCTGTTATGGAAAAACTGCATTTATTTTCTGAAACTACAAATAAATGTGCAATAAACAGACAGATGTTCAAAAGCAGCTGAACATATATTACTAACATACCTCTGTCTGCTAACAGTACTTACTGTATAATAACCATTAAGGTGTACATTTGGAAGCAAATTAATATTTTTTATGAAATCTGTCAACTCAGATATGGGAGGGTCAACTTCTCCAGAATATAAATAGGGAAAAAATCGGGGCAAAAAAACATGTGGTGTATTCCAGCCTTAAGCATACGTACATGGCCAATAACTTAAACAACTTCCACATCCATCTGTTATTTTAGAAACAGCTTGCTATCTGCATGCTATTAAGTTAAAACAAATAGGCTATGGCCTAAATAATCTTGCTACAACACGTGATACAGATTTCATTAGAAACAGAACTGAATGCTGCAGAAAAGCCGAACTGTTGTACAATATATAATGAAGCATTGTACATTTATGAAAGTCTGGCTCAGAAATATGCAGTAATGCTAGCTAACTGATGTTAATTAACAGAAAGCTAAAATGTAAAAACGTAAGACTTGCTAGCGAATTTCCCTGTAGACACATCCAGTAACACTGACCTAGCGTTAAGAAAAAGTATTTTATAGCCACAGGGCTTCTCTCCGTTTTATTTTTCTCCGAAAAACACAGGTCTTCTCTCTGAATATTTTTAGTCATCGTCTTCATTAACGAAATTAACACTGCAGCAGAATGAAAGAATGTCTGTTGTGATTAGGCTCACTATAGGATAGCTTTATAGGAAGAGCTGGTAGTAAATATAGAAATGCTTTGTGTGCGCCTTGTGTTGCTTTGTTGTAATTGTACATGCCATCAGGGACCTGAAGCACACTTTATTAAAGCAGTGCCAAGTACACTCAAATAAAAATCTGAAACAGATGAAACAGATGAAAGCTGTGTTCATGTCTGTGTGTGTGTGTGTGTGTGTGTGTGTGTGTGCGCATGTGTTTTCTTGAATTTTTATTAAAGATATTATTCATTTACATGTTGATCCCTATAGTTCTTCATCAGTTGTCAAATTTTAGAATAATTAAAATGATTAATCCATAACATATAACATATTTAAAACATCATTTCCTGTCATGTAGAACATTTTTAATCAGGCTAACTCCAAATAAACCAGAGATTATTTGGCATGGGAATACATCATTGAATTTGCAAGAACTAACACAGACCTCCAATTATGCTTGATTTACTTACATTACATTGCATCCCATCCCATTCCATTCTATTCCATACCATTCTGTCCCATTCCATTCTATTACATTCTTTCCCATTCCATACCATTCCATTCCATCCCATCCCATTCCATTACATTATATACCATTCCATTCCATGCCATCACATTACATACCATTCCATCTCATTCCATTCCATTACATACCATTCCATCTCAATCCATTCCATTCCATCCCATTCCATTCCATACCATTCCATTACATACCATTCCATCCCATCACATTACATCCCATTCCCTAACATTCCATTCCATCCCATTACATTACATTACATACCATTCCATACCATTCCATCTCATTTCATTCCATTCCATCACATCCCATTCCATCCCATCCCATCCCATTCCATTCCATTCCATTCCATCCCATACCATTCCATAACATTCCATCCCATCCCATTCCATTACATTACATACCATTCCATACCCTTCCATCTCATTCCAGTCCATTACATACTATTCCATCTCATTCCATTCCATTCCATTCCATTCCATTCCATTCCATCCCATTCCATTCCATTCCATTCCATTCCATTCCATCCCATTCCATTCCATTCCATTCCATTCCATCCCATACCATTCCATCCCATTCCATCCCATCCCATCCCATTCCATTCTATTCCATTACATATCATTCCTTTACATTACATCCCATTCAATCCCATTTCATTCCATTACATACCATTACTTAACCTACCAGTACACACCATTACATTACATCCCATACCATTACATTACATTGAATACCATTGCATTACACACCATGCCATGCCAGCGTTACACATTACATATATGCATTTGTTTGCCTTTTGCATGTTATTCCTGTCACATTAAAGGGACGGAGACAGATGCAGTTGACAGATGAATTCTGTTTTAATAACACAATGAAACAAGATCCTAATCTCCAGGCAGAATCAACATCCTAAATAAAAAAAATTAGGAACAGGCATGGGTCAGCATGGACTGGGGAAGCAAGAGCAAGTTGAGAAAACCAGAAAAGATCTCAGAAATCCAGAAAAAATCAGCAAAAACCCAGAGTAAGCTGAGTGTATACTTCATGATTTCTGTCAGTGTTGGAGTTTTCACACCTGGATTGTTTGTTTTGGATCAAAAACAAACCTGATGCCTTTTCTCCCTTGGTTCGGTTCATTTAGTCAAATGTGAACACGGTAATCACTCTCGGATCCACACCAAAACAATCTTGCTGCGAGCACCTGATCGAGGTCGTCTCAATCTGACTGAAAAGAAACTCAGGAGTGATTCGCTTGTGATGAGAAAGCAATCAAACCAAACAGAACAACAAACCAACCTGCTATACATAATGCGAGTTGCGTTACTTAGTGTGCTATGTAGTGTTTTTTGGTTAGCTAACATGAACATGAGGTTTGATTGATATTTGGTGATGAAGAATTCTGTGGGCATCTTGATGGATGAGTGTTATGAACAGCACCCTGGCATCCTCTGACCAATGACAGGACCATTTACTCAAATGTGTTGTGGAAGTTTGGAGACAATAGCACACTGATAGGCACGGGCAGGAGTAAAAAGTTCATAAACATGGTTCAAACACAGAGACAAAGCAAGAGAAACATTGTCAATCAATATAAAGCCAGATCAGGCAAGGTGCAACCTTACCAAAGATTTGACTAAGCAGGGTTACATTTACATTTGGCAGATGCCCCTATCCAGAGCAACTTACGTGTTTTGTCTCGTTTTATACAGCTGAGGGTTAAGGGACTTGCTCAGGGGCCCAGCATCAGCTTAGTTGACCTGCAATTTGAACTCACAACCTTCTGATCAGTAGCTTAACACCTTAACCACTGAGCAACCACAGCAGGGTTAGTCCTTGAGTGTCACCACCTCATCTCCTGGAGGTGTGAGGCAAACGTGCTAACCACTAAGCCACGGTGCCCCCAGGTCAGAACTTCTTCCTTTAAAATTTTCCTTTACACACGTGACTTGTGAATTGAAATGTTACCGTGTAAAAGCAAATCGAGATGCATGGTAGCATGGTAGCAATTTAATGAATAAAAGAGATAGATGCATGGATGCATGGTAGCATGGTAGCAATTTAATGAATAAAAGACATCGTAAAATATCTCAGTGGTAAATTTATCCTGTTCTGATTTATCAAATAACATCTTATTTTCTACAAACAAATTCACAATTTCATATAATAGAAACCTGTAACATGAGCCATTGTTGTCTGTCTATGAGCTCGACATACCAGCTCTTATCCAAGAGACTAGATAGATAGTATCTTTGATTTAAGCTACAAAAACATGGTGGAACATCTCTAACCTAGGTGTCTTTAGGAATGGCTCTGATTAAACCTACACTAGTCCAACAGGAATCTCTGAAGTGACTGTTGTGCTTATCAAACCATTTTTGCTTTGTGGCATGGTCCATTATCCTGCTGAAAGAGGCTACAGCCATCAGGGAATACTGTTTCCATGAAAGGGTGTACTGCAACAATGCTTAGGTAGGTGCTAAGTAACATCCACATGGATGGCAGGACTGAAGGTTTCCCATCAGAACATTGCCCAAAGCATGACACTGCCTCCATCATTGCCTTCTTCCCATAGTGCATCCTGGTGCCATGTGTTCCCCAGGTAAGCGACACACATGCAACCGGCCGTCCACGTGATGTAAAAGAAAACATGATTCATCGGACCAGGCCACCTTCTTCTATTGTTCTGTGGTCCAGTTCTGATGCTCACGTGCCCATTGTTGGCATTTTCAGCAGTTCAAAGTGGTCAGCATGGGCACACTGACTGGTCTGCGGCTATGCAACCCCATACGCAACAAACTGTGATGCACTGTGCATTCTGACACCTTTTCTATCAGAACCAGCATTAACTCATCAAATTGAGCCACAGTAGCTCATCTGTTGGATCGGACCCACATGAATCAATGAGCCTTGGCCGCAAATGATCCTGTCGCCGGTACACCACTGTTCCTTCCTTGGACCACTTTTGATAGATACTGCCCAAATGCAGACCAGGAACACCCCACAAGAGCTGCAGTTTTGAAGATGCTCTGATCCAGTGGTCTAACCATCACAATTTGACCTTTCATCAAACTTGCTCAAATGATAAAACGGCGACGGGAACAGGCTAATACTTTGCCAGGGTAAATTCTGTACAAATAATACATAATAACAGAAAACACTTAGACAATTCATGGTTGTATGAGCGCAATATTGTACCACGTGTACACCTGCTCATTCATGCCGCTATCTAATTAGCCAATCATGTGGCAGCAATATAGTGCATGCAATCATGCAGATATAAATTAAGATTTTCAGTTAATGATCTCATTAACATCAGAATGAGGCATAAAATGTGATCTCAGTGACCGTAGCATGGTATTAACATCAGGGAGGCTGGTGTGCTTATTTCAGAAACTGCTAATCTCCTGGGGTTTGTACACACAACAGTCTCTAGATCAGGTGTCCTTAGTCTTATCCACAAAGAGCCAACGTGGCTGCTGGCTTTCATTTCAGCTAAATAAATGGCAAAATTGATAGCTGATTGGAGACCAAGATGAAGTGGTTAAACAGGTGGGAAAGAGGTTCTTCTGCTCGGTTGGGAAAAGAAAGCCTGCAGCCACAACAGCCTTTAGAGATAAGACTGAAAAGCCATGCTTTAGAGTTTACACAGAATTGCACAAAAAACAAGAAAACATCCAGGGAATTTTGCAGCAGTTCTGCAGGTGAAAATGCCTTGTCGATGAGAAAGGTTGGAGAGGATTGGACAGACTTGATTGAGGCAACAGGAAAGCAATAGTAACTCAAATAATCACTATGTTGGATAGAAAAACATCTCAAAAAGCACCCAGTTTGAGATAGATGAGATACAGCAGTGGAAGAGTAGAAGATCAGATCAGGTTGTACTCCTGTCAGCCAAGAAAGGACGCAGAGGACACAAAGAGGACAGACTCACAAGACCTGGAAGAAAGATGAAGATCAGAAAAATATAACCTGGTCCCAAACAAGAGTATTTATTAGAGAAATTTAGTG
>JAUCMX010000006.1:29065389-29077268 GCA_033459395.1 Hemibagrus guttatus | reverse complement strand
GGCAAACAAATCCAAAAAACACATAGCATACTTAGAATACAAACAGAGGTCATATACTAAGCAAGCTATGCACAAAGAAACGGCTTGGTATGGACACAAGGAACGATACTTGCCTCCGAAGTTAGCGGAAGTGGCTCAATACTCAGGTGGGGGTTCCCTCTGTCGGTCATGAGAGGGTGTAATCATTTGGGATATTACACCTCTACACCACTTATCCTACTGGGTCAGGGGGGATCCTGGAGTCTATCCCAGGAGATGCATGGCACAAGTCAGGCTACAATCTGGACAAGATCCTGGTCTATCACAGGGACACTCATTCACACTCCTAGTGACAGAGATAAATAGCCTCCTAGATAAATGGAAAAAATGGGCAAGCGTAAGGATTTGAGAGAGTTTGACGAAGGGCCAAATTGTGATGGCTAGACCACTGGATCAGAGCATCCCCAAAAACTGCAGCTCTTGTGGGGTTTCCCGGTCTGCAGTGGTCAGTACCTATCAAAAGTGCTCCAAGGAAGGAACAGTGGTGAACCGGCGACGGGGGTCATCAGCGGCCAAGGCACATTGATGCATGTAGGGAGTGAAGGCTGGCCCGTGTGATCCAATCCAACGGGACGAGCTACTGTTGCTCGAATTGCTGAAGAAGTTAATGCTGGTTCTGACAGAAAGGTGTCAGAATACACAGTGCATGACAGGTCAGGGCTTTTTTGGGCAGCAAAACGGGAACCAACACAATATTAGACAGGTCATAATGTTATGCCTGATCGGTGTAAACTGATCTATTTACCTAACAACCAAACAACTAACCAACCAACTGAATAATTCCAGCACCCAGCCACCCCTAAGTTGCTGGGTAACATATGAAGCTCAAGAGGCTTTTTTTGTGATTTTTACCAGTTACAAGCATAAAGTCGTAACTTTTACTCAAACTCTGCATAGATCTTCTAGATGACTTAAAAACATCTGGTGATTCACCCACAGGAGAAATCTGTGGCTGGACATGGAGTGAAGTCTGGTACTGACCTTCTCAGCGTGTTGCTACCATGACCACCAGCAGGTACAGTGGAAAGAAACTGAAAAAATTTAATTGTTTACTTCTTAATCTTCTTTTAAAACTTGTAAGTACATCCCCACAAGTTCTTGGTCTGATCTAGGTCACGTAACATAACATTCATGCAGAAACTCAGTACATGCATTATGGATGCAATTGACACTATTAGCATAATGTTTGACTTGGGTGCAAACATTCCATATTTTTGTCAGGCTTTTGTGTTGGAGAATCTACTTAATCATTTCTGAAGGATGTCATTTGCTTTCCAGCACCCAGTGAAGGGAAGTTCTATTTGAGTTTTTCAGTATTCAGACAAGTGTTTGCTTTAATTAGGACGAATGCAATGCGTTAAGCTCCAACTGCATTTTCCCGTGAGCAGAGCATGTTTTATTCATGTACTCAAAGCCTGCCATCCAGCAGGGATCTCATCCTCATGCTCCCTTCAGCACTCGTTTTGCTTTTCTGTTTTTTTTAAGGATGTATTTTTGCCTTTCCCCGAGGGGAAAATGTATTTGGATATCTGAGAGACAGGAAAACTAATAGACAGATAAATATACTGTTTAGCTTGTAGTGTTTTTGGGGTGTGATAAATGTTAGTTAAGGCGATTAGCAAGTGCTCACAACAATAAGATGTGAGCACACAAAAGTGTAAGTGTATGAGATCCAGCCACGCAATTATGCTTCTGTATTCTTGCTAACACTGCTAATTATTGGAAATCAATTGTAGAATTGCATCAATCAGACAATTCACAAAGCAGATTGAAATCCAGCTAAACTGTAATCTTGGCCGAACAGGTTAACCAGTACATCTGAGAATGAGAGAGAGAGAGAGAGAGAGAGAGAGAGAGAGAGAGAGAGAGAGAGAGAGAGAGAGAGAGAGTAGTTCAGTTTCTTGACAGTGATGGATAGCTGGCTTATGTAAAGCTCTTATTATTGAGGAAATGAAAGTGCTGGAAGAGTCAATAAACATTATGAGGACTGGGGCACTGGACCTTGTCTTTTTTTATTTCTTTCTCTTCACATTTGTCCAGTTGACTCTTCAACAGAAGGCTTAACCTTCTGTCAATATAAATAGAAACCTGGGCAGAGTTTGGGGTAAAATATATCTCTGTGTGCTCAAATTCTTAATTTTATCAGCAGAGAAGCAAAGTTAGCAAAAGGAAGATGAAGTTGTATGTCAATGGGATTGAATTCACTAATTATCAGCAACCTTTTCTGTAGTTTGTTAACCATTGGTCTTTTATTTCTAAACATATTAAATGAGATTTATTAGATTTATTAATATTTTAATAAATAAACAAAAAATAGAATATACAGAATCACAATTAAAACTTGTATCTCATAGTCAATAGTAATTGATATGTTTATCCTATAATATATATGTAATATATATTAATATATATAATATAATAGTAATATATATGTTTTATCCTATAATAGTAGAAAGATGCTTGAGATGAATGCTGTAACTGGATGAATGTTATATTGCCTTTATTTGAATAATGTATTCATTATTGGTCAAAACAGACAAGTTGTAATTTAGATGTTGAACATGATCGAGAAAAAAGCCAGAAGCAATTTGGTGGGTCAGTGACATATTGAACCTAAAAGCAATATTCACGCAGAATAGTGATAAAAGGTCGTTTAAGGCATTAGCACAAAGCATTCAGAAACAAAATAAAAAAAAGATTCAATAGATCTGAATCTCATTTATGACCAATTTAAGAGCCCTAATCAAATCAGGACATGGAGTATCTCTTTGACTAAGCTATTTTTAATACACCTAATACCCAGTGCAATCACCGTTAGTGCTCGCGTATGCAAATCACCCATCTGCTTCAGGGAGTCCATTGTAGATTTCGAAGCGATGGAGTCCATTGTGAGCCTTATCGCTCATGTTCTACGCTGGTTGCAAGCGACTGCTCATTTCCTCGTCTTTAATGGCGACAGAATGGGATTTGGAGGCCAACAAAGCATCAATGGCTGCCATTTTGGCGCCTTCATGATCTAAAGGTGGAGCACTATTTTGTTTGCTCTTTTTATACAGGGAAGACAAAAGGAAAATCTGTGCGCCGCTGTCCAAGCCTGATGACAAAATAGGATGTCTAAAACAGGAAGGGAATGTCATGAAAATAGTGGGCATCGGAGGTAGCAAACATTAGCATCAATGTCAAAAACCTGATTAAACCTCCAAATAAATATTGAAGAGAGAAAGTTTTGCACAGGGTTTGGAAAATTGGATTTAGTTAATCTATCTGTGCCAACTGAACAGACATCAATTAAGCATGAATAACATGATTTTCAATGCAGATTTACGACTGAAATTATTATTTAAAAAAAAGTCCAAAACCCAATTAAAAGTGCCTTGTAAGGAAGATCATGAATTAAATATATATTATAGAGAATTTCACCATGGAGATGTTCAGTACTGACATTATGAGCGCCTGCCTAATATTGTGTTTGTTCCCGTTTTGCTGCCAAAACTGCCCTGACCCGTCATGCACTGTGTATTCTGACAACTTTCTATCAGAACCAGAATTAACTTCTTCACCAATTTGAGCAACAGTAGCTCGTCCGTTGGAGAGACCACACGGGCCAGCCTTCCCTCCCCACGTCCATCAATGAGCCTTGGTTGCCCATGACCCTGTCGCCGGTTCACCACTGTTCCTGCTTTAGACCACTTTTGGCAGATTATCTTCTTCTTCTTCTTTCGGCTTTTCCCTTCAGGGGTCGCCACAGCGAATCATCTCTCTCCACCTATCCCTATCTTCTGCATCCTCAACCCTTGCACCCACTAGCTTCATATCCTCATTTATTACATCCATATACCTCCTCTTTGGCCTTCCTCTTTGCCTCCTGCCTGGCAGCCCCATGTCCAACATTCTCCTACCAATATACTCACTGTTCCTCCTCTGAACATGTCCAAACCATCTTAATCTGGCCTCCCTAACTTTGTCCCCCAAACGTCCAACATGAGCTGTCCCTCTGATGTACTCATTCCTAATCCTGTCCAATCTTGTCACTCCCAAAGAGAACCTCAACATCTTCAGCTCTGCTACCTCTAGCTCTGACTCCTGTCTCTTCCTCAGTGACACTGTCTCTAAACCATACAGCATGGCCGCTCTCACCACTGTCCTGTACACCTTCCCCTTGATTCTCGCTGATATTTTCTGATCACACAGAACTCCCGACACCTTTCTCCACCCATTCCAACCTGCCTGCACTCGCTTCTTTACCTCTTGAACTTCGACCAACAGTAGCCCAATTTCCACCGGCGCCCTGTAGGTCAACGGCGCCGATGGCGGTCGTTGTTAACCCGGGCCTCGACCGATCCGGTATGAAATTCGTACTGACGATTCGCATGGTTAAATTTGGCAATGTTTTACGCCGGATGCCCTTCCTGACGCAACCCTCTCTATTTATCCGGGCTTGGGACCGGCACAGAAGTCACTGGACTGTGACCCCCATGGCTAGATTACTTTTGGCAGATTATATATAAATTATTTTCAAGTGATAATAAGCTGCTATACTGGGTGATCTTTTAAGTTATTAATTTTCCATAATGCACTGTGATGACATCTGAGTAATGGCCACAAGCTGTCATTGTGTAGTCAGTGATCTCACTCAAAATTCCTGAAGTCCCATTTAAGTTACATTCAATTATTCAACTTAGTTTTCAACCTCAAGACACTCAAGTCCCATTCACTGAATAGATGATATTTGTATTCCTGACATTTGGCAGATGACCTTATCCAGAGCAACTTACAGTTTATCTCATTTTATATTATATTGAGGGTTAAGGGCCTTGCTCAAGGTCCCAGCAGTAGCAACCTGGGATTGGAACTTACTACCATCTGATCAATAGCCCAACACCTTAACCACTGAGCTTCCACGTCGTCTATGATATGATAAAGTTAAAGATAACACAATGAGCACTATTTGCACTATTTGACAATAATGTATACAGTTACAATTACACCTGCATCCAGTGTGACCCAGGTGAGAGTCTGGTTCCTTTCAAGGTTTCTTCCTCTTGCCACTGTTGCCCCTGGCTTGCTCATTAGGAAGTTTAATTCCAATTATTTCTCTGGATTCTTATAAAGCTGCTTTATAAACAAATTCCTATAAAGCTGCTCTATTGTTAAAAGCACTATACAAATAAAAATGGAAGCGAATTAATCTCAAAAGCTTTGCGAGCATGTAAACGCAAGCCAAGACTTTTTAATCCAAGTCACACCAAACTTTAATTAGGACAGGCACGCTGTTAAATAGCATCCAAGAGGAAGAGTAGTGTTGGAAATCATGGTAGGAGCTGGACGTTAAGCTGTCTGTATGCCTTGGTGATGATGTCCACCACCCTTTGGGCCAGTCTCTGCTTAGATAAGATGGTCCCTGTGTATCAGGATCAGATGGCTGCTATCCGCACTGAATAATCCGGTCTACCGGGCACAGCACGAAAGACTCTGAGACTCATCTGGCCACCAAAGCATGCAAGGAGAGCTTATCTCCAGAGCATGCAGTTCTCCCGCTCTTTTTGCTAAAGTGATTACTATCAAAATGGCAGTTTTCAAAGACACCCACTGCACTTTGGCATCGTGCAAAGGCTCCTATGCAGGGACCTAAACAAGGTAGAAATCCCATTAGGTAAACATAGCAAAAAAAGGCATTTCGTCCATTTCAGAAAGGTCATCATACGTTTACGAGAGTCCTACAGTGCTGTAGTATGCTGTGATGACAGCGACTTACTCCTTTTAGGATTATTTATTTTGTTTGGAATTTGGAAATTTTAGTTATGCTGTCATAGCTAGTCTTGCGGGAGTCCCTGCCTACACTTTACACATAATCTACATTGTCTTTAAAGATCACATGATCACAAGCATACTTAATATGTTTCTCTCTCTCTCTGTCTTTCGCTGTCGAGTTTCCAGTGTAACCACTTCTTCATCCCAGGCCTGCCTGATCCATCCAGATGCTCTCCTGTCGCTTGGTGATGCCTACTGATGCTGTGGATGGATCTGTGTGGACAGCCTGTGACCCAGGGGACTGCTGTGGATAGAACCACTTGGAGACCCTCACACCATCACAGATCTGCCATTACATGTCAGCTTCTGACAGTAAGGAATTAGAGTCTATAATGAACTCAGAAACTGCACTGACATAATAGTTCCTCATGGGCCCTTGGTTGCTGTTGTAGAAAGGACATTATTTACATTTGCATTATTTTCTGTCCAGTGTAACCCAAATAATGATGGGTTCTCTTCTGAGTCTGGTTCCTCTCGAGGTTTCTTCTTCATATCTCAGGGAGTTTTTCCTCACCCCCGTCACCTTAGGCTTGTTCATTAGGGATAAAACAGGGATAAAATAATTACTTAACTTTAAACTTTATACATTTTTTCTCTTTGTTTCTATACTTCTGTAAAGCTGCTTTGAGGCAATGTCCATTGTTAAAAGTGTTATACAAATAAATTGAATTAAATTGAATTGAAAATTTGGCACTGCACCCCAAGCTAAGGATATGCACTAGAGGATCTTGTCTTCAGGATTACTTTCTGGACTGATTAATTATAAATTCACAAAAATAAAATTTGACCTAAAGTAGAGAGAGTGCATGGTCCATTTTGTGAAGGAAAAGCTGAATGTTAAAGGAAGTCCAACTAACCACTAAACAACGCTAGCCACAGGACCGCTTGCTGGGTAGAAGGCCGGGGATGTGATATTAGCTAACTTCAGTGGTACAGCAATAAATAGTGTATGGCAAGTATAACAAGGGGAAAAAATGCTAGTAGCCTGTAGTCACAGACTTGTTAGTACAGCACAGGAAGCACCACCAAAGGAAAACAAATATTGTGGCTTCATAGTATTCTAAAAGAAAAGGCACTCATAAAAGAAAACAATATACCCAACAAGGCAGAAGAGATGAGATGATATGATAGGAGACTATCTGACATGTACAATGCAAGATGGCTCTATGTCAGTGGTATATATATATATATATATATTGCAAATACTGCAAGATATGTTACGTTGTGATTTTGTTGGATAGGTCCTGTCAAGTGTCAAGAAGATATCAGGTCAATGTTTTCCTTTTTTGATAACCAGGTTTGATATGAATACAGAATGAGGTGGAAAAGACCAAGAAACACACATTGGAGCCTAAATCACAATTCACTAACAGATTAGGTTTAATATTACTAAAATACATACACATCAGGCTCCATCCTTAGAATCAAGTATCAACCCTCGCTAACATGTATTTTATTGCGCTTGTCTGTAACATGGAATCGTTTGCAGTGATGGATGACATACTGAGCATACTTGGTACCAGAAACAGTAATACAAATGCATAAGAGAGGGAATGTGTGTGTGTATATTATATATATATATATATATATATATATATATATATATATATATATATATATATATATATATATATATATATATATATATATATATATATATATATGGGGGTCCTCAGGAAATTCATCCTAGCACATGAGTAAAATGAAACAATAAATCCCTTGCGCCTTGTGTGTGTACTGGTGCTTGTGTATTAGCATATTAGTGAGAGAGAGAGAAAATTGTGTATACTGTGTGTGTGTGTGTGTGTGAGAGAGAGAGAGAGAGAGAGAGAGAGAAAGAATGAGGCTGACACTATGGGTATAAGGGCATGAGGAGATAAAGTATACATGCAAAGGTATCATTACAGTGTGTGTGTGCTCCCATGGGTTTATATTATACAGGCCATGTGTGCACACACACACACACACATGCCCTATATGTGTCTGTGTGTAGGAGGATATGAATAAACAGTGTGTACGTGTGTGTGTGTGTGTGTGTGTGTGTGTGTGTGTGTGTGTGTGTGTGTGTGTGTGTGTGTGTGCTGCCATATAACGTACACTACATTGACAGCTTATGTACAACAATCTACTAGTATGTCCTCTTTTCTCTAAAATATTGTACAACCCAAAAATATCTGCACTGAACAGTTTTATCCTCCTCATTCCCCAATGTGCTCAATAAAACTGAATAAAGGCTTGCTGTGATATAATTGGAAGTGCAATACTGCAGTGGGTTCAGGATCCTGCATTGTTCTACTGATAGGAAAGTTGTGAGTTCGAATCATAGGATCGCCAAGCTGCCACCACAGGACCCTTCAGCAAGGCCCTTAACCCTTAGTTGCTCAGTTGAATAAACCCTAAACTGTACCCTTAAAACATTCCTGCTACCATCCCCAGGCTTTACTGATCACACCAAAACAAGACATGTTGCCATGTTTGGATTTTTCCATCATGTCAAGGATTCATTTTTTCATCACGTCAAGGATTCATCTGGTCATTTAACCTTTTTCCCTATAGTCCAGTTTTGATGCTCAGGTGTCTACTGGAGATAGTTGCCTACTGTTCATTGGCCCTTTCTTAAAGAAAACGTCCGCTTAATCCCATTCCACATGCTTATCGGTGATGTGCTATGCTATTCTGGTGATAATTTATTGGTGCTGTTGTGTTTTACATTATTTCTAAAGCAGGAAAAAAACAATCACTCAAACATAAAAAAAGAGATAATGCTCAGGATGCACCGAGAGCTCCTAAAAACGAAAGCCCAAATGCTTCTTATCTCACTCACCATTTTCTCATAGTAATCAGAAAACAAATTTAGAAGCAGCAAACACTGGACTACAGAAGGCACTGCAGGTTTAGTACGACACACTTACAGCAGAGACTCTGTTCAGCTAGTTAGCGAGCTACGATATAATGCTGTTAATGCCAGAATTAGCATGAAATTTAAAGCTAAGGAAGATGAGCCAGTGTTCAAATGAGGAGGTGAGAGAGACTAAAGCGCCGCTGCATAACTGTCCTTATAGCTGAGATGAGAAGAGGGATAACACAGTATAAAAAAATAAAACTGGAACACTGCTAGAGATGGTGCTCATTATAGAGATTAACATGCAAGTCGTTAAGGATAGATCGTGAGACGTTTGTTACACCAAAACTGAAAAGTGAGTTTCCTGACTGTGACTTGTCTGTTTGCCTGCCGAGTTCCCTGGTGAGAAAAACTGAACGTTTTGCATTTTGCACCATTTTGTGCAATACTCAACTTGACCTGGTTAGCACCAGCTGTTTTGTTGCGTTCAGAGTCAGCTAAGGTCACTCATTCACCCACTTCAGTGCTCCATTAAGCAAACTACCTGCAATTACTTTCCATTTACTGTTTGACATACAAAAATGGAAGGGAACCTTGTTTTCGTCTCCTCTCATATATGACTTTCCTCCAGTAAGTGTACATACGCATAAGTGCTTGCACGAGGCTATGCATACCTGACTATCACATGCATATGTTCTTGTTGAATATTTCATTCCACATTTATTCCTCTTTAGTGTTAAAATAAGCTAAACTCTTCTCTTCTGGGAAGGCTTTCCACTAGATGTTGGAGTGTGACTGTGGGGATTAGTGATCATTCAGCTACAAGAGCATTAGTGAGATCAGACAATGATGATGTAAGAGCGAGGAGGTCTGGGGTTCAGTCTGTGTTCCAGTTCATCCAAAAGGTGTTCAGTGGGGTTGAGTCAGAGTCAGGGCTCTGTGCAGGACACTCCAGTTCTTCCACTTCAACCATAACCTCCACATCATGTCTTCATGGAGCTCAGGGGCTTTGTGCACAGGGGCATTGTCATGCTGGAACACTGTCGTCCGAGTGAAAGAAAAACCACCACAACGACTTCTTCAAGCTCATTTCTCATGCTCTTAATACAAACAAGATGTTTATCAATTAAAAAATTATAAAGCTACATAAAATACAAGCCATTTAAAGACCGGGTTTGTGCTCACATGTAAAGAAACAAAAGGAAAAGTTGATCAATGCCATTACATTAATTGACTGGTAATTTTGCACTGTGTTAGCTGTACAAAGTGATGGATTGTTTATCGCTGGTGTTAATGAGCTTGATAAAACAATGACAATCAGCCATCTGTCTGGCTGTGTAATGTTTTGGCTCCACTAGCTAATGGTCATGTTAGATGTGGCTTTCAACAACTCCACACAAATAAGCTTTCGGGTATGTGAAAGGTGACGCTCCTCATACTAACCCCATAAAGAGAAGTAAACAGTAAGTGTGCTCACACATCACACTGTGTTTTCCTTCAGCTATAAAACGCTCCCTTGGGAATGCCATGTCAGAGTTTCTACAATCCTGAGATGTTTCAACATATATCAATGTTTTTCAAATGGAGATTGTTCTGAAGACTTCAACGGTTCATATCTTCATGTGTATTCCAGGCTGTCTTTCTTAATGGACATAAAGATCGATCAGTGCTCACGGAATGATAATGTTGTATTAAATGATGTGTTTTCAGCTCATTGTGCAATATTAATCAAAATATGGTAAATATACTAAAGAAAAAAGCCTTTATTTGTAACATACAATTGAACCTCGGCATATGAATGCCCTCCCTTATGAAGCTTTGCCTTAAGAATCGAAATTTTGCAGGAAATTTGCATCGGCATACAAAGCTTTTTTGACATACGAATGAACCGAGCCGAATGCTGGCTAAGTTGCGCGTGCGTCCAGAAAACATTCAAATCTTGTTTGCGTCAGTGGAAAGCCAAGTGAAGCCAACCGAAATGAGTTTAAGTATTTTACGGATTTTTTTTGCAGTAAGCAAAAGCTGTTTTGAAATACTCAACCCACGATACCAACACTGCCTTCGGCATAACTTCAAAAGCTAGTTGATTTTTCGGGCTTTTTTTTTTTGACAGATTGGTGGCATGGGTGGTCTGTTCTATTTTTAGCCCAGGCTTGGTGGCATGACTTCCTGTGAGGACCCATGACATGGAATGCTTGGCTTGGGTCACTTCTTTGTAAGCAGCCATACAATTTACATACGCTTCGTATTGGTGATATTGCTAACATTTTTGGGCGGCTGGAACAGATTATCTGCATTTACATTACTTCTTATAGGAAAATTTGTTTCACAATACAAATTTTTGTCTCAGGAACTCACCTCCAGAATGAATTAAATTCCTATGCCGAGGTTTCATTGTATATATAACATTATAGTGAAATGTGTTTCTTCACATATCCCAGAGATCTTGACAGCTTGCTGGTCCTGGAACTTGAAACCTAACAGCCCAAAGCTTAAAGTATCTGCCACCACTGCTCCTCAGTGTGTCACAGGTGTTATTGAATTAACAAGCTCAAACAACATAGAACATTTTAATCTAGCTATCATCAACATTTCTGAAGAACCAGTCACACCCTTAAAAACACTTTGGTAAGCATAAAGCGTGAATAAAGGCTGATGAGTGAAGGTGACAAATACGACATCCATCTGTCAAATACAACATTGCTAAGATGTTTTTGGGAAGTTTCATGGATGTTAGGAAGCCAGAACTTTAGATAATTAGCACAGAAACATTTTGCATGTGTTGCTACAATAGCACAGACACATAGTGCAGATATTATTTCAACACTTTCCTAGAACATGGATAGCACTACATCAGATACAGGTTAATGAACAGATTAGAGGAGTACATTTTGCAGCACTAGGCATAAAATTATGGGTTGAAGTACAGAGACTCCATGTTCTTTTTGCAGGTTTGGGCAGAAAAAAAAATTGCATGCAAAGTGTCATCTAGACACTTCTTTGCGAAGCGGAAGAAGGAGAAGATGATGGGATGATGAGGGAACCTCTCAGGAAGTCTCAGCAGTTGGCCCATTTCTGGCTTTGTAGGCAGTCGTCAGGTTTTTAAATCTAATGTTGGCAGCTACAAGAAGCCAGTGAAGGGAACACAGCAGTCGGACAGACAAGACTGAAGACAAATTAAGCTATT
>JAUCMX010000006.1:29052889-29057889 GCA_033459395.1 Hemibagrus guttatus | reverse complement strand
CGGTCTTGGTGGAATGGAGCTCAGAGACGGAGATTTTGATATCTCATTTGGTCTGATTTAAGCGGCTTATTCTTAAAACAACTGTATTTATTCTTAATTTGCATGAAATGCCTTGGGTAATGTGTACAAAAACAAAGCTAAATACTCAAGAGTGTATGGCAACACACAAAATGCGCTTCTCCCCATGCATCAAAACCTAGTGCAATTTAACACCACAGCTTTATAGAAAGGATAGCCAGGTGCGTGGTTTTCAGGCTGCATATAAACCTTGCAGAAAATGACTTTTAATTCACTCTCAAAATCATAGATAATGAAATAATATTCAGACCTTGGGGAAAGAACTATTTAGAGAAAGTACATCTTATAATACAGCTTGTTTATTGGGATCTTTTAGTCATGCAGCACCTGATCAAAGCCAATACGTCAGAAACGCACTCATTCATTTTCCTTACAAAGAAATTCAGTGCATTAAACAGGCTTTTGGAGATGTTGGGAAGTGCTCTTGAAGCTGCAGTCAATTACTAGGAAAATGGATGTACAATTTGTCCATAGGAGCATTTTCATTAAATCCAATTAGTACACTATACATATATGGCCAAAAGTAGGACACCTGATGATTTCTTACTGAACATTTTATTCCAAAACTCTCCCTTTGCTCCTATAACAGCCTTCACTCTTGCATTTCCATTAAATGGCATGGCATTTGGCCGACGCCCTTATCCAGAGCGACTTACAGAAATGCTTTTGAAGTCTCTATTGATGAATACATCGATATTGGTTCTCTAGGTCACAGACTAAGAATACCATTAGTCTAAAACTCCATCAGATTTCTATTTAATACAGCACTAGTCTGAGAAGGCTTTCCAGTAGATTTTGGATTGTGGCTTTAGGGATTTGTTCTCATTCATCCACAATAGAATTTATGAAGTCTGATGCTGTCCCAAAGGTGTTCATTGGGGTCGAGGTCAAGGCTTTGTGCAGGACATTTGAGTTCTTCCACAACAGACTTAACAAACCATGTTTTTTTCAATGAAGTCCTTCATTGTGTACCTGGGCCCTGTCATGATGAAAAAAGGGGGTTTGGGGCAAGCCCTCTTGGCTCTAGTGATGGGAACTTATTTGAAGAAAGCCAACAGATAGACAGGTGTCCATATACTTCTGGCCATGCAGCCGTCATGCCATTAAGGTGGGCAAAGATGTCACCACAAGGGGGGGGGGGGGGTGATGTTAAGCTTGCAGGTTAGAGTGCATGGTCAAACCCAGATTACAGTAGCATAGACTACAGGAGTGGCTACTTTGACAAAGGTGGCCAAGAGCTACTCATTATTATTATTTATTGTTTTCAAGGTAAAATGTTATGTCTTTCAAGTTAAAAGGATCTGCCATGTGTTTCCTTATCTTAGAATTAAACTACTTCAATTTGTTTTTGTAGATTTAGTTTATATAATGCTTCCATGTACGGTCTTGGAGCTAGCGGTGTGTGATTATGAACGGCTGTATTAAACTGTGTGATGCGTGTGCTCCCACGGAGAAGTGTGATCACCGGAAAGGGGTGGGACGTCTGCAAGTTTGATTGGGATGAAATTTAAACAGGTTCATTGAATTAATTTGATTTTATCAGATTTGTACATATTCTGTGAAACGTTAGGCGAGCTAGTCTAGCTCGTGAGCGACGTTTTGGAGATCCCTGATCTAGACAATGCCTTATACACTCCCTGTATAAGTGTCACAGTAGCATGGTAGGAGCTGGTGAGTAGGCCATAGTTATAACATCCATCACTCAATGGGCCACCACATACACCTTTAACTATCCCTGCAGGAAGGCTAGTAGTGCCAGAACCAGGCAGCATATCATAATCAGTACACCAGAACCTTTTACAAGCACCAGGTAGTAGGGGGTATTGCATTTCCGAGTGTCTCCCAAACCGCTGGGTCACAAGACTCAAGTGGACTTCACTGCAAAAACTTCACTTTTCTGTTTTCAGAGCTTAGGTTTCTTGAACTATTTTTGGTCAGTATGTCTTAAAAATCTTCTGCTGCATCTGAATTGGTTGAGACAGCATGGTTATTAATCACCCTAAGGCACGTCTCAACAGAGTGTGTCATTTCGTAGAAGAAAATGTGTCTGTTAACTAAATTAGACATTGCAGATAATGTAACCAAATATCCACATGTGGTGATATTGACTCCAATGCAAGTTATCTAAAACTTTAGTGTGGTCTGATGTCTATGGTGTGTATGAAGCAAACTTTTCAGGTGGAGTTTTCAAAGAACTCTTTGCATTGTGATCAGAAGTTGAGTATTAATATTAGATTAATCAGTTATTAATGAGTTTATGATGTTCATCATAGATTTTGTCAGATGTTGGGCATGTGTATCTTAGTAAGAACATGTATGTGAGTGGTTAGGGTGTATTTCTATTCTTTATATTATTCTGTGGGCATTCTATTTACATTTATTAATGGTGCTAATCAATGCTAATTAAGGTAAACAAAAGCAAACCTCTTGAGTTTTTTTATTTATTTTTTCATTCATTGTCTACCGCTTATCCGATCTACACTCGGGTCACGGGGAGCCTGTGCCTATCTCAGGCGTCATTGGGCATCAAGGCAGGATACACCCTGGACGGAGTGCCAACCCATCGCAGGGCACACACACACACACACACACACACACTCTCATTCACACACACTACGGACAATTTAGAGATGCCAATCAACCTACAGTGCATGTCTTTGGACTGGGGGAGGAAACCCCCGAGGCACGGGGAGAACATGCAAACCCCACACACACGGTGGAGGCGGGAATCGAACTCCCAACCCTAGAGGTGTGAGGCAAACGTACTAACCACTAAGCCACCGTGCCCCCTTATTTATTTTTTATTTATTTTTATTTAAACACTGTGATGGGGAGAAAATGTGGTGAAAATCTCACTTGGTAGTATATAGAATCTTATTCAAATTATGTACTGTTGCCAGTTTTCCTTCAGAATTACACAATTTCCAACTACTGGCATGTTTTTCTTCATTTTTATAGACATTTTTCATGTGTAAGTGAGTACATCTGGAGGATGTTTCTATTTCAGTCACCTGATTTATTGCCTGATGCCTTGGCCAGCTTCACCACCTTGAACTCTTCCACCACTGATAAAAGTGGGCTTTCACTGGAGTGTCAGAAGGATTTCATAGACACCAAACAGCCATGTGGGTTTTGCCAGCAATCTGTGCTGCTACGCCCATGCCTTAAATTTAAATAGACGTCCTTGTTATTCCATCCTTCTTAGCCACTCAGTTTTGCTTGTTCTGCCTGTTAGGAAGCCATCAAACCACTTTCCAGGGCATTTGATTGGATTGTCCTCTGTTCAAGGAATGTCTTTCCCCTGGATCTGCAACTTGCTGGATGTGTTTCCTCACTTAATCACCCTGATTTACATAGTTCTCTTTCACAAATCCATCCCAAGGATTCTAAAACATAACTTGATTCCACCAAAATTTCCCATGAGCTTTTGTTCTCCTGGTGTGGTGCATTAGTGGTGCAATGCTACATGGATCAGGTTATAGAAGACTGATTCATTCTCATTAGCTAGATCTAACCAGGAAACATTTAAATTAAATTTGCTTGACTTACTTGACTACTGGTTCATTTGGCTGGAGACTCCAAAGTGCTCCAAAGATGCAAAGGAACTTGGAATCCAAAGGAATCCAACCTTTTTGGAGCGCTGTATCAGTGCATCCAGTTCTCAGTCCTGCACTCGGCGACCTTTTTAACCAGCACTGAAAAGACAATCTTCCTCTGTGAGATGCTTCAAAAACTGGTGGATGGTGGAGTTATTTTGGAACAAAGCAACCTCCTGCCCATGTTCAGCAAGAATAAATGATGTCCCTATAGCTTCATAGGGAAGTGGAAGTGGAAGATTGTAAATGGGTGAGATCAAATCCCAGGACCAGGTGTTGGGTCCTTGAGCAAGGCCCTTAACCCTTAAAGACTCAGCTGTATGAAAGAAATAAATGTAAATTGCTCTGGATAAGTTTGTCTTCCAAATGCCATAAATGGAAACAGACTTCATAACCTTGCAAAGAGATTTGGGCATTTTTTGCTCTGTGGGTGGTTCCATGTTGCTGACCTTTGGGTTAACATCTAGGGCCTTGGTGTTTAGGGATGCTACATCTTTTTATATTGCTTGTTAATTGTGCTAATTTTGTTATGCAGATCAGAAATACAACACTATGCATGACCACTGACTCAGAGAGAAAGAGAGAGAGAAAGAGCACTGAGAAGATAGAACATGACAGTTTCCATTCAGCTACAATCCTTCATTTTGAACATGTAGAGGTCTGAGGGTGAGACGTTGGTGAATCTCATCTCAGGTTTTGGCTTTAGCAAAAACATCTGTCACTTTTCTCATTTCCCCATAATATGATTATTTTTGCATAGCTCTGCGACTTCCATACTGTTCCGTACGGAAATTTGGGCAATTAGCACTGTCCATCTATCACAGGATTTTGTCCAGGATTTTATTTGAAATGGTACTACTTTTTCTGGGGAAAAAAACGCAAACAACAAACAAAAAAAAACACACAGCAAGAATTTTAGGATCTAATTTTCGACACTAAACAGGACTTTCTCTAACATATTCATTATTTAAATATTTTGTTGACCAGAAGGAAAGAAGTGAATGAGAGTGTGTGTGCCCTGCGATGGGTTGGCACTCCGTCCAGGGTGTATCCTGCCTTGATGCCCGATGATGCCTGAGATCCCCGTGATACGAGAATAGATCGGATAAGCGGTAGACAATGAATGTACCACTTATCCAATCTATCATCGGGTCACGGGGAGCCTGTGTCTATCTCAGGCGTCATCAGGCATCAAGGCAGGATACACCCTGGACGGAGCGCCAACCTATCGCAGGGCACACACACATACTCCAGGCAATTTAGCGACTCCAATCAGCCTAGAAGCATGTCTTCGGACTGTGGGTGGAAACCCACCAAGCACGGGGA
>JAUCMX010000006.1:28942889-29047889 GCA_033459395.1 Hemibagrus guttatus | reverse complement strand
TGGTCTGCGTCTATGCGACCCCATACGCAACAAACTGGGATGCACTGTGTATTCTGACACCTTTCTATCAGAACCAGCATTAACTTCTTCAGCAATTTGAGCAACAGTAGATTGTCTGTTGGATCGGAACACACGGGCCAGCTTTCACTCCCCACGTGCATCAATGAGCCTTGGCTGCCCATGACCCTGTCACCGGTTCACCACTGTTCCTTCCTTGGACCACTTTTGATAGATACTGACCACTGCAGACCGGGAACACTTCACAAGAGCTGCAGTTTTGGAGATGTTCTGATCCAGTGGTCTAGCCATCACAATTTGGTCCTTCGTCAAACTCGCTCAAATCCTTACGCTTGTCCATTTTTCCTGCTTCTAACACATCAACTTTGAGGACAAAATGTTCACTTGCTGCCTAATGTATCCCACCCACTAACAGGTGCCATGATGATGAGATCAGTCTTATTCACTTCACGTCTCACTGCTCACAGTGTTATACCTGATCGGTGTACATTATGAGTAGGAAGAAATCACATTCACTTGATCTTAAATGATTAAATCTTGTATCTTTCATCACAATCACATAATCATTGAAAAAATTCATTGAAATTCTACAGATGGCTGTTCATTTTATTTCCTTTTCAACACATCACACCTAATCTAATCTAATCTAATCTAATCTAATGTAAGAACTTGTATAAAACGACCCATCTGGCGTATCTCCCTAAAACACACAAACACCATTTAATATGAATGAAGTATATTTCACTTATTTGCTAAGATTAACTAGCTCTATTTAATTAAGCTTGTCTGTTTTCTTTGCTAATGCCAGGTTAGACTGGGATTAATACGAGTAGCTAAAAGAAAGCAGCATTCTATCTATCTATATTTCCTGCTTCTAACACATCAACTTTGAGGACAAAATGTTCACTTTCTGCCTAATATATCCCACCCACTAACAGGTGCCATGATGAGGAGATCATCAGTCTTATTCACTTCACCTGCCAATGGTCATATTGTTATGGCTGATCGGTGTATATACTGTTTTTTTCCCTGTATAAGGAGTTCTATAAAAAAGCAGAATAGACTGCCAAACACCCTAGATCATTATCATGGCCAAACCCTAGGAACAGATTCATGCCTGGAAAACAGTAACTTAGTCTTAAAAAAAGTACAAGAAGAAGACAGCAGATGGTTTCTCCAAAACCGCCGCTAACTAGAAGTAATGTCCAGCAGTGGACAAAACCGTTAAAGCTGCTTCTTCCATCCTTTCTGGACGTTAAAGCCTGGAGGTTGAAAGACACAAACATATGGCGTTGACCACTGCTGACAGACAAATGAGGCTCATTATCGCTGGTACATTGTGTAAATGTGTGTGTCGGTTTACAGGGGTGCATGGGTAATAGGATGGGGTGAATTTACTGGAAAGTGGTTGTGAGGTGGTGTAGGTTTGCTCGACTCCACTGGCAACTGCTTGGTCTTGATTTTCTAGAGACACAATAAAATGTTATATATCAAATGGTATGGTGGATAAATTACCCTGCGGCATTTTACCTCAAAGGGGAGTTTAACCTTATGATACCCCATGTAAGTGGTTCATGAATTTATATAGGGCACTCGTTTATGAATGATGGCAGCTACAGCTGCAGGGTAAATTGTGACTGAGAATGTCAACAGAAATGTCCAGAAGTTACTTATTTATATAATCTATATGCGTTTTACACAATATATGATATACTTCTGTAATCATTAGTGTTAATAATATTTAATAAATAAAGTCTTAACTAAATAGTTGTGATCAAAGTGATCAAAGTTCAGGTTATTTTTCCAGTAATCAGCAATTACAATAAAAGTTTCTGGGCATTTCAATATGATCTAGCTGTGTTAACCAATCAGAAAGCTTCTCTGGCAGGAAGTGGCCATATATGGTCATGTTTAGATGTACAGGAAATCCTTAAAGGTACAAGGCTTTAAATCATTCATTCATTCATTGTCTACCGCTCATCTGATCTACTCTCAGGTCACAGGGAGCCTGTGCTCCCCGTCATCGGGCATCAAGGCAGGATACACCCTGGATGGAGGGCACACACACACACACACACACACACACACACACTCACTCACTCACAATACAGACAATTTAGAGATGCCAATCAGCCTACAATGCATGTCTTTGGACCGGGGGAGGAAGCCAGAGTACCTGGAGGAAACCCCCAAGGCGTGGGGAGAACATCCAAACTCCACACACACATGGCAGAGATGGGAATCGAACCCCCAACCCTGGAGGTGTGTGGCAAACGTGCTAACCACTAAGCCACCGTGCCCTCCTTGGCTTTAAATCAACAGGATGTAACCAAGTAGCATGCAGGAGAACAGAAGGACGTGTAGAAGCTTATGATTGTGTTGGAGTTACTGATGTATATTGACAATTAAATACAGAGAATTATTTAGAAAAAAAAAACTTAAAATCTTTCTATTTAAAGATTTATTAAATGTTCTTGAATGATGTAATTAAAGCTTCTTTAAACACAGTGAAGCCTAATGTCAGGTTTAAGAGTACAAGCTCCTATTTGGATATCTACAAAGGAAAAGATATTACTCAGTTTATTAGATTTCCAAAAATGTTGCATAATTCAAATGAAATTTGACTAAAAATATGTAATAATCTAAATCTATGTAAAAAAAAAAAAAAAAAAAAGACATGTTTATTAGCTGTGTACTTTATAGCTCTTTGCTTTAATATCTTAAAGCCTCTGGTCGAGAACACACTGCATTTAAGACATTCACATTTTTATATATATATATATATATATATATATATATATATATATATATATATATATATATATATATATATATATATATATAAAAATGTATATTAAATATTATTGAGCTAACGTTCTGATAACTACTTTCAACTAACTAGATGCTAACTTTGCTTAGAGCAGCTTTAATTAAAAAAAAAAAAGTCCGGTTCATGTCTGTAAGCAAAAGGATCATTAAATTCAAGAGAGCAGGTGAAAAAAAAAAGTCAGTTTAATGTGTGCATGTATAGACTGCATTTTACAGGAAGTGACATGCCTTGCGGGCTTACATGTCTGATAAACGCTGCTACTGTCACGTTTCCGGTATCCATAGCATGAAGAAAGCAGACCCAGCGCGGAGATAGACAGCAGACAGGGGTTTTATTAAACTTAAAGCACACGGAGACAGCAGACATGACGCCACAAAAACACGAAACATAAAGACGTAATAAAGACAACGACCAGCCCCGAACCCTGGCAAAAGGCCGCTATAAATACAAAACATAATTGGGTGCAACATTAGGAACAGGTGAACATCAATTAGGAAACAATAGGACTAGGCGGGGCTAAAACAAAGCACATGACATGACGTAAACAATGACATAACACAACATCACATGACCCCTGCTGGAAACCCCCCCAGTGGCCCAACACAGGGCCTACCTCCCGTAACAGCTACGTTACTGATAGTCTGATGTTCCTAAAGACTTAGATATTAGAACAAAGATATAGTTGTGTCATTGTTCACATTCATGCTTTTACTTTCCCAAATTAATAACATGTAGGCCCTCTTTTGTCCTGGGCATTAAAACCATTCACCCATTAAAAAAGCCTCTGCTTTTAGCCTCAATTAGTCTATTATGTCATGAATCATCATCTGGGGGATTTGTCCGACTCCTAACAACATCATTCTATTATAACAAAACACAGGTCCCATAATACCACAGTGGAAATGACTGCAATTAGCTTAATCACATAATTCCCTTATGTTGATCCTTGGGTTTATTAGCGTGGCAAGGACAGGGCAGAATAACCCCCCCGAGACTCGGCTCCAACCAATAACCGGACAAAAGTTTGAGAACCATAGCTGAAGGAAGCCTCAAAGGGGCGAGAATACCTGTTACAGAACCTGAACAAGGTGATATTAATATTCCACTCATGGAAAAGTGCTTAGCCTTGGAGGAGCCACTTATGACTGGAAGTGTGAGAGCTTTGTAAGGTCAACTCCGTGAAAAAGCGGTATATGGTGACGAGGGATATGCATTTATTGCTTGTGAAGTGTCAGAGCCTGTGTGGTGGAGTGGCATGGGGATTTTTGTCTGTGAGCAAGCAAAGAGACTTTAATCTGGCCAGATGCTGCAATTCCATCCTGCTGGGTTTCTGCTTGCTTTGTGTGTGTGTGTGTGTGTGTGTGTGTGTGTGTAAATGGTACAATTACAACGATATATTTTAAAATAAGAAAAAGCTTAAATATCACATCATATCACTGACACTGAAATAATAAATATTACAATTTGCATAATCATGTTAATAAGGAGCTATTGGGTTGCTTTTGCTTACAAACATTTAATGTAATTTCTATCTGTACTCTCACAGACCACTTTATTAGAAACGCCTTCATCGTGAATGTTTTAATGTAATCTCAGTGACCGTGATGCTTTTACTGTCAGACCGAAAGTGTTTAAAACATTGCTGATTACACAACACAACAGTCTCTAGAGTTTTTGTAGAGGGGAAAAAAAAAAACATCCAGTGGGCAGCAGTACTGTGGATGGGAACTGAATGGCCAGACTGCATTGAGCTGACAGGAAGGCAACAGTAGCCGATATAACCACTCTGTACATCTGTGGTGAGCAGAAAAGCAGCTCAAAATGAACAGCGCTGTCCAATTTTGATAAAAAAAATAAAATAAAATAAAGAAATAAAAAGTAGAAAAGCACATCAGGTTCCTCATAAACATATTTATTAGAGAAATTGGAAAAGCGGTGCTTTACTCAATACACAGCCTGAGTGGCCATGTTGGTTTGATGTCACCCTGTAAACGAGGAAGGAACTGGGAGTTGAGACAAGAGTATTGAGTTGATGAGATGAAATTTTCTATTGGCTTGTATCTGTTATAGGTGCGGAATTGCAATGTATGGCAACTTTGCCTTATATGCTTCATAAATTGGTTTGAGCTGAAAAAATCATCTTAAAAGTATACGCACAACCAAAAGGACATCCCTATGCTGAGGTTATGCTAAGCTAAATTTAAACATGTCAAAATGTACAGTATTACATGATATCATTTAGATTTTCATTTGGGAATTGTTGACTTTTGGAATTTTGTTACTTTTTATTAGATCGTGACCTTTCTGAATTATGACCCATTTTATTTTCCCTACTTCACCATGTGATATAAACTGTAAATACGGCCACACTTGGATTCCATCTCTCTGTCTGCTCCCTAAGCGACGTGGCAGGTATACGGTTTATGAAACTGCAGCCTCTTGTCACTTCTCCGAATCAGAACCATGGAGGTTACATTTTTACTGTTTCATAAATAAGCAGATTCCCAGTAGAAATGTTAGAAGCAGTGCACTCTTCTCTTTTTAATAGTCTAATACAGTGAAGTTTAGGATCTGTAAGCTTGGCTTGGTAAAAAAAAGTTCCGACATTTCAGTCGTCTTCTCATGTCAGTGAAAAGCATGGATGCTTTCATGTAGGTTTTCAAATTAGGACATGATGGCAGTGCTGTCATAATCTTAATTTGGTTTTGTCAAACACAGGAGACATGAGAGATCTCAGGAAGAACAAAGACGCTTTGAACACGGACTGGAGTGTTTGTGTGTGTGTGTGTGTCTGTGTTGTACATGTATATTTCCCAAATGTGACAACAAAGTTGATGTTTCTTTCCACTATTTTGGAGTCTTTCATTATATCTGCTTTTTGTTTCTTTTTACAGCAACTTTTAGATGGAACTTTTGCAAGAAATGAGTACAAAGTTCCTGCTATTTCAAGTAATAAAGTAAAAAAAAACACATTATGCTACAGAGGATTTTTTTCTCCTCCTCCTATGTAATAACATGGCAAAAAAAAAAAATCCTGTATACTGAAGCTTTTAAGAAATCTTCATTTCTTGTTAGCTGTGCTTAACTCTTGGCTACACTTATAGGCACATATTGCAGCAGTAATCCATGCACATCACTCAGTGACGAGTTTCTCCGGTGAGACACCACGTAATAGCTCTTAGCGCCTCCAATCAAGTATATTTAGGAAAATAGCTCAGTTGCAATCTTCTGTGTATTCCTGTGCCGGGGATATCTAAACTTATCGGTCTGTGGCTTTGAGCAGAACTTCCCACATGATGGAAATTCAGAGACTAAGCACTGTCTGTATAGCCCTTGACACAACCTGTATGAAAGCAGGATGTTTGAGAGATAGTTATTAGATGATATTAGACTGGATACTATACACAGAACAGTACCTGAGGTTTCCAATAAAGTAAACAATTCAAAACCATTCAACATATACATTCACACATACGGTGGAACCTCAGCATAGGAATTTAATTTGTTCTGGAGGCGAGTTCTTAAGGTGAAAATTTGTATTGCGAAACAAATTGTCCCATAAGAAATAATGTAAATGCAAATAATCCGTTCCAGCTGCCCAAAAATATTACCAATATTACCAGTACAAAGTGTACGTAAACTGTATGGCTGCTGACAAAGAACTGACCCAAGCCAAGCTTTTCATGTCAAGGGTCCTCACAGGAAGTCGTGCCACCCAGCTTGGGCTAAAAATAGAACAGACCACCCGCACCACCAATCTGTCAACAAAACACTCCCGAAAAATCACCTAGCTTTTGAACGCATGCCGAAGGCAACGCTGGTATCGTGGGTTGACTCTTTCCAAACAGTTTTCGCTGAATGAAAAAAAAAACAGAAACTAGCTTCAGTTAGCTTTGCTTAGCTTTCCACAGATGCAAACGAGTTTTGAATGGATCCCGGATGTGCATACAACTTAGCCGGCATTTGATTCGGTTCGTTAATATGCCAAAAATGCTTCCTATGCTGAAGCAAATTTCTTGTAAAATTTCAATTTTTAAGACAAAAATTCATAAGGGAGAGCATTCTTATGCTGAGGTTCCACTGTATATAAAGTCTCTCTTTTTGGCTTTGGGGATATCAGGGTGCCAACCCATTGCAATCACAAACATTCATACACTGCAGACAATTAAGAGGTAAAAAGCAGTGTACAACACATGTCTTTAGACTGAGGAAGGAAACCAGAGTACCCAGAGGAAACCCTGATGCACAGGGGTAATGAACCCCCCAACCCTGGAGGTGTGAGGTAAATGTGCTAACCACTAAGCCAATATACCCCCTCAGGGTCACCACAGTGAATCACCAGAAGCTCTCCCTAACTATTCCTCCCATTTTATCCAGGCTTGGGACCAACACCTCGGTGGCTGGGTTGGTTCCCAGTGAGAGTGCAGGATCCTGCTGCTGGACCACCAGGGACTCCTTTATTTCCTAAATATTGTATAATAATTATTATTCCATATCCTGTTTCCCATGTAATCTAGCCATGGGGGCCACAGTCCAGTGACTTCTGTGCTGGTCCCAAGCATGGATAAATAGAGAGGGTTGCATCAGGAAGGGCATCATTGCCAAATTTCATCATGTGAATCGTCAGTACGAATTTCATACTGTATCAGTCGAGGCCCAGGTTAACAACGACCGCCATCGGCGCCGTTGACCTACAGGGTGCCATTGACCTACAGGGCACCGGTGGAAATTGGGCTACTGTTGGTCGAAGAAGTAGAGGAGGGAGGAGAGTGCTTAGACAGAGAGTGAAGAGGAAAGGTAAGAGTGTAGGCCTGAGAATAGGAACTCTGAATGTTGGTACTATGACAGGGAAAGGTAGAGAGCTGGCTGATATGATGGAGAGAAGGAAAGTATCCTGTATATTGTGTGTACAGGAGACCAGGTGGAAGGGTAGCAAGGCTCGTAGTATAGGAGCAGGATTCAAGCTGTTATACCAGTTGGAATCCAGGTGGTACGTGTACTTTTATCTAATGGTAATTCACATGAATTACCATTAGATAAAAGTTTTCAGGTATATTGCATTAAATTCAAATGAACAAAATGACTGCTTTTGACCATTATGGAATTCTTTATAAAATCATTATGGAATGTTAGGAACCAAAATAATTTGAAATAATGACTTGCAGTTATTTAGACAGCTGTTTAGTTATATACTCGCAGTACATAATTATGTTCTTAATCTCGAAAGCTAGGACTGGTGCTGACTTTCTAAATACTAACAATGTGATAAAGTTATCAGACATTTTGGTTTACTTATAATCCTTTTGTTGTTTATTTTCAGTGAATGACTTGATTACTGATTTCTAATACATTTCCCCACGTCTTAAACACTGTGTTGTAACACTAAGTGCTAAGTACTAAGTATGATTTTTCATTTACTCAAAAATAAAACAAGATAACAACCAACAGAAAAAAGAAATTGGGAAAAGAAATGCAACTTATCTTAGTTTTGATAAATAAACAATGATAAGCGTTGTAATTTTGACAAGAACAAATTTAGAGGCTGGGTTTATGATGCAGGATAATAATGGTAACACTGCATGAGTGCTTTCCATGAAACACAGTCAACCCGAGCGAACAGGTTCATAAAAACCTAAATCCACAACCGTAAACTAAAGAACAGATTCACAAGGTCAAGACTCGGCAACATGGAACTCAGTGAAATAAAGGATCAGAAAACAGGGCATTAGCAGGGAGCTTCAACAGTACTGTATATTTAAAAGTCTGTTCCTTTTTCTCTAGAAGCTAAACTGCAACGATTGTAAGCAAATGTCTATACGCTTTTTATGTCTGGCATTTTGGCAGGTGACTGCATCATGTTTTTGATTGACTCACAGTTTTTCCAAGAAAAAAAAAAAATATTTCTGTCAGTCTCCACTTTGCCTGAGGGGCCCTGCAGGGCTGATGGAAAGACATCCCAATTTTTCATGCATGATTACTTGTTACTCAGGTTTCATGATGGGTATCTGCTACATCTTAAACACAAACAAAGAAACAAACAAAGAAACAAACAAAAAACAAGCAAATAATTACAATTTGAAATATTAAGACAGACCTAGGGCTCTGTAAAGTGCACTTCACAGATCGGTTTGCTTTTCGTCCAGAGTGGTCACTGTTTCTCTGGCATCTAGATAATTAATTCATTGCAGTTTTATTTGTATAATGCTATTAACAAAGATTAATATATATATATATATATACCTCCAGAGTTGGGGGTTCAATTCCCGCCTCTGCCGTGTGTGTGGAGTTTGCATGTTCTCCCCGTGCCTTGGGGGTTTCCTCTGGGTACTCCAGTTTCCTCCCCTGGTCCGGGGACATGCATTGTAGGTTGATTGGCATCTCTAAATTGTCTGTAGCTTGTGATGGCATGAATGAGAGTGTGTGTGTGCCCAGCGATGGGTTGGCACTCCATCCAGGGTGTATCCTGCCTTGATGCTTGATGACGCCTGAGATCTCCCTTTGACCTGAGAATAGATCGAATAAGCGGTAGACAATGAATGAATATATACATATATATCTCCCTGCTGTGGTATCTGGCACCAAGGTGTTAGATCCTTTAAGTCCTGTTAGTTGCAAGGTGGGGCCTCCATGGATCAAACGTGTTTGTCCAGAACATCTCACAGATGCTTGACTGGATTGAGATCTGTGGAATTTGGAGGCTGAGTCAACACCTCAAACTGGTTGCTGTGTTCATCAAAGCATTCCTGAACCATTTTTGCTTTGTGGCATGGCGTATTATCCTGCTGAAAGAGGCCACAGCCATCAGGGAATACCGTTAACATGAAAGAGTGTACATGGTCCGCAGCATGGTCCGCAGCTTAGGTAGGTGGTATGTGTCAAAGTAACATCCACATGGATGGCAGGACCCAAAGATTCCAAGCAGAACATTGCCCAAAGCATCCGGGCACTGCCTCTGCCGGGATGCCTTCTTCCCATAGTGCATCCTGGTGCCATGTGTTCCCCAGGTAAGTGACGCAAACACACCCAGCTATCCACGTGATGTGAAAAAAAATGTGATTCATCAGACCAGGCCACCATCTTCCATTTCTCTGTGGTCCAGTTCTGATGCTCACATGCCCATTGTTGGCACTTTTGGTGGTTCAAAGTGGTCAGCATGGGCACACTGACTGATCTGCGGCTATGCAGTCCCATACACAACAAACTGCAATGCACTGTGTATTCTGACACCTTTCTATCAGAACCAGCATTAACTTCTTCAGCAATTTGAGCAACAGTAGCTCGTCTGTTGGATCAGACCACATGGGCCAGCCTTCGCTCCCCACTTGTTTGGTTCACCACTCTTCCTTCCTTGGACCACATTGATAGACCGGGAACTGCAGACTGCAGACCGGGAACACCCCACAAGAGCTGCAGTTTTGGAGATGCTCTGATCCAGTGGTCTAGCCATCACAATTTGGCCCTTCATCAAACTCGCTCAAATCCTTACACTTGCCCAGTTTTCCTGCTTCTAACACATTAACTTTGAGGACAAAATGTTCACTTGCTGCCTAATATATCCCACCCACTAACAGGTGCCATGATTACTTCACCTGTCAGTGCTCAGAATGTCATGCCTGTTTGGTGTGTATATATATATATATAAATATATATATATGTGTGTGTGTGTGTGTGTGTGCATACGGGAAAAAAGGTAAACAAACAGAAAATTTGCTTCCATGTTAATCCAGGGCTATACACTGCAGACAATCTTGTTGCCACTGCCTGTTTTTCCTTTTGTGGTGCAAATCCTATCATTTTTATTAAAACATAATAATTAAGGAGACACCCATTCACATGCTAGCCAACCCTCTCCAGAGAGCGCTCGAGTACCTAGATTCCCATTAGCCATTGCAAAAGTGTTTTAATATTTTTGAGTAAATTCTGGGAGAACTTTCAGCGGCAGGATGCCATCAAAGTGCAGTTTTAAAGGCTGCCAGCCAATTACTTGGGTAAATTCCAGAATGTTAAACTGCACCCGGTTTGTGAAGACAGCAAATTAATGAGATCATCATGACTAGGACTATTTAAGACGATGAATTTTAATATATTTGGCTACCAGAGGATGTTAATTTGAATGTTTGCCTCCTTCTCATTTGCCTTCGAAGGACTTTGCAGCATTATCACTCCGTGAGTGATAGGCCCAGAGGACTAAAGGCTGGGTTGTGAAAGGTTTCTACCTTTAAAACAACACTCAAGAAGAATCCAGCAGCACAGCTTCAGGTGATTTTAATAATTATAATAATTTAAATAATAATGATTTAACAATTCTGAATATGAAGAATTTTCATCATTTACCAATGATGTAGATCTCGAACTTCATTTCCTAACATAGTGTGTCTTTATGCTTATTAGCCAAGTCCAAATCAGTCAAATTTGATATTTATGATTCTTTCGCTATTTTTTTTTCTCAAGGATTCTCAGAAGTGACAGATTTCATTGTGTGCGATGTAAAAATGGTGAGTACAAACCAAAATTTTCAGATTATGATCAAGATTAGAGAGAGCAAAGCAACAACAAAACACAATGCCAACCGAAGCAAGACAAAGAGCTGCACAGAAACCAAAACTTAATAGTGAACTTAAATGAAGGTGAAACAAGAAACAGGAGTGAGATGTGTAACATGGAAATATGCAGGGGCTGATGGGTAATGTTATTCAAGCATAATCGTGACAGGCTTGGCTCATCTGACTGCATGTATCTAAATGAAGTAATTAGAGAAAAAAAAGTAAGGTTGAAAACATTACATTTCATTAGTAAGGAAAGCAATGATGAACTTTACCAGACTCGCTTGGTAAAATAAATAAATAAATAAATAAATAAAAACCTTCCCTGGGGTTATATATAGGACCCTGGGCCTCTGTAAAAAAAAAAAAAAAAAAGGGTTCTTGGAGAGCGATTACGTTTTTCTATTAAAACAGATCTATAATTAAAAGAATGTGTAAGGTGAAATGGGCGCCATTACTTTTAGGAATTTGATAGCTATGTAGATAACGCTGTGAGATGTTTTGAAATGACATGTTCATGAATTCCATGTCATAGAGAAGATCAAATAGTTGATTAGATTTGTGAAAAAATAAGACACTTCAATAAGAGGGAGGGGTTTTGCTGTTAGCAATACTGTAGACATTTTATTCAGAACACAGTGTTGAATAATAAATGATCAAATAATAATAAGAAGAACAATAATAATAATAATAATAATAATAATAATAATAATAATAATAATAATAATAATAATAATAATAATAAAGAACCATCTAACTCGGGTTCAAAAAACTCCATTAGCTTCTTTTTAATGGTCTCTCAATACAGTTCTATATAAAGAACCATTTTGGGTTCTATATATGAAGCAAGTGATAGAACCATTTTATTTCTTGACATTGAGTGCTGAGAAATCATTCAAAAAATCACCTGATCTGTGCTGAAAAAATGACAAGGGTTAACCATTCCGAGTTTGAAACAATTTGTGTTTCATACATCTTTATTGTTCTTCTTCATCACTCCAAATCTCCAAAAGCACATGGCATTTCCATAGCACTTTGACTCTGTCCATTGACTCAGTGGAACAGCTGGCATTGTTAAATGTTACCCACAACCCAAAATATCTGAAACATTCGGTTCACTTCCTGTAGTCAGGTCCATTCAGGGTCGAGAATTGCTTTCTCACTGCAATTATACATCAGTTAGTTCTGGTCTACTGATTTGATTGGTCAAGCAACGTTCCAAGAGTGCTGATGTTTAATGCAACAGCACTGGAGCTTTTCAGTTTGGTTACGGAATGTCAGCGGTGCCGATATTCAGTAGAACAGTGATCTAGTTTGATGATGAGTGCGAGAGAATTCGATTAAAACCAGACCAAGAGCAGATTAGTTCTGAAGTGTGACTGAATAAAGCTCACCAAAGAGAAAAACCAAAAATAAATCCTTTTTTTTACATTTTTCATTTTTTACATTCGTCCTAAAACCTTTTTAAATCACTAATAACAATAGTGGGGGGCATGGTGGCTTGGTGGTTAGCACGTTTGCCTCACACCTCCAGGGTTGGGGTTTCGATTCCCGCCTCCACCGTGTGTGTGGAGTTTGCATGTTCTCCCTGTACCTCGGGGTTTCCTTAATAACTTTAGGTTGATTGGCATCTCTAAATTGTCCGTAGTGAATGAGAGTGTGTGTGTGCCCTGCGATGGGTTGGCACTCCGTCCAGGGTGTATCCTGCCTTGATGCCCGATGACGCCTGAGATAGGCACAGGCTCCCCGTGACCCGAGAGTAGATCTGATAAGCGGTAGACAATGAATGAATAATAATAATAGTGATCACCTCACTCTCTCATTTTATCCTTCATTTAGAAAAGTGCATATAATGCACAAGCTGAAAGCTTCCTTGGTGATGCTTGTGAGAGCCATTTATATTTCCGAATGCACATCGAGCAAAAGTTTACTTTTTCCTTTTATTGATTTTAGACATTAAAACTCAAAAGTCATCAATATTTCAACAACATTCTGAAGAATAAGACATTCCAGATACTAAAACACGTTTTAAACATGTATTGAACATGTAAACATTATTCTCATGAATACAGAAATTAATTTTTGGAAAAGGCCACAATGGATATCTGTTATGTACATTTCTGGCATTTGGCAGACACCCTTATCCAGAGCAACTTACTTTTTTTTTTTTTAACTGAGCAATTGAGAGGGTTTAAGAGCCTTGCTTAGGAGCCTAACAGTAGTGCTTGGTGGACCTGGCATTCAAACTCACAACCTTCCAATCAGAAGTCCAATACCTTAACCACAAAGCTACCACACCCCCACATGTGATAGGTTCTCTCCATTCATGGTTTTGTTTTAAGTGTCAGAGATCGAGAGCTCCAGATAGTTATCACATGCATGTAGATTTAACTTGGTGTGAAAAAGTAGACCGATCAAGCAAAACACTGTGAGCAGTGAGAGGTGAAGTGAATAAGACTGATGATCTCCTCATCATGGCACCTGTTAGTGAGTGGGATATATTAGGCAGCAAGTGAACATTTTGTTCTCAAAGTTGATGTGTTAGAAGCAGGAAAAATGGACAAGCGTAAGGATTTGAGTGAGTTTGACAAAGGCCAGATTGTGATGGCTAGACCACTGGATCAGAGCATCTCCAAAACTGCAGCTCTTGTGGGGTGTTCCCGGTCTGCAGTGGTCAGTATCTCTCAAAAGTGGTGCAAGGTTCAGTGCTGATACACGTGGGGAGCGAAGGCTGGCCCGTGTGATCCGATCCAACAGAAGAGCTACTGTTGCTCAAATTCCTGAAGAAGTTAATGCTGGTTCTGATAGAAAGGTGTCAGAATACACAGTGCTTGCTGGGTCAGGGCTGTTTTGGCAGCAAAAGGGGGACCAACACAATATTAGGCAGGTAGTCATAATGTTATGCATAATCTGTGTAAGTAATGAGTGTGAACATGTTCAAATTTAAACAATCATTAGAGGCAGTACAGAATACGTAGTGAAAATGCTTCAATTTTGCATTTTTTTGCTAATTTAATACAACCATTTTCAGCACAAATTACATTATTGACACCAAACTAAGTGAGTCTCTTAGTATTCGGTTCGTTCCGTTTTTGCTTTAATCACAGCATGTACTCGAGCTGACACGGACTCCACACGTTTGTGCAAAACCTTATGATACATATTAGATCAAATCCATCTGAACGTCATCTGATCACACGCTTGAATAAAAGAGATTAGACATGAGGAAAATCTGAGCTTTCGTACAGAGCAGTGAACATGGTCAATATCATATATTCACTTATATATAAATAGGGAGATAGGAATAGTGGCAAATTTGAATATTAAATATTATCCTACTTTGTTTTAAATATTTCATATAATATATCTGATCATTTTGCTTCTAGACCAATAAGGACTTCAGAGCTCAAGGGCAGTTATGGCATTTGACCAGATTTTTTATCAGTCATATTAACATTGAGTGTAATGAATATGTGTTTATTAAGATTTAACACAACGCAGTGGATAATTCTGGCACAGCTCTAGGGTCCTACATTTGATCCTGAGCTTAGGTTTACAGTCTTTTGTATGTTCGTTTGAACATCCCTTCTTCAAGATTAACATTGTCAGATTCTTAGATGAGAAATACCCGGATGATGTCCCGCTTTCTTTCCACCGAGATTCTGCAGTGTGAAGCCAGTGGACATTGCGGGCCAGTGAGCCAGTGGACATCATATAATGCAACAGGACTCGAGCTAAAGAGCTGTCTGAATCAAAAATTCAAATCTGAATCGAAGGCAGCATGTTCTGAATTAAATGCAGTAGGTACTGAATCAAATAGAGAAGGCACTGAATCGAATGGCAGTAGGTACTGAATCAAATGCAGTAGGTACTGAATCAAATAGAGAAGGCACTGAATCGAATGGCAGTAGGTACTGAATCAAATAGAGAAGGCACTGAATCAAAGGCAGTAGGTACTGAATCAAATGCATTAGGTACTGAATCAAATGCAGTAGGTACTGAATCAAATGCAGTAGGTACTGAATCAAATAGAGAAGGCACTGAATCGAATGGCAGTAGGTACTGAATCAAATAGAGAAGGCACTGAATCAAAGGCAGTAGGTACTGAATCAAATGCAGTAGGTACTGAATCAAATGCAGTAGGTACTGGATCAAATGCAGTAAGTACTGAATCAAAGGGATTAGGTACTGTATTGAAGGCAGAGGTTCTGAATAAAAAAGATAAAAAATAAAAAATAAAAAAGCAGTAGGTACTGAATTGAATACAGTAGGTACTGAATCAAAGGCAGTTGGTACTGAATCAAATGCAGTAGTTACTGAATTGAATACAGTAGATACTGAATTGAATGCAACAGGCACTGAATTGAACGCAGTAGGTACTGAAAGAGTATCTCTTTAGCTAAAGACATATCTCTTTAGCCAGGCATACATTTAATACATTAAGCTTGTGCTCCAGTACATCTGATTAAATGCACATCATCATCTAGTGCCTACTAATATTATGAACAGCAGCTACGCTAATTCCTTTCCATTTGTTTCCCTTCTTCTTCCCATCCAGAGACACACAGAGATTGTGCCAGCTCCAGTGGCATCCAGAGATGGACCAGCTCCAGCTGGGTTCTGCTTTCTGAGGACTGGAGTATTCAAAGCAGCACTGCCAACCCTATGTGGACGACAACAACCTCCTAATTAATTTACACATAACATTCTACACATGCTGTATCTGCATCACACGACTAATCAGAAAGGACATTGTTCATATCACACTCTCCGTGTGTCACCCAGATGAGGATGGGTTCCCTTTTGAGTCTGGTTCCTCTCAAGGTTTCTTCCTAATACCATCTAAGGGAGTTTTTCCTTGCCACAGTCGCCTGAGTCACCTCAGGCTCGCTCACTAGGGAAAATTTTGTCTAACATCTAGGACTGTTTGTTTGTATGTTCATTGTTTCTTATGTTCTGTAAAGCTGCTTTGAGACAATGCTCTTTGTTAAAAGCGCTATACAAATAAAATTGAATTGAATTGAATTGAAAACCTCTCTCCAGCCAAATATTTTCAATCAAGCCTTCCAATGTCTACACAGATTTTTGTGGCACATGGTAATGAAGATTTTATGAAAGTATGTTAAACAAATGTATAGAAAAGCAGTTAATTTTCCTAATAAAACACAGAGAAGAAAGTGTGTTCTTAATCCTCAAGACTATCATCAGGCAAGTAACAGGGATGGATCTATTGATCCATAAATAACTTTTTATCTTTGTGCTTAAATGTGACATTTCTGGATCTTATGTCCAGTTTCGTGTGAACATGATAGTGCCTATGATACTGTCATAGTTTTAATTTTAGTCCTGCTATTTGGTTCAAATCCAGTTCAGTATTAAAAAATCTTATCTGGTCATCTTGAAGACCTATTTCACAAATTAGTCCTCACCGTAAATGCAAGTCTAATTGTGTTTATTAGCACTCTGATCTCAAGTCCCTATGCATGTTTTTTTTTTTCTTAAATAGACTCATGATTACTTCAAAGTTTTCCTGTACTCAATAACAAGCGCCTATCGAGCCATGCAGAATCTGATCCACATCAAAAAACACAATTAGGAGATAAATGGCAAGAGCAAGTTGACATAATTGGATGTAAAATGCCACTGTAATAACAATTAAGCGGGTCCTTTATACAAAGTAGTGGACCCATGGCAGGATATCAGATTTAGCGATAAATTATTATTTAGTGATTGCTGTTATATTCTTGATTCACTGCAGTGGAATTGAGCAAAGATCTCAACAACAAACATGTCAACTAGTGTCTTTAAACTGACACAGATCACAGGAAGCTGTTGCTTCAGGGGAGGCATGTCTATATTTGGCAGGACGTACATGATGTAGGTCAAACCAGCTCAACAAAACAACAATATAGTATGATTTCTATCGACGGTTGCGTAATGTCTCATGGAAAAGAACTCCTGGAGCACAGGTCTCCAGCTATGCGTCATCATTAGCATAATAAGCTGCACATCTGAATAAAGAGAAAGCAGAAATGTGGGTAATCTTCAAAGCAGTGATCAGGCTTTGAAGGTATCTGCGGTTGCTTCAAAGCTTGTGGATGTGCTCATGCCCATCGGCAGCTCCAGCATGGTAATTGCTCATTTTAGTTTTGCCAGATTCTCTGCTGAGATCATCATTGGAGCTTGTCTTCTCCAGGACCGGCTTTTATTCACACATCACTAGATTACCTGGAGGAAAAAATAAAGGTGTCTTCAATAAATGACAAGTCATTACGTTCTGCTTCATGGCATTTCCCATATTCAATTTATTTAAGTATCAGAGCCAACAACACGTCTAATGGCCTGGGGTCAAGAAAGGACAGAATTGTTTCAGGTCCATTACGAATGGAGACGACTATATAGTATGCAATAACCTCTTAAACCACCTCTGAATCACAACTAAGTTAGGGTTGTAGAGGTTAAATCTTGCTACCCCTTGGCCAGACACCAATTGCTATCCATATTTATTCTAAAACTACTCATTATAGTATGAAATGAATATCCATGACGAACAAAAAAAAATAATTGAGGAAAATAAAAGAAAGTAAAAGAAATATAAATATTAATATTTCCCAATTGATTTCATTAAAAAGGAGGGCACGGTGGCTTAGTGATTAGCACGTTTGCCTCACACCTCCAGGGTTGGGGGTTCGATTCCCACCTCTGCCATATGAGTGTGGAGTTTGCATGTTCTCCCCGTGCCTCGGGGGTTTCCTCTGGGTACTTCGGTTTCCTCCCCCAGTCCAAAGACATGCATGGTAGGTTGATTGGCATCTCTAAATTGTCCGTAGTGTGTGAATGAGAGTGTGTGTGTGTGTGTGCCCTGCGATGGGTTGGCACTCCATTCAGGGTGTATCCTGCCTTGATGCCCTATGACGCCTGAGATAGGCACAGGCTCCCCATGACCCGAGTGTAGTTCGGATAAGCGGCAGACATTGAATGAATGAATGATTTCATTAAAAATCCATTCTTTAATCTGAATTTGTAGGGAAGTATTAGGCCATAGTTTATAGTTTACATGTAATCAAAAACCCTAACCTCAATGAATATTTTCTCCACAAATATAAAGACTTTTTATGCATATCGTTTATAGTATTGATATACATTCACTGATTGCTTTCTATTGTATATACAGTAGATATACACTCATTTTATATTTGTATACCTATGTGACCAAGTTTGTATACACCTGACCAGGGTACATCATGGGGGCCTTCACTAAAATTTAGCCCCAAAGATGGAAGCACACAATTGTGTAGAACGTGTCTGTATTGTGATGGGAGAGCCCACACCCCCACCCGTAAGCAGCCTAAACACACATGACTACCTTACATGATTACCACCCAGGTGCTGAAGGGACAGCACCACTTCAGCACCCCTGTTATGGACAGCAAGGGAGCATATGACTGCAGGGCGGAGTGGCAGAAACACCCAAGGGTTTTTGACAGCTATAAAGTGATGCATGTTTTCCTCTGCATTCCAGAACCCACTGCCAAAACTGAGGATGGCGCTCCCTGAACATGCTGCACCCTGCACTCCCTGAGTCCTGCCTCATTGCTACTCAGCACTGCCTGGAACTCAGCACCACACAGTATACCAGCAACAGCACCCTTCACCGACCACCTGTTCATCTCGACTCACATTTTCACTTTACTATATAAAAGAGCACATTTTTCACCACCCTCGTCTCCTGCATGTCTGTGTTCAGCCCATCACAGTCATGAGTCGCTACAGTATGAGAAAGTAATTCACTTTCTCTTTACTGGAACTAAGAGGAACAAACCTGTTCAGTGCCCCTGTGTACACAGCGAGCTCCATGAAGCCATGTTTGACCTACCATCCCTGATCTATAGAGTCAGTAATTAGTTATAAAGTCAGCAAATAGTCTCAAAATGATGCGTATTTAGCAGCTATAGCCATGTCCCAGCAGGTGTTTATCAGGCCCCAGCTCTTGACTGACAGATTACGAGAAATATTCTTACAGTTTGCACAATAGAGACACTTTAAAATCAGTCCACTTATGCAGTCATTTTCAAGTTTAACTATTTTCAAGAGAACGTACAGTGCTGCTGTCACAAAGTGTCCCAAATGTGCAAGAATTCATTACTTAAGAATTCAAAAATGTAAGAACCTAAACATAAAAACTGCCAAGAAATGCTCAGCAATGATTGCTGCCTGTTGCTTTGTTAATCATGGCTCTCGTGCCTTTCTATGAATATGGATTAGCTTCTTACAGCATAAGACATCCACCTTACCAGATGGGGGTAAATATGTTTGCTAGAGAGACAGAGTCAATAGATACAGTGACAGGTTGCCACTCTAATCTATTTATCTTGTCATCTTGGCACTGTCAACGAGGGCAGAAGGGCGAGAAGATTTAAATGTGTCACATGAGGTTCACCAATACATCCTCACATAATGACATCATCCCACGTCTACTAATCTGGTAATAATGTCATCTCCTGAAACAGTCAAGCTCGATATAACATACTGCACTGCAGAAAAGGGATGGTGAAGTGGGATAGTATAGAAATATCTTAAAATAGAGTCATCAGTACTGTTATTTTGATACACTAAGTGTGACATGCTCATGCATTTTGGTTGAGTCTACTGGAGTCATGATGCATTTTGACAGGATATGTAGGAGTAATGATGTCAGGAATGTGTTATTTGACCATAAGGCAGGATCCACCTTCAGCCAGTCCTGCCATATTAATAACATAGTTTAAATGTTATGAAATCAGATTCTCTCTTCCATTTTCTCTTCTCCATCTGCTCTCAAGCTTGAGTCCAGCTAGCTCTCTAGAAGATTTCAAACAGAAACTGGAACAAATGCACGGTCCTTATTGGTTAATCTCATTTTTGGAGAATATGGCTTTGTAATAATCACACATCATTACAGAACACAACAAAACATGTTTTTTGACATAGAATACCATATTTGTACATTTATTACAATATAATAATGCATAGAAATGTCTATTTAATCAGGCATGCTGTATTCATTAGGTTATGTTAAGCATAATGTTAAGGAATAAGCGTTTTAAGCTGAAAACCATTTCTATGTGGATTGACGCCTGAAATCCACACCTCTAGCTATGCCTTTGGTACAGTATGTAGAAAATATTTTGTGTACAAAACAATTTCCAACAGAAATATTTATTATGCATTAAATAAAATAGAATTAAATAAAAACAGTATAGTATCTGGGACATTAAGCATTGTGCTTGTAAATGACAAGTTTAATCTGATTTCCCTTGATGCTTTACATTCTTTATTCATGAGCCTAACATTATGGAAGAGCATTATGGCATTCTTCATATGAAGATGCAACCACCACCATGCATCACAGTGGATCTGTGTAAGGATGTTGACATGTTGTATGTTTTAAGTGCAACTAAAGGCCAAAATGGGATACATTTATATTTACATGAGCAGCTTCCCTACCCAGCAGAGCAATTTCTAACATGAATTTACGCATGACCCACTAATGCAACATGGCATTTTAATGGGAGATGCCACTCTAATCTTTTGATACTTGGTTCAGGAAGATTAGAGTGGAGTTCTGTGCAGTGCACACTCTTGAGTGATGGCCTCTCGCCTGTTCATAAGCTCTACTTTGTGGATACTCTGCTGCCCTATTTACTACAATAAAGACATCAGCAGGGGAAAATGTTTGGAAAGGGTTGCTGGGTCCTTCAAGCTTAACTTCAAGGTTCACCACCAGGTTCCCAATAAGTTTCAAACGCTTCAAACAACCCAGGTGTGAAAACACCCAGAGAATCACTGAAAGTGGTCAGCCAGGTGAATGTATATGTGTATGTACTGATTGCAAATATATGCTTCTCATTAGAGGTGGTTAGACAATTCTAGAGTGTCTTGACTATACACTCTTGTTGAAAGGACATTATTTACATTTACATTATTTATTGTCCAGGCAAATGAGGAAAGGTTCCCTTCTGAGCCTGGTTCCTCTCAAGGTTTCTTCCCTTATATCATCTCAGGGAGTTTTTCCTTGCCACCATCACCTCAGGCTTTCTCATTAGGGCAGTGATGGCTCAAGTGGTTAAGGCTCTGGGTTGAAGGTCATGGTTCAAGCCCCCTCACTGCCAAACTGTCACTGTTAAGCAATTGAGCAAGACCATTAACCCTGCATCACAGCTGCCCCTGCACTCTGACCCCATCTTCCTCAGCTGGGATATGCAAAGAAAAGATTTCTGCTGTGTGTGTGTGATAATAAAGGCTTCTTTGTCTTAGGGACAAATAGTTCGACTGATACACATAAGTCCTTTTCTAATTTGGATATAAATCTTCTGTCACGTAAAGTAGATCTGATAACATATTAAGTCTTACTGTTTAAGACATTCTCTTAATAACAGAATGTCACCTAATGATGACTGCATTGGCAATTAATACAGGAAGGATTTTAAATTCACAGCTCACTGAGCATCAGGTCATGAACATACTGAATGTGTTCCACACCAGAAGGCAGCATCTGGACCAACATATTCATGCAAAGGACAGATAGAAGTGTGGGAAACGATTCACTCTGGGGGATATCAATCCAAACAGGCTTGGCGTGAAGGAAAGGTTTGTTGGCTCAGCCACATATCACCAAATGAGATCAAGGTAGAAGAAAACCCCCATGAACTAGGGTCAAAGAAACTGCTCTAATTAGGAACAAATATTAGATCGATATTAAAATTAGCATTATTAGTACTTCCACCGTGCTCAGTCTGCCGATAATGCTGGATGCATAAAGGTTTTTTTTTTTACATGGTCAGAAATTGAGTGTCTAAAATTTATTTGCCCACCACTGTGAGAACAGGAGAGTCTGAGCCATTTTATAAAATCTATCAAATTCTCAACTAATCAGCATTTTGGGATTAAGTTTGCACTGGATTCAGATTTTCCAGGAGGCTGACTCCAGTGTGGACATGCTGTGTAGACATATCATCAACAGAAAATTCATCAAGCACACGTGTGCACTTTGCCTTAATCAAATTTTAAAATAAATAAAAATAAAAAATAAAAATAAAAAAGGGGGATGCTGAAGGTTAATTTCTGAGCTTCACACTTGAACTGAAAATAATTAAAAAAAGTATAAACTCAATTACATGCAATATTACCAATTGACTGGTGGAAAACTTGTAGTGATTAGTCATGATTAGTTGATTATGTGCTGTTCTTGATTACATAGCCAAATAAAACAAGCGAGATGTCTTTTAGACTATTATTTAAACTTTTTATTCATTATTAAAAAACAAGCAAGACAGGTGGTAAAAATCTGACACATGGTCTTCACTGTGATATTTCTATACTTGACAACAAAAGCTGTCATTATTCCTGTTTTTGAGAATGAGTAAAAGATCTTATTAGATCTCTAATTAGAAACCAAATGTGACCTGAGCAAGTATGACAGAATTTCAACGATTTCATTATACATCTTTTTGTAAAGAGTCAAAACTAATTTTCCACTGTCCATGGTGCTGAAACATCATCATGTTCTCCTCATAGCCACCAGGCTGTTCCTGAAATTCCGCCAATTGCGACAGCTGATCCCTGTTTGGTCAGTTATAATGTGGACATACAGTGGATATAAACATGTCTACACAGCCCTGTTAAATATGATGATATGTTTTTATGATGTAAACAATTACACCAAGATGAATAAATCACTCCATTTTCCACCTTTAACATGATGTAGCAACCAACAAAATTCAAGTGAAAAACAAATATTTCAGAAAAAAAATAATAGAGTTGCCAGAAAATGATATGTACATGCTATTTTATAATGGAGCATGTGACTGTGCTTAGAATGAACCAATCACATTCACAATAATGTTCAGAGGTAATTATCATACACGTGCCATCAAGGAAGTGATCCTGATTAACCCCTAATAAAGATCTGCTCTGATGCCATGGTCCTCATAGAGCTGACAAAAGTTGCATAGAATCTCGTAGTTAAATGATGTACCACCATGAAGGCCCATCAACATGCTGAAAAAATAATGGTACACCACAGTGACATTACCAAGAAGAAGATACCCAAAATTGATGAAAGGATAAGAAGAAAAACTTATCAGAGATGCTGCTAAGAGATCTACAGCAACATTAAGGGTGCTGCAGAAATATTTGGAAAGTACTGGTCACTTCCTGCATGTAAAAACAACCTCTTGTATTATTCACATATCAGAGTTGTGGGATAGGCTGACTATAAAAACAAATGCACAATAAATAAATAAACAAATAAATAAATAAATAAATAAAAGCACCTAAACCTGCCAAAATCACCCCAAATTGCATGTGCTCTGACGAGACTAGGGTACAACTTTTTGGACAGAATTCTAAAAGATATATTTGGTGCCTAAACAAGCTTATTACCCAAAGAACATCATATCCACAATAAAGCATAGTGATGGGAGCATCCTGCTACAGTCTACGATTCTCTTCAGATGGGATTGGGGCTGTAGTCAAGATACAGAGAATTATGGGTAGCTCCTGGATCTATTTTGATACAAAAATTGCAGGATACTCTTAGACAGCTGAAGAAGAAGAAGCAAAACTTTACCTTCTAGCTGCATGATATTAACCCAAAGCACAAATCCATGTCAACAAAGGAACAGCTTCAGAAGGAGAAGATTGTTTTGGAATGGTCCAGTCAGATCTCAGATCTAAATTCAATCAGAATGAGGCTGTGCATAGGAGATCCCCTAGCAATTTGGAAGATCTGGAATAGAAAGAAAATGTGCTACGTTGGTAGACTCTTAGAGAAAAATACTGAGTGCTGGATTTACAAATTAGAGTGCTTTAACAATGTATTACTTAGTTATGTAACCTGTTTATACATTTTTTTCCTTTCACTAAAACAAGCGTCCTAGTGGTCCAGTAGCAGGATTCTGTTCTCTCACTGCCGCAGCATGGGTTCGATTCCCAGGTCAGCCACTGAGCGGTTAACACTCAGTGCCAATGCCAAGCCCTGATAAAATGGGAGAGTTGCATCAGGAAGGATTGCGTAAAACCTGTGGCAAAATCAAAATATGCTGATCGGATGATCTGCTGTGGCCCAAACAGGGAGCAGCTGAAATACAACAGTTCTACCCCGAAACTTAGCAATTTTAACAAAGGTGTCAAGACATTTTATATCCACTGTACACTGGAATTGGAAGAGAGTACATTATTTCAGTTCTTTCTTTTCCTCCAAGGAAACAGGGACTTAAAGACCTGCATGCTGTTGGTAATGAGCTACACCCTGACCTGCTCAACTCCCATCCCTTCCACAGGGGACCTACTGATAACATCCTTCCCTTTCCACTTATCTGTTTGTGCTCCTTTGTACAGCGCTTGCTCTGCATTGAAACCATTCTCTAAGAGGACATTATTGTCAGGCTTAATTCTCTCCTAGCTGCTGCTTTCTCCCCAACATCAGGAATTGAGTCATGCAGCAATTGACTGTTCTGTTTTTGGCATAAAGAGGCCACACAGGAGCTAGCCCAGAGGCTAAATTGTGTTAACAAGGAACTTTTTTTTTTGTTAAACCAGGCCTCAGCCTAGTCCTTTCCTGAACCTTGAAAAAAGTGTCATCTTCATGGTTCTCACCAAGTTCACTTCCAATGAGGACTAGTAACATCATTAACCTGGTGTCAGATTTGATTAAGGAGATCATCTACTTTTCCTTCAGCAATCTTAATTCCGTTCAAGTATCTTTTACTCAGAAACCACTTTAAAGATGGATGTGCAAACTGCACTCATGAATTTTAGACAGCTGATCAAAACAAAGCAGCTTCCTGAGAAAACTTCAGGCATCAAATGCTTAGACATCAGCAGAAATGTCCGAAACAGTGAAGACGGATTAGTATCCGGCGCCAGTTTAATCTGCAAAACATTTAATGGCTCAAAATCCAACCTGAGGAAGGTAAGGCTAACTAACTGTGTGAGCTAGTCTAGCTAACAAGCTTTTTTTTTTTAACTACAGTATTCAGTAGTGTTGGTCTATAGTGTTTAATATATTGTGTTAAAAGCCTTCCCAGCCTATAGGTAATGCTCAAGATGATGTGTAATGGGAAAAATTGCTAGATGTCTAAGTATGTAGTTTGAACCTTGAGTTAGCTAGCTACCATCAGGCTATACATCATCATACCCTTGCTTTAGATGCACAGGTTGCTTTGCCTGTGGTTTTCAGAACAAAGAAACCTGCTGTCATTAAGAAAAAGGACTTTGTGAGACTAGACAATGGAGATCATCTTAATGATTTCTTTACATAAAAACACTGAATTTTTCACTTCAGCTCACTTGGTTAGAAAACAAGATAGAAAACGATTGTGTCAATTATAGACATAAAAGAAACTCATTACTTAAGCAGGTCCCCCTGATGATTTATTTACTCTTACTTGATTCATTTTCTTGATCATTGCCTTTATTTTTCCTCTTCAGTGTGTTTTGTACTTCTTCTGTAGATCTTTCCATTACTGTTGTTGCAATCATTGTTTTTGTTGCTACACTAGAAGTAGAAAGTACAAAGAAAAACGTTCAGTTTTCCATCTAATCACGCTTATTATACGCAGAGTTTATAGCGATGTGAAGGCAGCAGACGGTAGTATCACCACACAGAATGTTAGACAGAATGTCCATATGTATAAAGCATATCCAACTGCTGTGGGAGGAGTAAATAAAGGATTTTTGGGAAATGGCCAGTATGCTGTTTTTTTACGCAATTAACTCAAACACGGAATGCTATAGTCTGCACAATTTGAAATCGTTGTTTAGCATGCCTAAATCAGGATTTTTTGCTGCATGCTGTTATCTTGAGAAAACTTTTATAAGTGTTGTTTCTAAAACCGAGGTGTGTATATTCCTTAACATATAGCAGTGATTAAATGAAGCTGAATCTATCAGCAGTGGAACTTGGGATGGGTTTCACAGTATTATCACTGGAATAGTAATGAAAATGTTCTCACTGTGGTAACAGTAATGAAATGACAAACATGTAGCATTATAACACATCAAAAGCCCACAAAACATATTGTAGGTTTATGTCATATTACTGCCAAATAAAAGTCCACAACGCTGCCACTCTGCCAGACTGAAGACACTTATTTGAATTGTATGGCCATCAGCTACATGAATGACAATTAATTGGACAAAAAAAATCGTAAAACTTGGGTCAATATTACTTATTATCGTATGGGTAACCATGGAGATACACCGACCAGGCATAACATTCTGACCACCTGCCTAATACTGTGTTGCAAAGTGTATTTTGAAACCTTTCAATCAGAACCAGCATTAACTTCTTCAGCAATTTGAGCAACAGTAGCTCGTCTGTTGGATCGGATCACACGGGCCAGCTTTCACTCCTCATGTGCGTCAATGAGCCTTGACCACCCATGACCCTGTCACCAGTTCACCACTGTTCCTTCCTTGGACCACTTTTGATAGATACTGACCACTGCAGACCGGGAACACCCCACAAGAGCTGCAGTTTTGGAGATGTTCTGATCCAGTGGTCTAGCCATCACAATTTTGCCCTTTGTCAAACTTGCTCAAATCCTTACGCTTGTCCATTATTCCACATCAACTTTGAGGACAAAATGTTCACTTGCTGCCTAATATATCCCACTCACTAACAGGTGCCATGATGAGGAGATCATCAGTCTTATTCACTTCACCTCTCACTGCTCACAGTGTTATACCTGATACATTCTTCCACTTATTCAGTCAGTAAGCACTTCATACAAGTCATGCAGTGGATCTGTAAACATTTCCAGACACAAGGCAAGGATGTGATGCACTGTAGCAAATATGTAATACTGTATAATATTAAAGCTCCAATAATACTAGGGTTGGAGCATGTGGGACAGAGTTCTGGTGTACATGAGAATCATGAGAATGATATTAGAATAAATGTGTTGGGGTGAAGACTACAGGGGACTTTTAGGCTACAGGGGATTGATAGTAAATGGTGCCAGGATACACAGGGTTAGGTGGGTGTGGAATTGGATTGCACAGAGAAAGGGTGGGAATGGTGTTGGGATACACAGGGTTATACGAGAATAGTGACGGATCACACAGGAAGAAAATGGGAGTGGTGTTTCCAATACACTGGACTAGGAGAGGATGAAGAGGGACTACTATATATATATATATATATATATATATAGTGACAGAGAGACAGAGAGACAGAGAGAGAGAGAAAGAGAGAGAGAGAGAGAGAGAGAGAGAGAATGGGATTGTGGGAATGGTGCTGGGATACACAGGGTCAAAAGGTGGAATAAATGGAATATACAGGAACTGTGTAGAAATATAAAGCTTTCGTTGTGGTGGAGATGGATTATAGAGGGACAGGATGGAAATGGTGTTAGGATATGTAGGGTTTGTTAGGATGTAGAAAGATTCACAGGGATAGGTTGGGAATTGTGTTGGGATATCCAGGATTATCAGAGGGTAGAGACAGATTACACAGTGAGAAAATAGGAATGATGTTGGGATACTCTGGGTCAGGAGAGAGCATAGATGGATTACACAGGGGCAGTAGGGCATGTTAGGAGTAGGAATGTGTAGAGATGGATTACAGATTAACAGGGTGGGAATGGTGTTGGGTTAAGAGAGGGTAGTGATAGATTACAGAGAGACAGACTGGGAATGGTGTTGGGATATACTGGGTCAAGAGAGGAAAGAGATGGATTACACAAGTAGAGGATGGGAATAGTTTTGGTATACACAGGAAAGGGTTGAGAGTGGTGTTAGATGTGGGAATAAGGACAGGTTTTCGTCCCTATCTAGCTCTCTACAGACACAGTAACAGCCTAAAATAAGTTGTTGATTGCCAGTCCAGAACTCACTGAGTGATTGGAGCAACTATTACATTGTCTGATATTTCCCCAGCCCAATATTCCACCAAACTCCCAAATGAACACCAAACAATATTGCCGGATCAAAAGCTTATACAGTAATAGTAGAGTGTGAGAGGTGGTCCAGACTTATAAGGTTCAGGGATTTGGGCTAGCGGTTATTATATCAAATGGCCAATTACCCCATACAAGTTTATCATTTAAATGCAATTCAAGCTTTACTCTGAGATACCAAAGTGTTGCTTGCTTGCAGTGAGCTGAAATGCTCTTTAGAGCTTAACTTAACATTTCTTTTTGGCAGGACACATGACATCTCAAATAATTAATGTTGCATGCTGACATTTTTAACCGCATCTCAAATTTAGAAATGCTACCTTTTATTAGGGCACATAATATTCTCCCTACTACTAATCACTTTATACCAGCAACCCTAGAGATGTGCCATTTTCAGCTGGTCGCACTGGTTTCACAAATAGTTAAGGACAGTTGAGCCCCAAGGCCTTTTGTGCCATGTTAAGTTTTTTAAAACTGGTTTGCCGAGGGCTTGGTAAAGGCCACCCATATAAATATGGGTCCAGTGGTACAAATATGGGTCCAAAAGACAGCATTATCAGTAGAGACTAATATTTAGACAGCTTTACTCATTGAAAAAAGTTTGCCAGAGGAAAAAAGACAGTTGAAGCAGCAATACAATTCTTGTGCATTTGTTTTGTTTAAAATGTTTAGCATCTAACTTGACTATTTGCTAATTATGGCTTTGGGAGTGATAAATGAAGGAAACCTGGACTGTTATAAGAAAATCCTATCGTGGTGCAAGCTTTAAATGGGGAGAAATTTGTGACATTTGGAGAAATACTACGACAATAACAATAATACAAGCAATTGTAATAGGAGTAACAATAATACAAGAGATCATAAAGCAAATTACAGCAAAACAAGATATTACAGTAAATGTGACAGTTTATATAACACGTTCAAAATATCACTTTTATTTCAAAATGATTTCTATATTAATCATCAGACTATTATGCCTTTGGCACAGCAAATAAGATCACGCTGCATGCAACTTTTTTTCGTTACTTATATTCTGTACACGTTTAAGCAGAATAAACCAGCACTGATATTTCCACCAGTGTGCTGAACAATCTGCCAAAACTCATACATAACTACAAATACAGCAGTGAAAGCAAGGTGGCATGTGGCAAGCCATCACATTTTCCTCAATGTGACAGACTAATTGGATTAAAATTTACCTGCAAGTGGGTGCACTGGAAAACTGAAATATACAAATTTACATGTAACTGTACAGCTTTTATATGTTTGTAGGATAAAATCTTGCAATTTCTTTGAAAGGATTTCTAAAACTTTGAAAGTGGCATTATTCATGGAAGTTGTGCCATGGCTGTCTCTATGAATGACAACTTTTATCATAGAGAACCTGGAAGTTTGAAAGGAAATACTTTATATGGGGCTAAATCTGAAAAATCATGACTATGCTGAACAGGAAGTTAGGTTTCTGAATGGATGAGGAGTTTCTGTGAGGAGATCATTTTTTGCCATTATTGGAACATGACTTACTTTTAATTTGTTCACTTTTCCTTTTGGTTTATCTAAAGTGATTAACATTTTTGCTACTTATTCATTCTCACAACAAATCACACATCTTTTAACAAGGATGTTTTGCTGTTCGCAATGCCATTTTACATATCACTGTCAGAACATCTCAGAAAACTAACTGATACTAATTGAACAAATGAAAGAAAGAAAGAGTAATTAAGTGAAATAAAGAAAGTGTCCACAAATTAAGAAGAAAGCGAAATATAAAAAATGTAAAAAGACTGGAACTTTCAGAGATGCAAAGGAGGTCAAGCGAACAAATTCAAAGATGATTGGCGCAATTAGTAGACATTTAAAAAAACAAAACACACCGATATAAAATTTAGAGACAAGAAAAAACAACACAGAAAAGGCAACAGAGCAGTGACAGATACACTAGCTTGCAAAAGTGTTTTAATCCCCACAGGGACTGATCAGATATGTTTGAATAACAGAGGAATTCTTGCTGTCTGTATTTTTATTGCAAACTCGTGTTCCCTTACAGTACATTTTCAAAGTCAAAGTCAAAAACGGGGGAATGTATCCTGCCTTGATGCCCGATGACGCTCCCCGTGACCCGAGAATAGATTGGATAAACGGTGAATAAATGAATGAAAAAAAAGATGATAAAACTGTGAAAGATAACAATACCTGCTGGGTACAGAACCGCAGACCTGAACATGATTTCCTCACGGATTTTTTTAGGGATACGTGAGACAAGCTGTTATTTAAAGCAGTTGCATGCTGTATTTATCCGATAAGGAATAAATTAAAGAATAAAGTGAAAATTAAGTGTTAAGGAATAAAGTGAAAATGAAGACTAAGGAAGATTGTAAGGAAGTAAAAGATAAAAGAAGAGAATAAATTAGGATTCGAGGGTAAAATTATACATTGCCCTCCAAAGGTTTAGGAACAGCAAGGCCATTTCTTTTATTTTTTTATTCTATACACTGAAGACATGTGGCTTTGAGATCAAATGATGGATAAAGGATTTTTCAGACTGCGCTTATCCCCGGGTTATCATCGTTCTAGACCCGGCTTTTAACCCCAGGTAGAGGAAAGTTTACAAGTGTAATATAGAAGCAGAGTTAAAAAGCATGGCTTTTTAGCCACAGTTATGGATCTCTGCTATGCAACTTTCACTGTATTAACATTGCGATGAACAACGTGTTCAGTGTGAAATGATGTGGTATTAGAATGTTATGACTTGACGCTTAGCAACAGAGACAGCCAAAACAGCCAGAGATGGCAAAACACCGAGGTGGGCGCTACAGCGAGGTGGAAAATATCATTCATTCATTGTCTGCCGCTTATCCGAACTACACTCGGGTCACGGGGAGCCTGTGCCTATCTCAGGCGTCATTGGGCATCAAGGCAGGATACACCCTGGATGGAGTGCCAACCCATCGCAGGGCACACACACACTCTCATTCACTCACACAATCACACACTACGGACAATTTAGAGATGCCAATCAACCTACCATGCATGTCTTTGGACTGGGGGAGGAAACCGGAGCACCCGGAGGAAACCGAGGTGGAAAATATGTGACACTGAAATATTATCAGAAGCTGGATATCAACGAACGGCTGGTCAACTTCTCAGCAAATTTAAAAAGACCAAAAAAAGATGATAAAGCTGTGAAAGATAACAATACCTGCTGGGTACAGAACCGCAGACCTGAACATGATTTCCTCATTGATTTTTTTAGGGATGCATGAGACAAGCTGTTATTTAAAGCAGTTGCATGCTGTATTTATCCAATCATTGTTGTTGAAGCCAAAGTTTAGCAGTGTACAGTGTAAAATGTCAGATTATGAAGAGCCAGGATTAACTGTTAACCTCAGATTACCAAAATCCCAGGATTCTGTTTACACAGTGTTTATAATCATCCTGGGGAACTATTTCAGATTAAAATTGCAGCTTTTATTTCCTGACATTAACATCAAGATGTGTTAAACAACAGAACATCACCTTCACTGGAAGTTGACCTCATTTTTAGGTGAGCGAAAGTGATTTCTTCCTTCAGTCTCCTCTTCAGGATATGAATTTCCTCTAGTTTCTTTAATGACAGTATCGGTTTATTAGGGTTTAACATTTTTGTATCATTTACTGACTCCTACATGTTCTATAAGATGTTATTTTATGAGTCATGTATTCATCTATAATATATTATTTCCCATAATATAAGTATTACCAATGTTTGTCCATGCAGACTGTACATTAGGATTCATAAATTTGTTAATATTTCAAGAGCGTACAGACAGTTATGCATAATACATCGAGGGCCATACTAAATGAGCTGATCGTTAAGACGTGACAACAATTAATAATTAAGACACAGGCTTGCAGAGAACATTTATAACCAATTTAATTACACGAAGCAAGAAGAATATTCGCTTTTACAGTATACAGAGACCTTTAGCAGAAAAAATGATTATCAGAGATATCATTTTAATCAGTAATTATTGATTAATTGTAATAAATAAAAATGTAAATCTCTGTACACTTTTGGATCCTTCCATATACAGGTGCATCTCAATAAATTAGAATGTCGTGGAAAAGTTCATTTATTTCAGTAATTCAACTCAAATTGTGAAACTCGTGTATTAAATAAATTCAATGCACACAGACTGAAGTAGTTTAGGTCTTTGGTTCTGTTAATTGTGATGATTTTGGCTCACATTTAACAAAAACCCACCAATTCACTCTCTCAACAAATTAGAATACTTCATAAAACCAATAAAAAAAACATTTTTAGTGAATTGTTGGCCTTCTGGAAAGTATGCTCATTTACTGTACATGTACTCAATACTTGGTAGGGGCTCCTTTTGCTTTAATTACTGCCTCAGTTGGGCATGGCATGGAGGTGATCAGTTTGTGGCACTGCTGAGGTGGTATGGAAGCCCAGGATTCTTTGACAGTGGCCTTCAGCTCATCTGCATTTTTTGGTCTCTTGTTTCTCATTTTCCTCTTGACAATACCCCATAGATTCTCTATGGGCTTCAGGTCTGGTGAGTTTGCTGGCCAGTCAAGCACACCAACACCATGGTCATTTAACCAACATTTGGTGCTTTTGGCAGTGTGGGCAGTGCCAAATCCTGCTGGGAAATGAAATCAGCATCTTCAAAAAGCTGGTCAGCAGAAGGAAGCATGAAGTGCTCCAAAATTTCTTGGTAAACAGGTGCAGTGACTTTGGTTTTCAAAACACACAATGGACCGAAACCAGCAGATGACATTGCACCCCAAATCATCACGCACTGTGGAAACTTAACACTGGACTTCAAGCAACTTGGGCTATGAGCTTCTCCACCCTTCCTCCAGACTCTAGGACCTTGGTTTCCAAATGAAATACAAAACTTGCTCTCATCTGAAAAGAGGACTTTGGACCACTGGGCAACAGTCCAGTTCTTCTTCTCCTTAGCCCAGGTAAGACGCCTCTGACGTTGTCTGTGGTTCAGGAGTGGCTTAACAAGAGGAATACGACAACTGTAGCCATATTCCTTGAAATTTTCTTGATGCCCTGACCCCAGCCTCAGTCCATTCCTTGTGAAGTTCACTCAAATTCTTGAATGGATTTTGCTTGACAATCCTCATTAGGCTGCGGTTCTCTCGGTTGGCTGTGCATCTTTTTCTTCCACACTTTTTCCTTCCATTCAACTTTCTGTGAACATGCTTGGATACAGCACTCTGTGAACAGCCAGCTTCTTTGGCAATGAATGTTTGTGGCTTACCCTCCTTGTGAAGGGTGTCAATGATTGTCTTCTGGACAACTGTCAGATCAGCAGTTTTCCCCATGATTGTGTAGCCTAGTGAACCAAACTGAGAGACCATTTTGAAGGCTCAGGAAACCTTTGCAGGTGTTCTGAGTTGATTAGCTGATTGGCATGTCCCCATATATTTTGATGAGATGTGAATTGGTGGGTTTTTGTTAAATGTGAGCCAGAATCATCACAATTAAAAGAACCAAAGACTTAAACTACTTCAGTCTGTGTGCACTGGATTTATTTAATACACGAGTTTCACAATTTGAGTTGAATTACTGAAATAAATGAACATTTCCACAATATTCTAATTTATTGAGATACACCTGTATACCTATATTTATGATGGTGTTCTACAATTGTTCTACAAATTCATTTTCTTCCTCTGTAAGGTGTTCCTCTTAATCCTGCATTCTGATGATGTGTCCCAAAATAGAAAACTCATTAAATGCTGGACCACACAGTCTCAGGTAAAAAGAAAAAAAAAAGAAAAAGAGAGAAACCTGCATTTGCTATTGCAATACTGTTTCCTCAAAGCATTAAAAAGCAGCAGGCATATAAGCTGTACTCATAGTGACTTTTTCCACCCATTGCTATGCTGCTATGAACCTGTATTTGAACATGATACGGGAATATCGGCTCACTTGCAGATGCGTCTCTTGCTACAGTTTCAAGCACTTTTTAACCTCTATTTCTTTAACTCCTGCTACGATCTTGCATTATATGTATGTATTATGCATAGAATTGATTGCAGCGGCTTGAATTTCTCACTGTAAATAATAACCTGACGTATTGGGCTGTACATCACATTAGCAAGAAATTAAAAACATAAAACAAAAGTGTTTTTTTTTTTCTCCCCAACACATATCACACATCGCAGGACTATACTATACAAAATTACACAGCAATGACTCATCCTCCTACAGTACCACCTGAAAAGAAATGTCAGAGAAACCTCTTGATATAAGTAGGTTTCTGTATCTGTGTATAAAACGAGTTTTAATGAGCTAAAATGGGTGACTGTGTCCTTTATACGAAGGCAGTGACATCCCAAATGGAGGCTTCCCAAATGGAAGTCCACTAGACTGAACAATGGCAAAGTGACCTTTTCTACAGATGCAACGCACCATTTCACTCCACACAGGAGGAGGATTCTTCCCTTGTGAGTAATTACTATCATTATAATCTATGGGGCTGAATTAAATGAGGATATTTATTTTAATGCCAGGAGAGTATGTGCCTCAGGAATGATTCAGCATCCTGGACCACACAAGATTAGATTTTTTTTTTTTTTTTTTACAGAGGAAAGAAGAACATACTGAATTGTAAAATAGTGGAAATTTCTTGCACATTGCGATATTTTTCGAGCGTGCCGCTTTCAGATAAATAATCACTTAATATTAATATTTAATTTTGTCCATCTTTAACGTCTAATTTTATCAAGGAAACACAGGCATCATTCCACCTAAAGTTCCCAACTCTTATGGCAGGTTCTTTAATGATTCCTTAACGATCCCTAAATTAATGTAGTCAACTGAAATTGAGCTAAACTGACAATGATGTATACACAAAAGCCTCACGAGTGAAAATAATTCCTAATCATGTCTCACTGGCTCGACTGATGAAGCTGATGAATGAATCTTTTTTTATGTTTAATTAAATTGTATTGTATTATAAACAAATATAAGGAAATAGATATTAATGCAACAGATAGTGTAATTTTGCTGGCACGAAGGTGGCTGATTTTGAAAAACCTGCCGTATGAAGAGAATGGGAAAGAGTCGACTCATTGGTGAATTAAACCAATCAATCTCACTGAAAGAAGCCGGAATTCCCATCGCAACTGCCGGCTGCACTGCAACCCAACAATCATCATTACCTCCATGGGGAATGCACAGAGCTGATTGGTAATCATAAAATATTGCAATTATAATTCCACCAAGGGTTTCCTTTTCATTGTTTTTGTTATTGAATGCTTTGTGCTGGAAATGGAAAAATGGAAAAGTCAATAACTTATTGCCCTAACAGCCATCAGACAGTTCAGCTCCAATCTTTTTCTGGAGATCAAGAAGATTCCCATGATCATTTCTATATTAAATGCCATTCATGGCTCCTTCCTGGGTGGTTTCTTGCACTGAGCACATTTGCTGCTGTCCGATTCCGAGTGTTTGTTCCCAGTGTAGCCACAGTCTCGGTCTGGTTTCAGACACACTTGATTGTATCAAACCTCAGTGCATTATCTCAAACAATCATAGAGAAAACAAGAAGACTCACCATACATACATATATATATTTTTTGGTGTAGTAAGGCACCTCACCTCATCTGTGTCCTACAACGTTCCCCTGTCACTCATGCTACATGTGTAGGTTTGTCATCAACGGCTAAAACATATGCATGTTTCTTTACTTCCTGAAGTGTGGACCAGAGTACGAGTTGCGATCACGTTCACGTGATCATGGCACAGTTCCAGTGTAACCGAAATCACACCACCTCCTACAGCCAGTCTCAGCTATGGTACCACGCTGCACTTCCTGGTCCATGTGACTGCTTTCATTAGCAATTTTTCATGCTAACTGTGTTGTGTTTCAAACAAAACTGCAAATGTGAAAGTCTCTTAAGTGGTGTGTCACTTAGAAGCAAACTTTCTAAAACTAGTCACAACCCATTTCCCCTCCACTGGGTCATAGAACCCTAGTTACATACAGTAGGCAACCTTCGTTTATATATACATAACTTCATAACTTTTTCTCTCCACAAATTCCACAGTTATTTATCTCCATATTCTCTAGATGTAATTTCGTCCCAAATATACACAAACCGCTTAGAGTCTCAGATTTCCTAAACTAACACTTATATTGACCAACACCATCACATGAAGCTCCAAACACCAGAGAAGCTACTGAATTAAAAAAATGAAGGCTAATCAAATATATATATATATACACTACCGCTCAAAAGATTGGGATCACTCCATTTTTTATTGTTTTCCAAGGAAACACACACAAAATTAGTCTGAATAGAAAATATACCAAAAGAACAGGACGTGCTGACTTTGTCAGAGTTAGAAATAATGATTTGGATGGAAATGATGAATGTTTTCTTTGCCTTCATCAAAAAAACACCTTTTGCAGCAATCACAGCCTGGGCATTCTAGACGTCAAGTTTTCAAGATAATCCGATGAGAGTTCACCCCATGCTTCCCGGAGCATCTCCCACAAGAAAATCTAACAGGAGTAGACACTCCTCTATCTGCATCAACGGGTCTGAAGTAGAGCGTGTCTCCAGCTTTAAGTTCCTGGGAGTCCACATCTCTGAGGATCTGTCTTGGCATATCAGAACACCTCAACTCTGGTTAGGAAGTCGCAACAGCGTCTTTACTTCCTGAGAAGATTAAAAAAAGTTCACCTATCCCCCAGGGTCCAACTTTTACCGCTGCATTATTGAGAGCATCTTGACAAGCTCCGTCACAGTGTGGTATGGCAGCTCCACAGTGTGTGAAAAGAAATCACTGCAAAGGGTGGTGAAAACCGCCAAATGCATCATCGGCACTCAACTACCTGCAATTGAGTCTCTTCACCACAGTAGATGTCTGCGCAGAGCACACAAAATCATCAAAAACTCCTCCCATCCTAGTCACAAACTGTTCAACCTCCTTCCGTCCAGGAGGAGATACAGTTCCATCCGCACCAGAACCAGCAGTTTCAGGGCCAGTTTTTTCCCCACAACCATAAATCTTCTGAACTCTACACTACACCTCTAGGACACTTATGTCTCACTACACTTCACCACCTTCACCACCTTGCTCCATCCTGCTCCATCCTGTACATCCTGTACATTCTACTACATTCTCTCTGTATAATATAATTATAATGTACATATTGTTAATTCATAGATTACACCTAGTTTATCTATCTATCTATCTATCTATCTATCTATCTATCTATCTATCTATCTATACTATCTGTATATACACTGTAAATTATCTCTGTTACTATTGTACATACAATGTACAAAATGCATACATTTTTGCACAATATATAATTACACTTAACACTTTATATGCTGTAAATACGATTGCACATAGTGAGATAGCCTTATTTATGTACATATTTACATATTTATCTGCACTTGTTCATTTGCACAATTTCTTTCTATATATATAAAAAAAACTTGGCTTGAGTTTTAGCAGCTTTCCTATAACCGTTTATCTTTAATCCATCTTCTGTCCAGACTGTTAACTATTATCTAAAAAAGAAAGGGCACTGCTGTTGAAACAGGATCCATGTATGATTTTAGTGACGTTCATTCAAATGGCTGTCACCAGATACAAGACGCGGTCAATATTCATCCCATATGCTTACACAAGACCCCAGAGGACATCTGTGTAAGCTGATAGATCATCTCTGGATGCCCCGTATGCCTTTCCTTTTCGTGAGGTCATCTTCCAAACTGTTTTACACGACACATCAAAATGTCAGCATGTAATCAGCTTCCCCTTTAAACTAACATATCATCAAAATATAGCAGCCATGGCTATTTGCTCGTAATGATAAAGCTAAACTGCGAATCGATGATGACACTGAAGCTCCAACTCAAGCCTCGCATTTCTTCTTGATGACTAAGCTGAACTCCAGTGTATGTTTTAACATTTCATAATTATATGGAGCTGTGCTGCCAGGCTGATATTAAACATGCATCAGTGTGTCTGTGTAATGTGCACACTAACATCATTCAGCTATCTGCAGTTGTGTTAAATTAATACACGGAATAAACTAAGCACCGAATTCCTCAGCTACTGTATGTAAATACCTGCTGGCTGGTAAGCGTGCTAAATATAATCAAAATCTAAATAGATATTAGCTTTCAGCAGGAGCTAATTGTTCATTTAGTAGATTCTACTGGAATACTCTGAAAGTATTGACCCCTTTTAAACCATTTCACATTACGGCCTCGGAAATGAAACTCGATTGGGGTTATACGTCATTTCAGTATTAAATATCTAAGTAATTTTATAGTTTGTAAACACTTGCTAGCATCACGAAGACTACATATATGTTATTTTGAACACGGTATCCAAAATTTGAACCTCACACAAAGCACCATTAAATCCATTACTAAAACATGGAAAGAGTATGGAATAAGCATGAGTTTGATGAGAGGAGCCTTTCAGCCATCTACACAAGGCATTAAGTTGGGCATTACTTGAGAGAAGCAACCAGTTTCTAACAGTACAAAAGGTGAATACACAAAAAGGGCACTGTAACATACACCATTAGAACAAACAGATAAATGCAGAGCTATTTTCGATTGATTGATCATATTTCTACGATGGCCGATAAGTGCAAAACAAAATGACAAATCAAAAAACACAAGGACAATTCAGACAAAGCGGTTTTGCGAATGGAATTCTTAATGCTGATTGGACAAGACATCTGTCACTCAGGATATACAAGAAGTAGGAAATCGTGTATCTAACTTTATTTCTTGTACATGTGTGGAGTTCTGCCTTTACTTTGAATAATTTTTCAATAGTGCAACTTTAAATCATTTAAAGAAAATAACAAACATACATATTTATATTTATAAGAGAGCGGAATTCATTCAAGGCTACTTTGAGGAAGGACGTTCATATGGCGTGATTTTGGATATACTGATATCATGTCAGAAAGATTAGTTTGCGATCTCTAAAACACACCTGAAGAACGCAGGAATGTTTGGAATAACAAACTATTCCAGATTAAAGGATTTAAGGAGCGCTATAAGAGCAGAGCTGTGTTCATATACACGCGAACCAACTTTCTACTGCTGCAGCCTGCTGGACTTCTGCGTATCTTGAGTGACAGATGTCTCATCCAATCAGCGTTAAGAATTCCATTCGCAAACTATACCTACTTTTTTCCTTTTTGTCTAAATTGTCGTTGTGTTTTTGGAGTTGTTATTGCGTTTTCTGATTTCTTATTTTGTTTCCAGATTTGTTATTTTTTATACAATTTGTTATTTTTTTTCTAGATTCATTATTTTGTTTTAGGATCCGTTATTGTGTTTCCGTATTTGTTATTTTGTTATACAATTTGTTATTTTGTTTCCAGATTTGTTTAGTTTTTTTCCAGATTTGTTATTTTTCACACAATTTGTCATTTTTTTTCAAGATTTGTTATTTTTTATACAATTTGTTATTTTGTTCCCAGATTTTTTATTTTGTTATACAGTTTGTTGTTTGGTTTCCAGATTTGTTATTCTGTTATACGATTTGTTATTTATTTTCCAGATTTGTTATTTTGTTCCCAGATTCGTTATTTTGTTATTGTTACGGGGTGCAAGATCCCCCGATGGACCACTAGGGGGCCTTCAGCAGGGATTGTGCTTATTCAGTCATGTGTTCGTTTTAGCCACGCCTCTTCCTAATGTGTTGCCGCCTTTGTTCACCTGTTCCCAATGTGTCTCTGATTATGTTCCTTATTTATAGTGGCCGTCTGTCTGCGTTAGTTTGCTAGTCCTCGTCTTTGTGTTACGTCTGTGTGGATCTTTGTTCTTTCTGTTAATAAACCCCTGTCTGCCGTCTATCTCCGTGTTGGGTCTGATTTATCTACACCGGCACAACCAGCGTGCTCAGCGGTTCTGTGACAGTTATACGATTTTGTTTTGTTTTTTTTAGATTCATTATTTTGTTTCCAGATTCATTATTTTGTTTTGGGATTTGTTATTTTGTTTTGCACTTCTTAGCCACCGTAGATTTCTTCATTTTCTAAACAATATGGATATATAACATAATGGATTCTCACACCTAAAACATTTCATCTGGGTGATTGTAAACTCGAGGGAAGCAGAATCCTGGGTTGTGTAGTTTGAGGTTTCACCCCGCTCATGCTTTACTGGGGCTTAACAATTAATCCTGGCTCTTCGTCATCTGCTGTTTCACATTGTACATTCCTAAACCTGTTTATTTGCATATTTACAGCATCAAGACCTGCAAATGCCTTAAAAAGCAGCTTGTCTTATGTTTTCAAGTAAAATATAATGTAAACTATTTAAATACAGTTTTCACAACATGTGGGGTTTCCGTGACTGCACAATCAAAGCACTTGATATGAGGCGCATGCTGTTCAGTTTCTGATAGGGTTTCTGCTGCTAAGCATAGAGTCATTCTAACACTGTAAACACAGGAGTTAACACTGTAAAAGCTTCAGAGTAGAGTTTCATAACCGTGGGAAAAATGCTGTGCTGACCTCACTTCTACATTACACGTATGAAACACTCTACTAAGGGTTAAAAGCAGGGATTAGAACAACGATAACCCGAGGTTAATCTCAGTCTAAATAAGAGATTTTGTACAGGTATATGGATGGAGTTCTTCTTCTTCTTCTTCTTCTTCTTCACGAACAAATGCTTTCAACAATAAATTGTTGAACAAAGCAGAAGTGATTTTGTGCTTGAATTCCTTTTCCCTCTCAGGCACAGGTTGATGATTCCTGGACTGGCTAAAAGCTGTATGTTGACTGCCAGCCTCATTCGACTGCCACTGTGTACGGGTCAGCTGTTTCTGGGCTCCCTGCCCGCTGCTAGACAGCTCAATCTCCAGAGGATCTGCCTAGAAACCGGGCTTTGCTACCAGAGATGAAATTTACATAGATGCCTTCATGTCAGATTTCCAGAGGTACCACATACAGAACTCTGAATTGTGCCATGGCAAGGCTACAAAAGCTCCGAGACCATTAGCAACAGCGGGGAAGATGAGTACAACCCTTTGCAGCTAAAAGCATGGAGGTGTGTGCATTTGAATGCTGAGGGCAATACGATATTGCAAGTGCATGTCTATTAGCACTGAAATCACTGTATAGTAAATGGGTGCTAATGGTGCATGGTTTGCAAGAATTCTGCTCACAGCTTTTACATAATTTACCTGTTTAACTTTATGCAAAATGTCGAGCATACAACATTCAGTATTTTAAAAATTCAGCTTTACTACCTGGTATAGCCATTACCCAGTTGGTCAAATGTGTTAATTACATAAAATCCAAAAAATTAACCCACAAACTGTCTAAATTATCTAAAATAATTCTATAGGAAAAACTGCAAACTCACGGCCTTCCAGGGATCCATGCCTCGATCGCCTCTGTTATGCCTCACCCGTAAATGGACAATGACCTAGCACTTTTTTTTCCTCAAACATCCATCATTATTAGAAGGCAGGCGGACCCGAGGTAATTCATCTCCTAGGGGAAGGCCAACATATTGTGTATTCGGATAAGGCCTTGTACAAATCACCATCACGTCCGCATATGCACGACTGTGAAACCTTTTTACAATATGAATAAAACATGGCACTTAGCACTGAAAAAACAGCTTTGCCGCAGATGTGGCTCTTGATTATAGTGGATATTACGGATAATTTGCGTTTGCGGATAAGAAAAAAGGCACCTTTGCAAGTTTTGGACGTATCAGTCATGTCATGTTTCGGTCTAAAGCAGCTATGTGTCAAATCTCCATTTACAAATCAAAAACTGGGTTATATTTGTTTAGTATGGAATTCTATAGAGCAGTGGGTACATAGAGGCACATAGAGAACACCAACCAGGCATAACGTTATGACCAGCTGCAGTTTTGGAGATGATCCAGTCATCTAGCCATTTGTCAAAGCCACTCGCTCAAGTCCTTATGCTTGTCCATTTTTTCTGCTTCTAACACATCAACTTTAAGGACAAAATGTTCACTTGCTGCTTAATATATCCCACCCACTAACAGGTGCCATGATGAGGAGATCATCAGTGTTATTCACTTCAGCTTTCACTGCTCACAATGGTATGCCTGAATTTCAAAATACAAATGTGTCCTTAATGAGGTATACCTGGTAGTCTGGTGTCCTCTCACTGCCATAGAGTAAAATGAGAGGGTTCCATCAGGAAGAGTATCCGAGTAAAACCTTTGCCAAAATCAAATATGAGGATCAGAAGATCCGCTGTGGTGACCCCGAACAGGGAGAAGCTATAGGACAACAACAATGACGTGTCCTTAATAAACATGTCTAATATTAGCAAGAAGAAGTTGCTTTCGGCTGCTCCCTGTTCGGGGTCGCCACAGCGGACCAACTGGTCCGCACAACAACTTGGCAAATGTTTTACGCTGGATGCCCTTCCTCACACAACCCTCCCATTTTTCTGGGCTTGGGACCGGCACTGCATCCAGTGGCTGGGGTTGAGGCATTGGCTGGGAATCAAACCCGGGCCTTCCACATGATAGGCGAGAAACCTACCACTGAGCCACCAATGCCCCTTGTCTAATATTAGCAACATCTAGATAAATTTTCAATGAATATCTGAGATCATTCCAGATTCATCCACTAATTGGCTCATCTGATCTGTAAGAAAAATTTAAGCTGAGTGCTCGCTCTTTTTTTTTTTTTTTGCATATTTTTCAGTGAGAACTCGACTCTGTGTGCCCTGATGTTTAAATGTGCAGTGTGCTCAAGAGCTTAGTCTTGATTTTTCCAATTTTCATATTAGCCATTTTCCCTATTACCTGGCATCAGTGGTTGCTAAAAATTGATGCTGGAACAAAAATCGAATTCTGTACCTTAATTACATTTGCCACTGTTGAGAATCTGAATCATGCTATGATTTTGTTACGTAGATCATACGTACAGATCTAACGTTTTCTAAGAGGCCACAGCCATCAGGGTATACCGTTTCCATGAAAGGGTGTACATGGTCTGCAACAATGCTTAGGTAGGTGGTACATGTCAAAGTAACTCCAGATGGGTGCCAGGACCCAGGGTTACCCAGCAGAACATTGCCCAAAGCATGACATTGCCTCCACTGGCTTGCCTTCTTCCCATAGGGCATGCAGGTGCCATGTGTTCCCAAGGTAAGTGACGCACACACACCCGGCCATCCACGTCATTTAAATGAAAACGTGATTCATCAGACCAGGCCACCTTCTTCCATTGCTCCATAGTCCAGTTCTGATGCTCACATGCCATTGTTGGCGCTTTCACGGGTGCACAGGGGTCAGCATGGGCACCCTGACACGGTCTGTGGCTATGCAGTGCCATACACAACAAACTGTGATGCACTATGTATTCTGACCCCTTTCTGTCAGAACCAGCATTAACTTCTTCAGCAATTTGAGCAACAGTAGTTCGTCTGTTGGCTTGGACCACACGGACCAGTCTTCGCTCCCCACGTGCATCAATGATCCTTGGCCATTTGACCTGGTTCTAACACATCAACTCTGAGGACAAAATATATCCTACCCACTAACAAGTGCCATGATGAGGAAATAATAAGTGTTATTCACTTCACCTCTCAATGCTCGTAATGTTATGGCTGACCAGTGTGTGTGCATATATACATACACACATATATACAGTGGGGCAAAAAAGTATTTAGTCAGCCACCAACTGTGCAAGTTCTCCCACTTACAAAGATGAGAGAGGCCTGTAATTTTCATCATAGGTACACTTCAACTATGAGAGACAGAATGAGAAAAAAAAATCCAGAAAATCACATTGTCTGATTTTTAAAGAATTTATTTGCAAATTATGGTGGAAAATAAGTATTTGGTCACCTACAAAAAAGCAAGATTTCTGGCTCTCACAGACCTGTAACTTTTTCTTTAAGAGGCTCCTCTGTCCTCCACTCGTTACCTGTATTAATGGCACCTGTTTGAACTCGTTATCAGTATAAAAGACACCTGTCCACAACCTCAAACAGTCAGACTCCAAACTCCACTATGGCCAAGACCAAAGAGCTGTCAAAGGACACCAGAAACAAAATTGTAGACCTGCACCAGGCTGGGAAGACTGAATCTGCAATAGGTAAGCAGCTTGGTGTGAAGAAATCAACTGTGGGAGCAATTATTAGAAAATGGAAGACATACAAGACCACTGATAATCTCCCTCGATCTGGGCCTCCACGCAAGATCTCACCCCGTGGGGTCAAAATGATCACAAGAACAGTGAGCAAAAATCCCAGAACCACACGGGGGGACCTAGTGAATGTCCTGCAGAGAGCTGGGACCAAAGTAATAAAGGCTACCATCAGTAACACACTACGCCGCCAGGGACTCAAATCCTGCAGTGCCAGACGTGTCCCCCTGCTTAAGCCAGTACATGTCCGGGCCCGTCTGAAGTTTGCTAGAGAGCATTTGGATGATCCAGAAGAGGATTGGGAGAATGTCATATGGTCAGATGAAACCAAAATAGAACTTTTTGGTAAAAACTCAACTTGTCGTGTTTGGAGGAGAAAGAATGCTGAGTTGCATCCAAAGAACACCATACCTACTGTGAAGCATGGGGGTGGAAACATCATGCTTTGGGGCTGTTTTTCTGCAAAGGGACCAGGACGACTGATCCGTGTAAAGGAAAGAATGAATGGGGCCATGTATCGTGACATTTTGAGTAAAAACCTCCTTCCATCAGCAAGGGCATTGAAGATGAAACGTGGCTGGGTCTTTCAGCATGACAATGATCCCAAACACACCGCCCGGGCAACGAAGGAGTGGCTTCGTAAGAAGCATTTCAAGGTCCTGGAGTGGCCTAGCCAGTCTCCAGATCTCAACCCCATAGAAAATCTTTGGAGGGAGTTGAAAATCCGTGTTGCCCAGCGACAGCCCCAAAACATCACTGCTCTAGAGGAGATCTGCATGGAGGAATGGGCCAAACTACCAGCAACAGTGTGTAAAAACCTTGTGGCGACTTACAGAAAACGTTTGACCTCTGTCATTGCCAACAAAGGGTATATAACAAAGTATTGAGATGAACTTTTGTTATTGACCAAATACTTATTTTCTACCATAACTTGCAAATAAATTCTTTAAAAATCAGACAATGTGATTTTCTGGATTTTTTTTTTCTCATTCTGTCTCTCATAGTTGAAGTGTACCTATGATGAAAATGACAGGCCTCTCTCATCTTTTTAAGTGGGAGAGCTTGCACAATTGGTGGCTGACTAAATACTTTTTTGCTCCACTGTGTATATATATATATATATATATATATATATATATATATATATATATATATATATATATATATATATATATATATATATATATATTTGCACACCCTGTTCGTTTGCAGCCCATATATTTATTTGTTTGTTTTCTAAACCACTTCCACAACCTGTATTTCATTCACATAATAATACATTTTTGTGCCTAAGCTTTTTAACATATTAGTATTGGTATATTTTGGGTTGATACTTTGGGAGCGGACACAGAATTTTTAACCCTTTTGTAAAAAAATTTCATTTCCTTTCATTTCCTCTTATTTTTCTCAACCCTAGTGCTCTTTTTTTGCCGTGTCAAAACAAAGGGGTAATTAATCACTTGCTGCCAATTCCCACCGAGGAGCCGTCTTTCTGGTAACGAGAATACAGCCATTCCTCCCGTAAGTGCTTTGACATCACATCACCATAAATAACAGCGAGCATGAGCTCTCTCTGTGGCCTGACGCGGCCTCCTTGTGCTCCGTTAGCCAGGAAGTGAGCCCATAATGGCCCACAAATGCCTTTATTGGATTACTGCAGCATCTCAGATTAACAGCGGCTGGAGCACAAAAGAAGGAACCCTTTAGCAGCAGAATAACAGCTTGAGGAAGAGGAGTGTAGGCTGAACCAACAGTCATCTTTTGCTACGGTTTATTTAAGGGTGGGCTGTAAGGCTAGTATATAATGCCATACCATCAATTATCCTACAACACAACACACTGTAGTGGAATTACATACATTATGCACTCTAACTGGTTGGTTAATGGTAACTGCAAAGCATTGTACACAAAATGTACTGAAAACATTATAGGCCTATACGTTTTAAGAGTTTGATTACAAAAATGAGAAATTCTAAATCGTGAAGGCTTTACACACTATTCTACACTCTTTTGTAGTATAAATAGTGCAGTAAAAAATAGAAAAGCAGAAAAAGGAAGTAGAAAATTCCAGGAAGAAAAAGTGCAATGTAAGTACACATATTTCACTTATTCACTTATTTGCACGTATTCAACCCAAAGAAAATCTGAATGTTCAAATAATCCGAATGGTCAAAAGTCTCAATGTTGGACACTTCATGCACTCAACACTTGCTTAAAATGGGGCGGGGCTACCAGGCGCTGACGCTGGATGAGAAAACATTTTCAAGATGGCTGACGACACTTCGGTGGACAAGACGTCTTAGTAATGTCGTATAAATCAACCCACATGGTGTGATTTATTTTTCAACATTTTCAAACACAAGCAGAGTCACATTATGTGTGTTTGATGTCATTTGTCATCGACTGGGAAACGGTTTAGACTTCCGCTTAGTAAAAAACTTTAGTGTTCCACTTGAGACCCTTATACGGCCCTTCTAACATTCATAACCTAGACACTAGAGTACACAGTGCATAGTGTAAGTACACAGTGTGTAGTGAGTAATATTTACCATGTACAAGAGGCGTGATGTACGATACACAGTAGGATATACTATAGATGTCATTGGCTGCACAAATAATGCAGTAACTATTACATAACTAATAAATGGTACCAGGAGCCGAAGAAGGTGCTAGGTTTCCTTTTGAGTCAAGGTTTCTTGATTGTCCTCTCAGGGAATTTTCCTCCATACGTTCACCACTCTAACCTTTGACTTAATTATTAGTGATCTAGCTACTAATGGTAAGTCTTATTGTGAAAAAAGATATACAAATAAATCCAAAACAGAACAATAAAATGGTCCTTACATTTGAGAAGGTCAATGCAGGACTGTTGCTTTTTTCTCTCAGTTGTCTCTTCAACATTATGGTCTTTTGCCAGATACCTTTTTTTTTATGATGTTAGTCTGGTTTGCCTTCCATCCATTGTCATCCATCTAAAGATGTAAATAATCAATAATTATCTTTACTGCCTTCTTTTTTGGTTGAAAAAGGTCCTTGAGGAAAGCGGGGTATAATCATTCCTGCAGTTTGAATGCACTAAACTGAAGCTTCCGCCTCCCTCGTGTGGCAATTGAGACCCAAATCAAACATTTAGGGATGATGTGAGAGCAGACTCTATAATGGCAGACAGGGGGATTGTCGGAAAATGAGTGCTATGCTGCAATATATTTACGATGGAGTTGGTGGTGGTTCTCGCATTCGATATCCCGGGAGATGACTGTTCCAAGAAATCCGAGGATGGTACTGTAAAGGAAACCGAGTCATTGGTGATTATAAGAAGCAGATGTATATAAATCAGGACTAAAACAGTTTCAGATTCAGTTTTAACTGCACCTTCTGACTATTCCATCTCTGATATAGATCTAGACACAGGTCAGCGACTCTGAGGTGTCCAGAAATAATCCACTTGGTCCATGTTGGTTGGCACTAAAATTTAAACCTGTTTATTTCTCAAGATCTCTTGAAGATTTTAACACCCACTTGTATTTTTTTTTTTTTTATTTATTGCAGACTACATATGCTTGTTGATGTTTGCATCAGATATGAGAAGCCTTTCTGATTTTCTGTCAAGTCTGTCAAGTCACATTCATAGATTTTTCATTGTAGGTTTGAAGGAGATGGTGTAGAAGTGGGTGGAAGCGAATTGGGGTCATTCAGGGTTAGGTACTTAAAATCTGCACTAGTATTTGTGATATTTTTGGCCACTTGATGGTCATTCGCTGAACAGGCTGTCCTCTGTTGACGTATTCCAGATAGATAACTGTTTTTTTTAATTCCTTTTTTCTAATCTTACATAAGCACAGTGTAGCAATGATCAAGTGTTTAGCCTACTTCAGTGGCATAATGGTTGGAGATAAATGTTTGCAAGTGCACCTGAGCAATTAACACTTCTTTAGCACTTAAAATGCACTTAGTGTGGACAAAAAAAAAAAAGAAAAGAAAAAAATAAATAGTGTTTTCACATTTGACCTGAAGATGAAAGACTAAACTCAGGGTTAGTTCTGGGCTTGTTTGGGGAAGCCTAATGTTCAATAAGAGCAAAATAAAAGATTAATATGTGCAGCTCATTATTCTTCTTATTAATATGTATTAAATTCCTTAACAATTTTCATTTTCTTTGCCACAGTTTATTCAGTTCAGTTCTGCTCACTAGGAGGCTTAAAGCGTTTTTTCTTTTTTTATGTGAAATATATCATCAGACCATAACATGCCTTTATCTGATTACTATAAAATTGCCATCAGGATGAATCCAGTAAGGTCAACCAACATTGCTATTTGACACCCAGTCTCTGAAGCAGATGGTTCTCACACATGGTGCGGTCTCACCCGAGTTCGCTTGAAGGGAACCCCGGACCACCAGGTGTTTCAGGTGGATGGGAGATTGATTCCCTGGACTGTACTCACTTGGGTACAAAAACAACTTTCACACATGAATAAACATATCAGCCATTTTGTGCAAAGGGACTGGCATCATGTGGGGAAAACCAAAGAAAAACAAGGCACTGCGTAAAGACAGCGATGAAAGTCACAGGAATCGGATTTAGACGTATTATAATTGGTTAGAATAAATAGCAATATGGTATATGGAGGACTCGCATATATTACAATTCAGAACAATGCTTTTATTGTTAGTTACACTACAGCGCTGTTGAATTCCCAAATCTGATTAGTCAGATAGTATTGATTAATTTCCTCTGACATTCATGCCAGCTGTAATTCAATTCAGCTTTACATTAATGTGTTTACTCTAATAACTTATAGTGTTGATAGTAACAGCTCATTCACAGAGAATTTCTTGGATGAACTACGTAATCTAAGGCTAATTAAAAAAATATATAAATTAAAATATGAAAGAAATAAAACCCTTCATTCATGCAAGGAGGCTTCAGCGCCAATACATCTAGAGAAAGAGATGTGGTATAACGAGGGACTTTTAGTTTATCTGACCAGAGGACGTTGTTGTCTAAATGCTTTTAGATGTACATTTCTGTGCTTCTTATTTTGCATTTTCAAGTTTTAAAATCAGAGACAGTGGTGCAGTTTGTTCACTGTAAACCTTTTCTGTACTTTACAACATAAATAACTGTCAAAATGGCTGGCAAATGACTGGAATATAATCATACTTAGCATATTTAACAGTAATTAGCATTACTTCATGGGTAATTTCTGTGCCATCACTTATTAACTACAGTAATTTACTTTTAACTGATGAATTTTTGATCACAGTAACTAACTGTAACTAACAGAAGTAAGTTAATTTGACTGTAAAAAAGCTGTAAAACTCATAACGTCTCTTGTGGGTAGTGTAATGCTCCATGCCTACGACTCTGTAGACATAACCGAGGACCTGATGCATAAACACATGTAAGTCCGATTCCGTCTGATCACTTTTTTTTTTTTTTAGATGAAATAGCCTTCTGAAGCGTTTCTCAGCTTTTACGCCATCCTGTCTCTAACTCAGCGTTAGTCCATGTCTCCATCTTCGACTCGGTTTGTGTGGCTCGACTTTGGATCTTTCGGACCCTCTGTGGACTCTCCTACAACCAGGATGTAAAACACTGAAATATTAGTGAGAATGCAAAACTTCAAAGCTCTTGTCCTCACTCGGGTTCAGTCAGCTAGTCGACGCGAGTGAATTACAGTACGTTCCCTCAATCTAGCGTCGCTATGGTAACCGAAACAACCATCTTCACACAAGTTAACTTTCCCCATATGATTAAATTTCGCTCAAATCAACCACTTCAAATTTTTTTCCCTCTATTCACCTTCCTACCAATTAAATGTATTTTAAAATATGAATTTATTTGAAGGAACATTTTTCATTAAACAAAAAATAAACGAACAATTCAATAATAATAGCATAGTTATAGTTATAATACAGTTGGACATTTGGGGGACAAAGTTCGGGAGGCCAGATTAAGATGGTTTGGACATGTTCAGAGGAGGGAGAGTGAGTATATTGGTAGGAGAATGTTGGTCATGGAGCTGCCAGGCAGGAGGCAAAGAGGAAGGCCAAAGAGGAGGTATATGGATGGAATTAATGAGGATATGAAGCTAGGGGGTGCAAGGGTTGAGGATGCAGAAGATAGGGATAGGTGGAGAGAGATGATTCGCTGTGGCGACCCCTGAAGGGAAAAGCCGAAAGAAGAAGAAGAAGATAGTTATAGTACAGTACGTTTTTTTTTACCGTACCTACCTGGCAACAGTCTCATTGCCGTGGCCTGGGTTCGATTCCTGGGCAGGGCGCTAACCCAGCCACCGAAGAGTTAACTCTCAGTGCCGGTCCCAGGCCTGGGTTAAATGGGAGTGTTGCGTCAGGAAGAGCATCCAGTGTAAAACCTGTGCCAAATCGAAACATGCGGACCAAATGATCCACTGTGGCAACCTCAAATATAGGGAGCAGCAGAAAGAACAACAACAACAACAACCTACCTGGCAACAGTCTGGTCAGTATGTTATTGTAAAAAAAAACCTGTTAATTCAATTCAGTTCAATTCAATTTTATTTGTATAACATTTTTAACAATGGACATTGTCTCAAAGCAGCTTTTCAGAACATAAGGAATATAGAACAAAACCTTCAAGATTAATATTAGACTTATATTGCAATTTAAATGGTCTAACCATTTGCTTATTCTTTGCATAACTCTGCTGCTTTCAGGTCATCCTGCAGCTCCTTTCTAGCTAGTGGTGGCTTCTTGCTTACCTATCTGAGATCATGTTGTGAAATTTTGGACATTTTAATTGATTATCATACTGACAAGGAGGTTTGAGGTCTTTCCATCTGACTCTGCTTTAATAATATTGAGAACTTTAAGGAGCTCCTTCACTTTCAACATTATTGCTACTTACATACAAGATCCACTTACATTTATCTCCTTTATACCTTTATACCTAAGCCTTGTTCAAGGGGCCCAACAGTGGCAGTTTGTTGGCCCTTTCATTTAAACTCACAACTGTGCAGTCAGCAGTCCGACATCTTAGCTTTCACTTCCCCACTTCCCACTACTTGTTGTGTAAATCTTCCCATATATATGTATATATATATATATATATATATATATATATATATATATATATATATATATATATTATATATATATATATATATATGTGTATATATTTATAATGACTCTAGATTATTATTATTATTATTATTATTATTATTATTATTATTATTATCTTTATTACTATTATTATTATTATTATTATACGTTTACACAAATACATTTTTTTGCATATTTAAGTAAATGTATGCACTGAGTGCTCACACTGTATCAGTGCAGTGCAGTCAAGTTATTTTCCTGTCCAGGCAAGACATGCACTCTGGATTTCTAAATTTTTTCTATTTTAGAAAAATATAAAAGTTTTAGAAGCACTTAAATCATTACACTGATCAGCCATAACATTAAAAGCACCTGGACTCTACAAGACCTCTGATGGTGTGTTGTGGTGTCTAGCATCAGGATGTTAGCAGCAAACGCTTTAATCCTTTAAGTTGTGAGATGGGGCTTCAATTTATTGGACTTGGACTTGTCCATCACATCCCACTGATACTTGATTGATTGAGGTCTGGGACTCTTAGTTCATGCTCAAACCATTCCTGAACAGTGTGGCATGGAACATTATCCTGCTGAAAGGGAATACTGCCATTAGGGAATACCGCTTCCATGAAGAGGTGTGTGATGTAATAGAGGCAAAGGTGGATGCAAGTGCAATTTATTGATGAAAAGGATTCAACAAACCGTGAAATATAACTCAATATAGCAAAAACATTACACACTAAAACTAAGCCTATGGCTGACAAGACAACAGCGTGAAATCGAATGGAGCACAGAACAGAAGAAGACGTTTAAATAATGCTCAAAGTTGCCCTCTGGTGGTCTGGGGGGGTTTGTCCATTGTGTATACCATAATTATGCCAGCCATTTCAAAATAATGATGAAAAAATGGTATGCTGAATAAACAGATCACAGAAAAATATCTTTTTAACAGGATATGTGTAGAATTCAAATGGAATTCATACTCAGATCTTTTTTCTCAGCTTGCAAGCTCTATTAAATTCAAGCGACAGGATGAATATTCATGAACCAGTGATCACTGATGAAACCATTTATGCTACGAAACCGACAGAATTCAGCTGTATTAAAAACAGAAGTCTTCATTTTGCCATTAAAAAAGGCTGTTTGTCATCCATTCATTCCATGAAGTTCCAATAAAGGCAGCTTGTTAATTAGATCTAGATAGCTTGTGGATTTTGTTCCCTATCGTAATAGCAGAAGAGACCTCTCATTGTGCAATTTTCAACCAGGCTTTGTAGTAAAAAGAGAGCAGAGAGTGGAGAGTCTTATTCAATTTCTTTACATGAACAGATTAATTAAAAGAGGATTTTAATATGGGAATAATAAAAAAGGTTTATTATTCTACAGTCTGAAATTGTAAGGTTTGGTACATTTATAGAAACTGCTTAGAAGATTGACGTAAAGAGTATTTCAGGATACCAAACCTGCAACTAGTTAGCAGAGATGTTTGGGGTGGTGGTAGCTCAAGTGCTTAAGGCTCTGGTTGCTGAATGGAAGCTTAGGTTTCAAGCCCCAGCACTGCCAAGCTGCCACCGATAGGCCTTTGAACAAGGCCCCCAACTCCCCCTGCTCCAGGTGCGCTGCATCATGGCTGACCCTTTGCTCTGACCCAAACCTCCAAGAATGGGATATGTGAAGAAAGAATTTCATAGTGCGGTTATGTATATGTGACAAATAAGGCTACTTAACTTAAAGTAAAACTGCAGCACTTGTAGAGGTCATGTGATGTCTTAGTGGTTAAGGTGCTGACCTGAAGGTTGTGAGCATGAATCCCAGGTCCACCAAACTGCCACTGCTGGGCCGCTGAGCAAGACCCATAAACCTAAACTGCTCACTTGTATAGAAATGCAAGTCACTCTGGATAATGGTGTCTGATAAATGCCATAAATGTTATAGAAGACACCAAGGTGACCTTGACAATAAATTTCCCTGAACAAGCGGGATGATGATGTCGTCCTTCAGCTGTTCCCATTCAGGGTCACCACAGCAGATCATCCAATCCGTATTTTTGATTTGGCACAGGTTTTCCACCGGATGCCCTTCCTGACACAACCCTCCCATTTTATCCAGGTTTGGGACCGACACTAAGAGTTAACCCCTCACTAACTGCTGGGTTGTTTTCCTTTGTGGGAAGTGAACCCAGGCCATGGCAGTGAGAGCACAGGTTCCTGCTACTGGCCCACGAAACCTGAGCATAATGTAATTATAAACATTGTACTTGAGGCTATTCACCTGATGGACTGAATGAATAAAACATAATCTTAGACATGATAAATGTGAAGCGGCAGACTAAAATAAGAAAGCTGTGAGCAAACAGAGCAAGACACGGAGTAACACACTACAGAAGCAAACCATCAAACACTCTTCAAAAGTATAAAACACAGAGGTACCAGTTTGGTGTGTAGATCAACACAGCACTGAAGAAACTTGGAAAACTATAAAAGCATAATTGGTGAACTTGGAAAAAAAGGTTCAGAAGTTTCCTTGCACTGAGATGTCCTGAGGAAGATACAGATGGCGGTAATAAGTACTTAGGTGGGAGTTGTTAGAGAGAATCCTAGAGAATCTTATCTTTATTTGTGCTTTACGATGAAGCGCCTGAGGAAAAATTGCGGTGATTTTTGTTCTGAACTGATGTTCTTCAAACAGAAAACGGCTGCTTGTTCTGTGAACCTTAACACTGTGTAGAGAATAAATGGACACTGTCCTAATTCTGATTCTCATTAAAGATATCAAAAAAAGAACAGTTTAGATGAAGCGAGCACTTTACCAGTTAGAGCTTGCTCATTTATTTGAATCCTCTATAAATTATAGCTTTCTCATCAGGTTACTGTTGAACTTGTGGGTCATAATACATAGTGCAAAGTATGAATCATTCGTAACTAGTCCAAACTTTAAAATGTCTGTCCTTTTGATATAAAGTGTCTGAGGCTAAAGCTTTTTACTCTTCAAGGCTCAGCTCAGGATATTGTCTGTATAGAGTTTCACTGTATGGAGCTCTCCATGTGCTCCTTCTGGTTTCCGTCTAAAAACATGCTGGTTGACGGATTGGTTATGCTAAATCACTCATTAAGTGTGAGCGAGTGTGTGAACGTGTGTGTGAGATGGACTGGCACCTCATCCAATGTGTGTTCTCACCTCGTTCCTAGGATAAGCTTGAGGTTCAAAATGAACCTCACTGAGATAAAGCGGTTACTTAAGATGAAAGAAACAATGACACGACCAAACACACGAGCCTAATGACATTTAGTTAGATAAGTTTACTGTGTGTTCATGATTGAAGGCTTTTTTTGGTGTGCGTGTACGGGGTAAAATTACTAAACAAAACCAACCATCATAAATTAATGAATTATTTACATTTGAAATGTTCAAATAGAATTTCTTCATTAACATCTCTATACACAAGCCTGTCGTTTCCTCAGACGGCAGCCAGCTGTATGTCACAAGATGTCATTAGAAAGTACCATTAGCATAATCCCCCACGGCGTAGCATCAAGCATCTTAAGGCTGCATGAACGCACATACACTGATGCAACAGGGAGATGCAAATTTTCAGACTAGTGATTTATTTGCACAATATGGGTTCAGGGATGGAGAAACATTTAATATTGCAAGGCTGTGTTGCTAATATAGAATACGTCTTTTCACCCCTGATATTAAACCTGATATTGCTGTGGCTGGTGGAAACAATTCCCAAACTTTCCAAATACAGCCACATCAAAATGTAATAAATATCATTCCAGTTTTGATAGACCACAGAGAGCATGCAGTGAGCAAGCGTATATTGATCACCAGTGGGAGTCCAGTAATATTCCTCATTTGTCTACACTACACACCACTACATCACTGTTTACACAGCAAACATTGTTTTTAATAATAAAGATTATTTGCTGTTTGTTGTTCTGTAATCAATTTAGCTAAATTGCTTGTTTGTGTTAACGACAGATAATATACATAATGTCCCTTGTCACTTGATTCTATTCTACTTGTTTGCTTATTTACTCTCTGTGGTAATGAATTCTTTAAGAGATTTTTTTTCTCCAAAACAGCACTAATCATTCATTCTCATCTAAACTATTACTATAAATGAAATGCAACAGGTTATTATTAAAGCTAATGCATCTTATTGATTAGAATATTTAATTCAGGTATATCTTTCAACAAGGTCAGGTAAACATCACACACTGATCAGCCATAACATTAAAACTACCTGCCTAATATTGTGTAGGTTCTCCTTGTGCTGCCAAAACAGCTCTGAGGCACGGCCTGGTAGTGGGGAAGTGGTAGCTTAGCGGTTAAGGCATTGGCCTACTGGTTGGAAGGTTGTGGGTTGGAATCCCAGGCCCGCCATGCTGCCACTGCTGCGCCTCTGAGCAAAGCCTTTAACCCTCAACTGCTCAGTTGTATAAAATGAGAAGCTGAGAAAATGAGAAATGCAAGTCACTCTGGATAAGGGTGTCTGCCAAATGCCAGAAATCAATGAATGACTTAACAAGATCTCTAAAGGTATGCTGTGGTATCTGGCATCAGGTCCTTTAAGTCCTCTGGTTTGCCAGATTGTCTTTCCTTGGACCTCGTCTGGGAGGTACTAACCACTGCATTAAGGAGCGTGATGGATTGTAATGTGTTAGAGTTTAGAGTTTAGAGTCTTGTACGTAAGTAGTGCTAGTTTATAATCAATTCTAAACTTAACAGGTAGCCAGTGCAGGGATGATAATATTGGGGTTATATGATAATATTTTCTTGACCTGGTAAGGACTCTGGCGGCTGCATTCTGGACTAACTGTAGCTTGTTTATTGAAGATGCAGGACAACCACTTAGTAATGCATTACAATAGTCCAGTCTGGAGGTCATGAATGCATGAACTAGCTTTTCTGCATCAAATACAGATAAATAAATGTTCCTAAGCTTGTCAATATTTCTGAGGTGAAAGAAGGCTGTTTCTGTAATATCGTAAATTCAAAGGACAAGTTGCTGTCTAATATCACGGCAAGGTCTTTCACTGTCGAGATAGTAGTAATAGAACATCCTTCTAAATGCAAGTTGAGTTGTTGTACAAAAGATTGTGTGTACTGGTTTTTGGACCAATCAGTAATATCTCTGTCTTATCAGGATTTAGTAATAGAAAATTATCAGTCACCCAATCTTTAATATCTTTAACACACTCTATTAATCTAGAAAATTTTGATATTTCATCTGGTTTTGATGAGATATATAACTGGATATCGTCAGCGTAACAATGGAAACTAATCCCATGTCTTTTAATGAAGTTGCTCAAGGGAAGCATGTATACTGAGAGGTCCTAAAACTGATCTTTTTGGGACCCCATATTTCACTGGCATTACATTGTCCCTGAATACCTATGTGATTTTGTAAGCGATCTACGAGAATGTTATGATCTATAGTGTCTATAGTGAATGCATCACTAAGATCAAATAAGACTAATATTGAGATGCAGCCTTGGTCCGAAGCTAAAAACAAGTCTTTTGTGATAAAAACAAGTCATTTATGATTCAGCTTTATATATAATAGTGAATCATATAAATTGTGAGGAAGTGGACCAGTGGTGGTTAAGACTCATGTCTGATCCTGACTTTCTAACAAGCCTCTTCTTCTTCTTTTTCTTCTTCTTCTTCTTCTTCTTCTTTTTCTACTTCTTTATGTTTGTATGAAGAAACATGGCTAGATGAAGAACCTCTGTCGAGCTCAAATAGTCAGCTAGCCGGCGTAGTCATTAGTGCTACCAGATCTCCTAACTGTCGTCACAGCAGAATCATCAACAACTATTGAAGCATTTTCATTGCATTTTGTGCCATTTGTTTCCACACTCCAGTTCTTACCAGCTGCTTTTTTGCTTTTCTGTATTGATCTTGACTTTATTGTAAGTACCAATAAAAAGTATGTATCTTATATGAAATGTTATGCTTCATGCAATCCAAGTAAATGTTTGGAATGGTCTTTGAATCGATATATACAATATTAAGCAAGCACAAACAAAATATATGTATCTATAAGATATACATGCAAAAGTTTTATGTGCATCTACATCTAGTACCATGTTGATTTTCCTTTGGTCTTGGGAACAGCTTGAATTCACCTGAGTGTGGATTGTCCCACATGCTGGATGCACTGGGCAGTAATATTGTACCATGTGGCAATAATTTGGTTTTTGCAAACAGCCCTTTCCACCTCAGCCCAAAGACACTCGATTCAGTGACGACAGCTTGTGACATGATGCATTCTCTCTGGATGTGTCTCACTGGTGACAAATTGTAGCCATGAACAACGATGCTCGGACATGCTGCTCTCTTTTCTAGGTAAAATCTCACTTTCCCAGCACTGGCCTAGACCAAACATGGGGTCTTTCTGTCAACATTCACACACGGGCCAACTTTCAGTTGCTGTAGCCTATGCAGTGTTCATTTTAAGATGATCCTATGCACAATGCACATAGAAATTGTAATCAGATCAGATGTTTCTGGTTATCCAAGCTGTTTGCATGCACAGTTCTTGCTTTTCTGTTTTGTCCATCTGTTTTCACAACTTGTGCTCACAGCATCACAAGCTAGATTTTATTCATTTTATTTAATTATGTATTTTTCACACCAAACCATTTAAAAAGCTGTGTGAGAAACGATAAAAGCATTCCTTGAAAGAAACAAGAAATACCCATTTCATGAATCAAGCCATAATAATAATAATAATAGAAGTTGCTTTCGGCTGCTCCCTGTTCGGGGTCGCCACAGCGGACCGACTGGTCCGCACAACAACTTGGCACAGGTTTTACACCGGATGCCCTTCCTGCCGCAACCCTCCCATTTTTCCGGGCTTGGGACCGGCACTGCATCCAGTGGCTGGGGTTGAGGCATTGGCTGGGAATCCAACCCAGGTCTTCCGCATGATAGGCGAGTAACCTACCACTGAGCCACCAATGCCTCCTGATGATGATAATGATAATAATAATAATAATAATAATAATAATAATAATAATAATAATAATAATAATAATAATAATAATAATAATAATAATAATAATAATAATAATAATAATAATAATAATAAAACTATGCAGCAAATGTTTTTCATTCCAATTCACCACAAAACACTGCTTCTTGTAAGAAAAAAACTTTGATCCTGATCCTTCACTACACATCCCAGTTACATGACTTGTTATAATACATACACCTAAATATAATACACCTAAAAATCAAACCAATAAAAAAGATCATCAAACTATAATTTGCTTCTATGTAAAGCACAAATTCCCCTTTGTATAGCTCTTTCATAATCCCTAATGCTGACTCTGCAATCACTTCCTCACTGATTCTGTGCTACATTTACATTTTAAAGGCCATTCATAAAACATAACCCGTTCATCCTACCAAATTTTTTACAAAATGCTAATCTGTTAATTGTACACTACATGTATAGAGAGCTAGTGCTGCTTACATGAGCACCGTTACTCATTAAGGCCACTTTGAATTTCTTCGGGTCGGCTTCCAGAGACGTGCGGCGGATAACGTTTGCCGAGGCACTCCCATCTCGAGGAGGCTCATCCTCGCTCACCGGTGCTGCGGAAGCAATTACCGTGCCACTGATGTAGATGGCGCAACAAATAAAGTACTTAAGAAAACGATTTCACCATTAGCTGAGCACTTTGTTTGTGTTAGGACCTTTGAGAACATCAGGCCTAGCTCCATAAAGAGAGGTAAGAAGGTGTGTGTGTGTGTGTGTGTGTGTGTGTGTGTGTACCGGACCATTAGTGGCTGGTTTCTCTTGGGGGATTGAATAAATGATGGGTGTGTATCAGTGTGTCAGACCGACATGGTGTTGTGTGTTGGGATGGGGTGTTTTTTATCTACTAATGGACCTCAGCTTGCATTAATAGTTTCTTTGTTCAGGGTGATGGTGAAGTTTCAGGTTGTAGTGGGGAAGGTCTTATTCTCTGATGCTTTCCCTCTTCATTCCATAGTGCTCATAAATTTCACCTTGCTCTATATCAGTAATGGCTGCCATCACATTTTCTTTGAATAAAATATATCTTTGTCCTTCTCAATAATCTACTCTTATTACCGGACCATCGCTTCATCTACTTTACTATTTGTTTGACACAAAAATTGTTCTTAAAAACCTAATATCCAAAAGATAAGTGAAAACAGCAGTCGCTAAGACATCTGGAAGAGACTTTTCTTTGTAAATAATCAGTATAAATCCCAGCTAAACTGAAAATATTTGCCTTACTTGAGTGGCTTGTTGCTGCGTGGCACTAATCCTCCAGAAGCATCTCTCTTCCTGCTATGTATCTACATTATTGTCAGTGAAGAGCCTCTGTTATAAAGTCCTCAATCCTTCCCTGCAATCAAGCACTCCCGAAGCCTAAAATAAGGATCAAATCTGACACATAATAGCCAACTCCATCACTTTCAGCATCACGCTCACAAGAAGAGGAGGCAGGACTGGTAACGTAAATTTACCACCAGTAGATAGAACATAACTCATGGGATAGAAAGAGGCCTGTGGCTAAGCTAAGCTAAAAACGTCAAAGAAGCTAGATCGTTAGCTAAATTTTAAAGAATATGTTAACATCTGATTAGTTTTCTTGAAGCTCATTCACAGAACCTGTGAGCTGAGTGTTAGTACTTTATATTGGACTACTAAAATGAAGAAAACCGGCTAAATATACCAAGCCCTTTTGGCTTTGAATCAAATGTTGAGTCATGAATGTGTTTATGTTACATAATTGTAGTATTTTCTACTTCTTTGATGGTTTAAAATAGTCTAGCTTTTCAGTTATATATTGGGAAATAGAGGCAAGTTAATTTGTTAGGAAATATCATGGGTAAAATGGAAAAAGAAGAATTCTGTTAGAGTGATTAAATAAATAAATAAATAAATAAATAAATAAATAAATAAATAAATAAATAAGCAAGCTGGTACACAAGTCATTAATTGAGATGTAGCTGTACCTCTCACTCTGGGATTTTTTCCCCTAAGTGTTTCTATGGTCATATAAAAATAAGAAATAATAATATAACTAACTAACTAACTAACTAATTAACTAAAGAAAGAAAGAAAGAAAGAAAGAAAGAAAGAAAGAAAGAAAGAAAGAAAGAAAGAAAGAAAGAAAGAATAATAAAATAACAATAACAATAATAATAATAATTATTATTATTATTATTATATTTTAAATTTTTAAATTTTTAAATTATTATTATTATTATTATTATTATTATTATTATCACCTCACTTTGGCTTTAAATCCAAATACTGTAACCACTAAAGGTTAACATTGCTATAAATATTAAGATAGATTAACATTTACTGATTACATTTTAACAGAAAATTTTTTCCCTGTGATCAATGCTGTGTGTACCAGGAATGGAATCACTTTTTTTTTGTATATATGTATATATATATATATATTAATATTTAATATTTACTTTTTTTTTTTTTGTTCTACTGTTTCAATAAACTGAAACCATGTCCAACGTCTTGTTTCATTTATAATTGTTCAGCAGAATGAAAAATGTAATGGTGTTCATTTATTTAGGTTAACTAGTATGTTGAAGATGTTTTTGGAAGCATTAGATCCAGCTGAAAACCAGCATCCGTTCAAATTTCACATATTTTCCTTTCACAGCCAGGAAGCTTTAGTAAGCTTTCCCCAAACACTGCAGCACACAGGAAAGTACGTGTCCGTGTCCGTGTTAATGAGGCCATAATAAAGGAACAGGTGCAGGTGATAAGAGGCGAGCCAGCACGGGCCGGTGATAAGCAAATGATTTGTGACCATACTCCGAGACTCAGTGAGATTACCACTGGTGTATGTTAATGCCAAAGTGATGCACTGTATATATGCTAATTAATATTGAATACATCTATTCATATTATGTAAGGAATAAAGCAACGTGTGATGCAACAGGTGAAGATTATTTCTCTGACAGCATGTCTCATAGTGTTTTATTTCACTTATGCCATATAAACATTTGACATTTACAAGTTTTTTTATTATTTATTAAAGAAATCTCACTTGTTATACAGTTATACACTGACCAGGCATAACATTATGACCACCTGCGTAATATTGTGTTGGTCCCCTTTTTCTGCCAAAACAGCCCTGACAGTAGCTCGTCTGTTGGATCGGATCACATGGGCCAGCTTTCACTGCCCACGTGCATCAGTGAGCCTTGACTGCCCATGACCCTGTCTCCGGTTCACCACTGTTCCTTCCTTGGACCATTTTGAGAGATACTGACCACTGCAGACCGGGAACACCCCACAAGAGTAGCTCGTCTGTTGGATCGGATCACATGGGCCAGCTTTCACTGCCCACGTGCATCAGTGAGCCTTGACTGCCCATGACCTTGTGTCATGTGTGTGACACATGTGTCATGTGTGTGACAAAAGTGTGTTGGTCCCACTTTTTCTGCCAAAACGGCCCTGACCCGTCATGCACTGTGTATTCTGACACCTTTCTATCAGAACCAGCATTAACTTCTTCAGCAATTTGAGCAACAGCAGCTCGTCTGTTGGATCGGACCTCACGGGCCAGCCTTCACTCCCCACGTGCATCAATGAGCCTTGGCAGCCCATGACCTTGTCGCCGGTTCACCACTGTTCCTTCCTTGGACCACTTTTGATAGATACTGACCACTGCAGACCGGGAACACCCCACAAGACCTGCAGTTTTGGAGATGCTCTGATCCAGTGGTCTAGCCATCACAATTAGGCCCTTTGTCAAATTCGCTCAAATCCTTACACTTGTCCATTTTTCCTGCTTCTAACACATCAACTTTGAGGACAAAATGTTCACTTGCTGCCTAATATATCCCACCCACTAACACCTACTTCAATACAATATTATTCACCTCACCTCTCACTGCTCACAATGTTATACCTGACATGTACTCATGTTTGATCCATGTGAATGTTAGAGGGCTTTGGCTGAATGTGTATTGTGATGACGTCACACACGACTTTGAAATTTTTTTATCTCAAAATCACAAAATCCTTGAGGAGCTGATTAAAAATGGCCCTATTATTATATTCATTTTTAATACATATGTTGAAAGCATGCACTTCCTGCAGCATTAGATTCCCACTCTAATTCCTCTGGCTTAATTACAACAAAACATGAAACTTCTCACTTCTCCTTATGTGGAATTATTATCTCACTATGTTTGCAAGTTATGAGACAAGCTCTTAAAAGGAGATAGAAAGAAAGAACGAGAAAAATGTCACTATGACAAATGAATAGAAATCATGAGAGTCATGTGAAGGGTAAACTCTGTTGTGGTAAAATCCTTCTGAAAAAAAAAAGGTGTCCTAAGTACTACCAAAGGATATTTGCATGTAATATTTGCAACGTGTCACACACCGCATGCTTCAGCGCATATAAAAAGCCCGTTTTAATGTGCCCATGTTCAGAGGCATACATCATCACTCTCCACTTGGGACTTTCCAAAAGCTTTCAGGGCCACTTGACCAGCTGCTCAAATTTTCTCACAGCATCCCCTTCCTCCCTCCCTCCCTCGCTCACTAATGGCTAACGGAGATGTCATTTGGTCCCTCCTGTTGGTAACATATAGTGGCAATTTTCTCACACAGCAGCTCTGGAGTCTGAGTGGAGCCTGAGCTTTGTGTCGTCGTAGGTGTGTGTTATTACCATCATAACTCTGGCAAAAAAAAAAAAAAAAAGACATTAAAAAGAAATATAGCTGCACGGTTGTACTAAAAGCTTAGTCAGTGCTACGGGTCAGCCACAAATAAAAAGGGTTTGATATAGTGGTTTACTGGTGTGTATGTACACTCTTTGATATCTGTTTTTTTTGTCCTATTGTGGCTGTGAGCATGATGGTCACTCAGTGATTAGACAAACAGAATAATGTCTCGAAGGTTCTGCTGTCTTACGTCACAATATTAAAAGAATTGGACATTTAAATTAACCGTAAAACACTTTCTACAAAATTTCTTGGATGAATTAACAGTGGATGTTATTCAAATTTACATGTGCTTCACTAAACAAGCGGTTAAATATCCATTCCTGTATTTGGATTCAAAACCGGACTGGCCGTGGCCTAAATCAATCAGGTTTATGAACCCTACCTACCGCTATTCCTCAGCAAACACTGGACCAGAAAATAAGGATATCGAATTTAACTCTACAGGTCACCCGGATGCACATTACATACACGCATAATATATTTTGTTGTGCCATTTCTTTATTTTTCCTTACATCCTGGATGGGAGCCTGGAGCAGTGAGGAGACAACATTACCCTCTTCACCACTGAGCTCCCCAATTGTCTAAGAAACAAAAATCTAGAACAGACACAGAGCACCCTAACCTTGTTCTGGTGGTGCAGAGGTGAGAAGGGAGAGGAGAGATTTGAGGAAAGTTGTCCTACTTACCTGGTGGAAGAGTGATGGATAGAATCTCTTCAAAGAGTGCTAAATGTGGGAGCAGGTCGAATGTTGGCCACAAATCTAACTGCATGAGTAAAAGGACGTTCCCTGTCACCTGTGTATTGTTTGAATTTGGAGCAAATGACAGTGTGCAGTGTCGCACAGGCGCCAGCCGGGCTAAAAAAGCTAAACTGAAGGTCACACGATAATTCTGTGGAATCACTGCTTGTACTGACACATTGCATAGTAACATAGTACACTTACATCATGTCCAGGTTATAATACAATAATTAATATAAATTAGTATAATTATCATGAACAAACATAGATAGAAATTAAAACTTGCAGTACCCTTAGAGCAGCAATTCAAGTCATTCCACACGATTTCCATATGAGTTAGATCTGTGCTCTGACTCAGTCATTACTTCTTCCTCTGAAGCCATTCCTTTATTGACTTAAATTTGTACTTTGAGTTGTTAGTGTGCTAGAAGGTGAAATTTTTCAGCTGTCTAACAGACGCCTGTAGATTCTGTGGCAAAATAGATCAGAGCTATACATGATTCTCTCTATCTTTTAGTCTCTTTTTATCTCTTTATCAGTCCAAGTTGAAGAGAAACAACAGAATAGCATGATGCTTCATTGTTGACAAAGGTTTTGGGACACCCCTCCAAATCATTGAATTCAGGTGTTGTTTTTCAGGGGTTGGGCTTGGCCCCTTAGTTCTAGTGAAAGGAACTCTTAATGCTTCAGCCATCCCCAAACTGCTCCCACAAAGTTGGGAGCATGAAATTTTCTAAAATGTTTTGGAACATTTTAGAAAAACAACACCTGAATTCAATGATTTGGAGGGGTGTCCCAAAAATTTTGGCAATATAGTGTATCTTTTAGAATTCTGCCCAATAAATTGTGGTATAGGTGGTATAGACTTTCTTCACAGACTACCTCCGTAGCCTCCTTCTCTTATAACTGGTCTGTCCTTCTTAACCAGTTTGTGAAGTTTCTTTGCAGCATTTGCACTGATTTGTATTTCCTGGGCACATGACAGTGTACTGTCTTCCTTCTATCGAGGTATGTGAAGTCAGTCGAAGTTAGTCAGCAAAAGGTGTGGCTTGTAGGAGTGTTCCCCATTGTATTCTTATAAACCACATCCTTTACTCACGAATTTCGATTACCTTCACACACCTTGAGGGAAGGAAGACAACAGCCAGGTTCCCCTTAAACTGTTTGATTGAATTGAATGACTTGCTGTTGTCCAGAGATCTGAGGTATTGGGTGAGGCAAGGGTTGTATTGGTTAAGCTCATTTCCTGTACTCTCAATTAATTTGGATCAATCTGGACAACTGTGTGAACTTCAATTTTCCATATTCCTGCACTGGTCTCTGGCTTTTCCTCACTGAAGTGCTTATGGGTTCTGGCCTTGCGACAAAGCACCATAGAGGATTTGAAAAAAGCATTCAATATTCCTTCATACAGATTACACAAACAATCCAGGGAAGCTGGGCTATGAGGATCATGGTTTCTAGGCTGGTTTAGACTGCTTTTTCAAGGATTTCTTTCAAGGAAGGTTGCTTACTCTTATCTGGTTCCAAGCAGTGAATAAGCTAAGTACATGTGAAAATGCTCAAGCTGTTTGATGTGCTACCTGTAGATGATCCCTGTTACACTTCTGCAAAAGAAGCCTGTGACTACTGCTTTGTACACTTGTGCTGAGACTGATGTTGTGGTGGTTCATAACATAGAGAACTGGTTGGCCTTGTTGATCCATACTGCTATGACTTTGTCTAGAGAACTGTCTACTCAAGTGACACTTCCCAGCTGTTTGTAGTCCACTAACTTGAGTTTTGGTTCCTTCTTTGAAGATGCTCAGGAACTTTGGTATGATCATCCAATCAGTTCTTACCTTGCATTCCATGATCAAGATCTTTAAAAGCATGCTTCAGAACACATGCAAAGAAAATGTTTTATAGGACAGAGACAATGACACAGCCTTGACTTATGTTATTGAAGATACTGACAAAGGGTCAGCGCTAGAAAGGACAACCCCTTCCATGCCATCATGAAAATGATAAATGATCTGTATGATTCATGTTTGATCAGAACCACCCAAAAAGCCACAAGATAGTCCAGCATAACATAACTGACCAAGCAATCTGGAATGACACAAGCAAGGATCTTTCAAGATATAGATATATAGAATGTAGCCTATATAGTTGTTGCATTCTGCCTTTTTTTTTTAAAGATAGAGGCAATGATTATATCTCTGAAGCACCTAGGGCTCCTGGGGCATAGTTCAGAAAGCTTACCATCAATTCCACAGGTTTTTCTTGAACTGATGTGGTGAAGGGCTTTCTTGATCTTGATTCCTGGACAGGGCACTGATGTATCATGTCCAGTGTTGCAGAATACACAGTTAAGGGCATGTTCAGGTCATTGGAAAAATGCTCTTTCTGTTGCTCACTAATACTGTATTTGCTTTTAAGCAAGAGGGGTTCCATCAGAGGGCAATAGAAGGGTGGTGCTGGGTTTTAAGATACCACACATTGCATTAAAGGTATTGAAGAATTCCTTGTGGCGTTCATTCTGCAAATTGCTGCACCTACATGGCTCTGAGCTCTCTTTGTGTCTTACATTGTGTGTTCTTGAAACAGTCTATTTGCTTCCGATTCAATGTCATTCTGACATTCAATAAAAGCCTGTCGTTTCCCCTCTAAACGATGTTCATTTCTGCATTTTATTCATTTTATTTAGTGTATTTCACATCTGCCAACTCCTTTTGAATTGCTCCTTCTGTATGTCTCAAGTGGCTCTCCAGTTGAATGTCTAAAGACAAAGTGTTCTTTGATCTTGACACTACTTTTGTGAATGATGAAAGTATAGAAGATGCCACTGTTTGGATGTAGGCTGCATCTAAGAGTTTTTGTATTTATTAGGTAGTCTGAAAAGGATGTTTGTAATGGTCAAATAGTTTTTCAGGACATAGCGTGAGCAGGAGCAGCCTATTACTGTTCAATTTGCCATGTGGGACAATTACACAGGTCTTGTTGTTATTGTCAATGCGAGCATTAAAATCACTGAGAAGGATCATATTGTCATTTGCAGGGACTGAATGCACCAGGCAGTCAAGGTCCTCATAGAATTTCCCCTTGTCCTCAGAGTTATATAGAACATATTTGCTGATGATAGTGCAATGTCAGCTCTTAGCAAGAGGAAAGTAAAGCCTCTATAGCCACTTACTAAGACCAGTGTGGAGGCCAGGGAGTTGGATGTTGGTTCAAGTTGGGAGTTGGTCATGGATTCTGTCCTCAATTTTTGATTTGCCTTTCCAGAAGATTCCAAAGCCTTCGGTTGCTTGACAGGCCTCACTGAGGGCAGCGATGTTGATTCTGTAGTGTGCTAGTTTTATAGCTAAGAGCACAATTCTTCTTTGAAGCCTCTCCTTCCAAGAGAGAATGATGAAATTCTTTTCCTTTCTAACTGCAATAAGGATTACCACATTCTGCTGATCAGATAAAGCAGGCAATGTTTGAAATATAAAAAAAACAGTATTTATGCTATATTGGACAGTATTGATGCTATATTTTAGCAATCATGAAAGAGTAAAAATAAAACTTTAGGAAGCTCCTTTAGCTTCCTAAAGTTTTCAAGGACAACCTTATTAAACAGCACTTGAATGGATAGTGCAAGAGAGGCATAGCAAACACCTTAAACAATTGGTTTGATAATATGCTGGTGGAAAGTTTAATCACAACTAATCGTCTCTTAACAGGTGTGCCATGAAAGATTTTACAATGCATTCTCAGAATAACGATAAGGAAGGTAATAGAGAAGCCATCAGTTACTTGAAAAGAGTTGGGCTGGCCTGGATGACCCGAAAGCAGCAGGAACAACAGTTACAAATAGGACTATGAGCAGAAAACCGCACTGCAGTCACTTCCATTGCAACACTCCGTACAAACTCCACTGCTAATAAAAAAAAGCATAGAGATGCAAAAAGCAGAATGTTTTTTTAACAATATTCTCTGGACAGACAAACCAAAAATAATTCAGCTTGTCATGTTTGGAGAAAGAAGTGTTTAATGTATGATTCCAAGAACACCATACTCTCAGTAAAGTATGGAGTATTGGAGTATCATGATATGAAAAGATAAGCACAGTAAAGGAGAATTTAATCTCACTGGCCAAGAAACAGAATCTGTGGAGAAGATGGAATTTTTAACAGGACAATGACCCGAAACATGCAGCCAGAATAACTCAAAAAGGCTTTGCATGGCCTAGCCATTCACCTGACTTGAATCCGATTGAAAATTTATGGAGAACTGAAAGCCCATCAGACTCTCATAACCTCGGGGACCTGAAGATGATCTGTTCAGAGGAATGGACCAAATTTTAACCAGAAATCATCACAGAACCAATTGCAAGTACAATTTTTAAGTACAAAAGGCATTTGAACAGTTTAAAGTGGATGTATGCACTGTCAGTGTATGAAATAACAAAAACCCTACTACACCTATATATAAAATAAACCAGTAATTATTTTTATTATATTAGAATCTGGTCCAAAATTGGTTATGTTATCAGACATGTTATCAGACTTCTTGATACCTAGAAACTGGACTAACAAACCTCAACCACCCAAATACTGGTAGTACATTTACAGTACTTGGCAGATGCCCTTATCCAGAGCAATTAACATTTCATCTCATTTCATACAATTTTAATATAAGATTTTACAATTTTATATTAGAATCTGCTCCAAAATTGGGAAGAAAGAAGAAATGACATTTTATGATTTAATTTTGAATCTGAAAAACCATTGAAAAGTGGCAACATGGTGGAAGTCTGAAAGCAACTGTTATTTATTGATTTCATAAATAAAATACATTAAATATATAAATAATAAATATGGCCATAAAATGGTCTACCTTTATAGATAGATATATAGCAAGCATTATTTAGTGCCTTGAGACTAATAGTCTATCCAGTCCCGCTCATCTAGAAGACATTTTACGTTTAATAATAATAACCTTCATTCCTTACATTGTATTTATATAATAAATTATTTTAAGCCTTCATGTAAGCATGTTATATGAAACAAACACCTCTTTTGACAGCTGGAATTTGTTTAATTTTTTCAAATCTAATTCATGAAAGTGTCTGTCTAACAACTTGTTCAAGGCATGCAGGTCAAACGAGCATGGTTGCTGACTTCAGGGGAGCACAGAGTGACCACTCTAGAGTGTGGAAAGCATTGAGAGTACCAAATTCCTTGTTTTTCACATAATGGAGAACCTCACCTGGTCCAGCTTGATAGCCAAAAAAGCCCAATAGCTTATCTGCTTTCTGTAAAGACTAAGAAAAGCCTATCTCTCATCCCCGCCATCCTCACCGCATTCTAGATGGGCTACCAAGATCCTGAGCAGCAGCCTGGTATAGAAATTGCACCAACTCAGAACATAAGACCCTGCTGCGGATATCACGAAGATCGTAGGTGCTTGTCCTCCACCACAGACCTTTACACCACACTCATTCATTTTGCCGTCTGGCAAAAGTTACTGAAGCATTCAGACGCTCACAGCCAGACCGTGTAAGAAATTTTTCGCCCATGTTATCAGACTTCTTGATACCTAGAGACTGGACTAACAATCCTCAACCACCCCCATACTGGGGGTACTTGGCAGATGCTCTTATCAAGAAGCAATTAACATTTTATCTCATTTCATACAATTTTATATCATTTCATACAACATCCTGGCTTGGTGGACCTGGAAACTTCCATCTTCCAATCAGTAGTCCAATACCTTAACCACTAAGCTATCACATCCCCTGCCAGTATTGTGCCGATTGTCCTGTTCTGGGAATTGAGGTACGATCTTGAGATGTTTGCACTTTATGTTTCCTGTGCATGTCTGTGTAGTCTTATGTAGTTCTGTGCAGTCTCATGTAGTTCATTGTTGAGTGATGTATCAACATTGTTTTGTTTTACTGTGTTTATGGTTGAAATGACAGTAAAGCCATTTAGTTCGACTTGATGCATAAGTAAAGCACAACGTTTGACAGACTAACCTTTTGCATAACTGGCTGCTTTTTTCCTCAGATGTGATCCCTGCAGAAGCATAGACAATCTTAGAAAATAAATAAAAAAATAAATCAAATAAACTTTTTTCAAAACATTTTAGTCTAAACCTGATTATTTGTCATTTGTGCATTCAGCCTATATATAACTGCCTTATATGTTTTCTTAGACTGCCTCATGGCAATTTAATCCTAAGTACATCATTCAGAAGCCTTTATTTATTTGTCTTATATACATTACAGTACAATGAAATGGTTTTCTTCACATATCCCAGCTTGTTAGGAAGTTCAGCATCAGAGTGTAGGGGTCAGAGTGTAGGGTCAACCTTAATACCTGGCCCCTTGCTCAAAATCCCAACAGTGACAGCTTGATGGTGCTGGGGCTTGAACCCTGACCTTCCAATCAACAACTCAGAGTCATATGTTTTCTAACTTGCAGTTTCTATTTGCAATAACTGAAGGATCCAATCATTCTAAAAGGCACTGGGGGTTTTATGAAGTTCTGATTTGGCTAGGAGTCCTATCTGCTATATCTCAGTAGAAAGTTCACCACATATGAAAATTGTCCATTTGATTAATTCATCCTTGATCTCTGGATACAAACTTGATACACTCGGGATGTGACGGTGATTAATATTAGTTCCTGACGCTCAAATCTTGCCTCTTATTTTCATTTAATCAAAGCGGAGGGAGGGGATTTGCAGTGGCAGGAAGGGAGTGAGTGAAAGAAGAGAGAGAATAATGCCATTTCAGGGGGGGCCTTATTTAATTTACTGCAGGTCGATGGAGGTTCTCCGATTGCCTCTCCCGGATTAATAAGTAACCCACACATGCTGTCCATCTCTGCCGATCTCCCATTAGGCCTTCGAAATAGGCCTCAAATTGCTTGCTTGGAAGGAAAGAGCACTCCCGTTCATTCTGTTTTCTGTCACTTGCTCTTTTCATTTTCTTCTTCTCACTCTTGGACTGGCTCAACACCTGGCTCCAACTTGCAAAGATTTTTTTTGTATAACTTATGTAATTTTATGTTTTTTTACTGCTGTACTTACGATAAAATTCACATGAAAAACATTATAGAATTACATCCAAATCAAGCCTTAATCTTTATCTTACCTGGCAGGGGAGATACCATGATCAAGATGGTGCTGCACCCAAGGAGAGGCTCAGCCATTGCACTCTGGTTGTTCTGACAACTGTGAATTCCCTAAATGTTGGAATCGGGACTGCAATATTTCTGATAGCAGGGGACTGCATCCGCACCATCTCCTTCATTGGACAATCGATGGCTCAAACGGTTAAGGCTCTGGTTTGTTGACCAGGGGGTGGGGGTTCAAGGTTCATAACCACCAACCTGCCACTGTTGGGTCCTAGAGCAAGGCCCTTAACCCTCTCTGCTTTTGACTCCACCTTCCCAAACTGGGATGTATATATATATATGAAGGAAGAATTTCACTGAGTTGTTATGTGGAGGTTATGAAACTAAAGGATTCTCTTTTGTAAAAAGTCCCACCTTATCCTGAAGCAGGTGGTAAGGGCATTAGAGACTAGTGTTATAGCCCTAACTATATTGTCTTCTTGTACATTTTTAAGACAGCGCTCCAGACATGAATGAAAACATTGCTGTGCTTGCTACCCGGCTGAAAACTTCAGCTTGATCTCACCAGATACCAGCTGCCAAAACACAGGCTGAGCTATCATTCAGAAACATGTTGCTTTCTAAGAGCACTTAGTAGCAGATAAACATGAACTAACAATGTGACAGCTCTGTCTGTGTTGTGGCAGCTTATAACTGGATTTTTCAGCAGAATAACACATGCTAAGTGCTGACTTTAGAGGAAAGATGGAAGCTAACAATATCTAGTTGGTTAGACTGCTTTACTATGATAACTCCCTAACTAAAAACATTGGAAGAATATCCAAAAGAAGCCAAGCTTGGCTAGAAAAGGAGCACTCATGTGCTAGCCAGCATTATAAACATTTGCAGTGGCTTCCACGTTTTTAAATAATTAGCTACTATGTGCAGTGATAAAGGCTATGGGTACAAATATTTACAGTGAAACAGATCCTGGTGAGGGGATCTCTGGGTTATATTGATAATGGATGTATGTACAGGGTTTAAATAGGATTTTGCTTAGGGCTAAGGATAGACTGGTAAATACCGGTCCTGAATTTTTTACTAGGAATTCCAGCAACATTGCTTTACAAAATCCTACAAATGTTGTGTGAGGTTAGTTACCCATATTATAGAAAAGGTACATTTACATTAGTAAAAATTGCCACGTTAGAAATTGTGTAATATATAATAAATGTCCAACAGCCATTTCATTAGGAACACCATACTAATACTGGATAGGAGCTACCTTTGTTCTAAGAAAAGCATCAATTCCTCCAGGCACAGGATCTAATAGGTTTTGGAAATATTCCTTTGAGGTTTTGGTCCATGCTGACACGATTGCATGACAAAAGTGCTGAAGGTTTTCACATAAATACTGCAAGTACCTTTTTCTAACACAGCTCACATCAGAGAATCAGATGTGAATTCAGGTTCAGTTGAATGTAGAGTACACTGAACCCACTGGCATGCTCATGGTTATCACAAAGGTGCTGGACGATGCTGTTTAAGATGGTAAATTGATGGTAAAGTGATGGTCAGCAAAAATAATGCTTCATTAAGGCTCTAAGAAAAAAAATCCCAAAACAGTACTCAACCATCACCAGTCTGAACTGATAACATAAGGTAGGTTGGGCTGGCATTCATGCTGTTGATGCCAATATCTGACCTCATCTACAAATTGAGATTCATCACATTGGGCAATGTTTTTTTCTAGTATTTAACTCTCCAGTTTAGGCGAGTCTATACCCACTGTAGCCTCAGGACACAAGAGGAACCCAGTTTGGTCTTCCACTGTTGTAGCTTATCCATTGCAGCGTTTAATGTGTTGTGATGCTTTTCTGCTTATCACAGTATTAAAGAGTGGTCCTTCATTTACTATTGTCCTCATCTCAACCCAGTCTGGCCATCATGTTATTTTGTGTGCACATCTCTTGTCTGAATGCTGATATTCACAATATTATTATTACCTAAACTCTAAATATGTAGCGTATTAGAGGATTTTTCACAGACTAAGGTAAGATCTCCTTTCCAGACCGTAATGGATAAGAATAGAATAGGAAAATGCTTGAAAAATAAACCTACTGTTCTCTTAGACCAAATATAAAGTATATTATTTGGGTATTATTTGGAAAAAAAATCCTCTTTTGTGCTGCCCATCTGATCTGTTCATTCTCCACATATGTCATCTACATAACTGACCACTTGCTTCTGCCCAATAGCTTTATATCTGACTGCTCGCTCAGATGAAAATATATAAATATGCAAGTAAACAGAAAGCATTTTTCTAAGATGAAATTTTATGACTCTTTTCTATAAACAAAAAAATGTTTTTTTTGAAAAACAGTGTTGTACTTGGTACACAAATCTCTAAATCTTTACCTCAAACTTAAGTAGATAATGAAAACAAGCAGCCAAATAACAGGAACATATACACATTATGCAAAAATGTCACATCACATTAACACCACTAATATATTAGCGAGGGTTACATTGAAATACTTTTTCATCTATTTACTCTGAGCATGATATAAGTTCTTTTTTCTTTTTTAATTCCAGCTAATGGACTTTAGGTCCAGTGATCTATAGTAGATGGCAATTGGCTAATATAAGCTGTTAGGATTTAGAGGATCTTAAACATATATACAAAAAATATCATATATTTTAATAATTAATCATTCAAGCTTAGTCCTAGTTTGTTAGCTTAGGTACACTATATTGCCAAAAGTTTTGGGACACCCCTCCAAATCATTGAATTCAGGTGTTGTTTTTCAGGGGTTGGGCTCGGCCCCTTAGTTCCAATGAAAGGAACTCTTAATGCTTCGGCATACCAAGACATTTTGGACAATTTCATGCTCCGAACTTTGTGGGAACAGTTTGGGGATGACCCCTTCCTGTTCCAACATGACTGCACACCAGTGCACAAAGCAAGGTCCATAAAGACACGGCTGAGCGATTTTGGTGTGGAGGAACTTGACTGGCCTGCACAGAGTCCTGACCTCAACCCCCGAGAACACCTTTGGGTTGAATTAGAGCGGAGACTGCGAGCCAGGCCTTCTTGTCCAACATCAGTGCCTGACCTCACAAATGTGCCTGCCCTGTATTACTGCCCCTGTATTACTGTTGAGTAACATAACTTGTTTGGCAGCATGGTGGCACAGTAAGTAGCAATGCTGCATCATTTATGGCAAACTCCATAAACTCCACAGAATGACTTACAATTCAATTCATTTTTTATAAGAATTGAGCAATTGAGGGTTAAGGGCCTTGCTTAGGGACCCAGCAGGGGCAGTTTGGTGGATCTGGGATTCAAACACACAACATTCTAATCAGTAGTCCAGTACCTTAACTACTAAGCGACCGCATCTTCATATCTTCTGGGTCAATACTAGCACCGGTTTTTATCCACATGGGTTTCCTCCGGGTTCTCTGGTTTCTTCCCTCACCTCAAAGACATGTCGGTATGCAGACTGATTGCTCTAAATTGTTGTTAGATGTGAATGAGTGTGTGACTTGCATCATATCTTTGCAACAAGTGTTTCTTCAGCTTTACCAAGATCCTAACCAGGATAAAGTGATTACTACAGAGTTTAGTCTTTAAGTCTGACCAGAGTCAGGTAAAGTCCAGTTGGACTCCTGAACATTTTATGTGTGCATCATTCTCTGTGGCACTGTGCTGTGGGTCTGTTTGAAGTCAGAAAAAAAGGCATGAATTAACAGAAGTCTCAATTTTGGAACTACCACCTGTGTCCATCGAAATTACAGTTATTGTGCCATTTTGTTAAGAGAACTCTTGTTTAGTTTCTCCTTTACCTTGTATTTGGACATATTTTGTCATTTTATAAACTTGTGACAAAGAAACTATTATTATCTACAGTATGTTAAAGTTTATTTTAGTTGGAAATGTATTCATTGTCATTTCTATGCTGTAATTTATATAGCAGTTTTTATTTTAATATTATTTTTTTTTTAAGTGAGCCATCATCTACCTCCAGGATCTCTCGGGTACTATTGTGCCGATATTAAAGCAACATGCTGTCACAATCCTAAATCCAAATGAGAGAAGTTGCATAAGAAATTAGCAGCAGCTAAATTTAGTGTCGATGAGACATGGTTTTGAGATGGTAGCTCTTCATCTTCATTAACAACGAGATGTTGCTTTTGCTGATTAGAATTGGTACAACTTTTTGGGTGAGACCTGGTTGTTGCTACGGTTACACAGCATGGTTATGATGAGCTTCCAGCTGTTAGACTTTATAAACGGAAACACTTATTGGAGTAATTTTTTATTTTATTTTATTTTAGTTTTTCCCAGGTAATGAGCGTCTCAGTGTGTCGTTGATATCCAGCGTGTTGAGCAGTAATGTTGTGGCACCTGCTGTGCTTCAGGAGTCATTACCCAAGAAGTAGATGATGGCAAAGTTATGGAGCACATATAATCACTAGTGTTCATTCTATATTTACTAGCCTTTCTCCTTGGTCTAGCTCTTTCTTGTTGTTTTTTTAGCTTACTGAGCACTGTTCATTCCCTCTCTTTCTCTCTTTGGTTTTTGTTTTTAAACACTCCATTCATTCACTTGGATATTAGAGGTGTATTTCTAGATCTAAGTGAAAGAATATGGAGGAAATCTACTCCCTAGGCTAATTCATAAATCAGTTTTAGATATGTATATAAAAAAAAAAAACCCCTGCCAAAACTCCAGAGGCAGCCATTAGCTGATGATATGAATTTAGGACACTAGAGTAAGCCTGCATTTCTACTTCCCTTTGCCTTTGATACGAACCTGCATTTTACTGTATGACTGCTTTATACTTTGTGCCGTACAAGAGGTTTGCAACTGCTGAAAACTTTTCACACTTCATAAATAATGGGAATACTGCTGTATATGTTTTTCACTTTTCTTCACTATAATCCTTGCTGCTATTGATCTTATTCATGTCCATGTGAATTTTGAATAACTTCCAGTGAGCCGTTTTTTTGCTCCTGTTGTTGTTGTTCCTGCATTTCTTTCTCTTAGTAATGTTCGTCTTTTATCAGTACCTGGATTTGTTGTTGTTTATCAGTAATTGGATTTGTTGGAGAAAGAGTTCATTCGATCTGTCTTAAAGGTGGATGAAAGAAGTCTGGAGTTTAGTTTCTGGAGTTTGCACGAAACTAGCAGGAGAATGCGGGAATTATTTCAGAGGTCTTAATTAACCTGCTCAGATTATACACTAGTGAATACAAGAGTTTATAGTTTAACAAATATTGTCTGTGGCAAGTGGCACCCAAGTGTCCAACTATTATCCTGTGCACAAAATTCACTATTACACTACAGGCAGAGGTCCTAAAAAAGGCTGGGGCATTTTATAATCCCATATCTTTTTTAATTGTTGTGGATTCATAGCTAACCCAAAGTTACTGACAAAGTTATTCCTTGAGTTAAACATTCCTTTTAAATTCGGAACTTTCCTGAGAGGAATTCAAGATTTCCGCTATTGCAAGTCTGTCATATAGTCTCGTAGTCACACTGAGCCTTGTGAACATGTTCAAAAATACTCCAGTGTGCCACTGCACATGTCTCTGCAAGTTGTAAAACTTAAACTCCAAGTTTGCACAATTCAGAAAGACAACGTCTGAGTCTCTGGGGTTGCTAAAGCAATCGCTAAATTATACATCTCTGCTGTTTCATTCTGTTCTATCGAGAACACTTGGTGCTACTCAGGACGGCTGCACTGTTACACCCATGGACCGCTGTAGTACTTCAAGATCAGGAGATCAGAATTCTGGCCCACTTTTCTTTGCAGCACTGCTTTAATTCATCCACATGGGAGGGTTATCAAGTAGGCCATTTCTTTTGAGGTGGACTTGTTGTCTTTCAGATTCTTGTCTTGCTGTATAGACCCAATCGTGCTTCTGATCACAGACCTAGATTTTCTCCTTCAGGAGTCTCTGGTAGAGAGCTGAATTCATTTTTCTGTCATTTATGACAAGTCCCTGAATCAGAAAAGCATCCCCACACCATCATGCTACCACCACCATGCTTCTCTGCTGGTATAATGTTTAGATTGTGGAATGCTATGGTATGTCTTCCAAAAAGATCCACTTTCTGCTCCTCTGTCCACAGAACACTATCTCAAAGGCTTGGGGGTCATTAAACTTGTTTTGTTTTAACAAATGGAAAATAAGCCTTTACCCTCTATAATGGGAGATAATATTCCTATAAAGCTCATGTTCATTGTTAAAAGCGCTATATAATTAAAATTCAATTTATTTAAATTGAGGTCAAATCAATTCATAGTTTTCCTGTAGTCTTTTTTTTTTTAATAGTGGAATCATGAATGCTAAAGCCTGCAGTTCTTTAGATCTTCCTCAGGGCCTGTTTCTGACTTCCTGGATGAGTCATTAATTAGGCCAAACACTTCCACAAAGATTCCATACATTTTCTCTCATTTTTTTATTTGGAGATCATCCATTACACAGAGATAACTGATAGTTCAGTTCACTTAAATTCAGAATCTGACCAAGATTGATGAATAATATAGACAGTTTCACTTCTGCATTTTAAAGAAAGTTTAGTAGAGGCCAGGCTTATGTAATCTTAAAGAAATCACAGTTGGTTCTACCGTAATCAGTCTGCACTGGTGAGCGGTTAAATTCTAGTTGCATGTGTAATGTAAGTGCAACTCAACAGGTATTAGAGGCTCAGTATGAAGTGGGACCAATTAGACCATTAGAAGTAGTTAGCTTTGGCTTAGCACTTGTAGCTTTCCAATGATTTTCCAATAATAATGACCTTGGGTTATTAGTGGCATACAGTAGCTCTGAAGGACTGAAGAAGAAGCCTTTATTATGGCCACACATACATTACTGTCAGGTTTTGGGCTGTTTTGTTTTTGGACGCTAGAGACCCTCGGGAAGCCCCTGCGCCTGTGCAATTAGTGTATTGCTTTCACATGTGTCTCGTTCGGGTGTGGGTATTTACGTCTCTTTGTTTCTCGGTTTCGGGGTTGGGATCTTTAATTGTCGTTAGTCGGCGTTAGAGGTTATGTGGCCGGCTTTTCGGGTGGGCTTTTGGTGCTGTCTCTGTTTTGTGCTCGGGCTTCGGGATCTGCCTTCTTCTCCTCGGGAGTCTCTCCTTCTCTTTGTTTTTGTTTCGAGTCCCAAGTTTCCCTACCGAGTTTCCCTTTCGAGTTCCGAGTTCCGAGTTTCCCTTTCGAGCTTCCCTTTATGTTTTGTCCTTTTCATTGTATTTTCATCCCTCCGATGATGATCTGGATCTGAGGAGCCCTATAAGGAGCACTAAAAGAGCACTAGACACCAAAAGCCTGACACATTACAGCATAGTGGAATACTTTTCTTCTCATATCCCAGCTGAGGAAGTTGGGGTCAGAGCACAGGGGCAGCTATGATACAGCGCCTCTGGAGCAGAGAGGGTTAAGGGCCTTACTCAATTGCCCAACAGTGGAGCTTGGTGGTGCTGGGGCTTGAACCCCGATCAACAACCCAGAGCCTTAACCACTTGAGCCACCACTGGCCATTGAAGAACAGTGTAAAAATGTTTGAAAAGTCCAGACAGATTTAGAGTTATTGTTAGGGCTGCATCAATTGTTTTTTTGTTTTTTTTCAGTGTGCAATTTCTTTTTTTAACTTAGACAAGATGAATACCAAAATGAGTAACCAGTGCAGCATTTAACAATCACTGGTCTAGCGGCAGGATTCGTCACTCTCACTGCTGTGGCCCAGGCTCGATTCCTAGGCAGGGATCCAACTCAGCCACTGAGGGGTTAACTCTCCCAGGTCTGGATAAAATGGGAGGGTTGTTTCAGGAAGGGCATCCGGCATAAAACCTGTGCCAAATCAAAATGTGTGGATCGGATCATCCACCGTGGTGACCCTGAACAGGGAGCAGCCGAAGAACAACAACAACAGCGGTCATGAAAAGCACACATGTGCATGCTAATGCACTACCGCTAATAGCTTTGTCCTTAATTTCACCTAGGCTTGTCTCTTGACATGTTTGTGAGCTGTGGTGTGTCGGGCCTGAATTATCCCTAGGGCTTACTTCTAATAATAATAATAATAATAATAATAATAATCTTCTTCTTCTTCTTCTTCTTCTTTCGGCTTTTCCCTTCAGGGGTCGCCACAGCGAATCATCTCTCTCCACCTATCCCTATCTTCTGCATCCTCAACACTTGCACCCACTAGCTTCATATCCTCATTAATTACATCCATATACCTCCTCTTTGGCCTTCCTCTTTGCCTCCTGCCTGGCAGCTCCATGTCCAACATTCTTCTACCAATATACTCACTCTCCCTCCTCTGAACATGTCCAAACCATCTTAATCTGGCCTCCCTAACTTTGTCTCCCAAACGTCCAACATGAGCTGTCCCTCTGATGTACTCGTTCCTAATCCTGTCCAATCTTGTCACTCCCAAAGAGAACCTCAACATCTTCAGCTCTGCTACCTCTAGCTCTGACTCCTGTCTCTTCCTCAGTGACACTGTCTCTAAACCATACAGCATGGCCGGTCTCACCACTGTCCTGTACACCTTCCCCTTGATTCTCGCTGATATTTTCCTATCACACAGAACTCCCGACACCTTTCTCCACCCATTCCAACCTGCCTGCACTCGCTTCTTTACCTCTTAATAATAATAATAATAATAATAATAATAATAATAATAATAATAATAATAATAATATTCTTTTGCCAGAGACTGCTTTAGATTAAAAATATAAATGAAATATAAATGAAATATTCTATTTATACACAAAAATGTATACAAAATTACAAGAAAGGTGCTTGGGAACTAAGAACATATTGCACCTGATATGATATTGCACATGGTATTATATTAACATACATATTGTAATTATTGTGAAATTGGAATAGTGCATATAATAGCACAGTGATACTGTCAGTATAATAATAATAATAATAATAATAATAATAATAATAATAATAATAATAATAATTTCACTTGTAGATTCCTCTGTCCTTTTGTGTTTTTGTGAATTTGATTAGATAATTTGTTTTTAGTCTATCTATGTTTATCCTTCGCCAAGCGGGAAAAAGATGATAGAGTAAATAAGTAACAACAATCGTCTGAGTCTGTAACACGGTTGCTGATGACATACTGTATAAAGCATGGGCTGAAAGATGGAGATCAAATCAAATCTGCAATCAAATCCAAATCATTTCTCTTTAAATCATGTCTTAAATGGAAATAACATGAAAAAAACATGTAATGATTTTTAAGGAGACTAGCCCATTAATTAGCGCCTAGCACACCTGCTAAGACATTTTTTCTGAGTGCAGTTTACAGGTCTGTGCACTCACTTTTAATGACCACACTCACTGACTCTCTGTGAGCTCAGGTCACCCATCCGTGCATTCTCTATTAAAGATAGTGTTTAAATGGTATAAAGATTTTATCTGTTTACTTGTGTTGTAGAAAGATGCTGTAGTTTCTCCTCTTGCTATTTTCACAGAGCACAGTTTGCAGTCTGCTTTGCTTCGATTGCCAGCATTAACGACCAAACACGTCCAGATCACTGTCACTTTGTGTGCGTCACATATTATCACCTCGTATGTGGTTATTTTTACGAGTATGAGTAAACACAGCCAGTTATAAAAATGGTCCTTAAATATCCCAATTAAATCATTCAAGCTTAATGCCATGAGTGCAACCAATTCTGCTACAAAATATTCCCCTGCTGTTTAGCATCCTCACATCCAAACATATGTGCAGTTTCTTTCTTTTTTAATTAAGAAAAGATTGCAAATTAAGCAGTGATCATGTTTAAGAATGTACTGGAGAAGTATTTGGGAACATTTTGGAACATTTACTAATAATGAATTTATAAATGAATAAATGTTTCCATGTGAGAATAAATTTTGAACAATGCACTAAAACTACACTTAATAGAAACTAGCCTTATAGATACATAGCTGAAATTAGACTTCTACAGCTAAGAACAGAAAACAAAAATGAGGTGCAGGAACCTGGCCTTACCTCATGAGGAATTAACCTGCCAAATTTTAGCCAGGGGGCATGGGGGCTTAGTGGTTAGCACATTTGCTTCACACCTCCAGCATTGGTGGTTCGATTCCCGCCTCCGCCATGTGTGTGTGGAGTTTGCGTGTTCTCCCCGTGCATTGAGGGGTTTCCTCCCCGTGCCTCAAGGGGTTTCCTCCCCGTGCCTCAAGGGGTTTCCTCCCCGTGCCTCGAGGGGTTTCCTCCCCCAGTCCAAAGACATGCGTGGTAGGTTGATTGACATCTCTAAATTGTCCATAGTGCGTGAGTGTGTGTGTGCGTGCCCTGCAATGGGTTACATCTGTCCAGGGTGTATCTTGCCTTGATGCCCAATGACGCACAGGCTCCCCGTGACCTGAGAATAGTTTGGATAAGCAGTAGACAATGAATGAATGAATTTTAGCCAATTAGCAAAAATGTGACTTGCTCTCTAGCCAATTGTATTAGCTAGTGAAACGATGCTAGTTAAAACCTGGCATTGGCAGAACAAAACAACAAGCCTACTTAAGAAAATCAATATAACTAAATTGCAAATTCAATTTTACAATATAAATTAAAAAATATTTAATAAAATATTCTTAGGGAGGACCAGGGGCATCATTTTTGTGGCTGATCCATCTCTTGATGCACAAATGATCAGACTGATCGAGATGATTCTTTATTTCTTGATTTCTTTCTACATTGATAAATTTAATTGTATGCTGTATATTGAAATGTAAATAAAACATGCAAGAGACGATGAGACCTTTGAGATTTCCGAAGATCTCGTAAATAATGTAAAAAAGTACATTTACAGGTAAATGTATTCATTGTCAATAAAATTATTAAGGAAAAATGTATAAATATTCTGAAATGATACGAATGAGGTACAATTACTCAGATATTTTCCACATAATTTTATTCTATGTAAAGTATACTCAAATCAGATTGTCTGTATCTTTGTATAGCCTGAAGATGTTTTGTTTCTTACCATTAAATTAATAAATAAATAAATAAATTAATTAATTAATTAATTAATTAATTAATTACTGCTACTACTACTACTACAAATATTATTATTATTATTATTATTATTATTATTATTATTATTATTATTATTATAAAACTAGCATAATAAGCAGTTCTGTAAAACACCAGAAATTCTACTCTGATATCCCTTTAGAACCAAATGTAATATTATTACCCCGTTTCCTGGATTTCAGACAATAAGAACTCTTTTATGCAATATTCCTATAAAGCACCTAGCCCCACCCACCTTTCAGACTAACGCCCCAAAATAATGTTTTGTTTTATAGAAATGCATCATAATATGTAATTTTTTAATCTAGCACAGCATCTTTTCACTCTAATGAAAGCTTTGATATTTTTTTTACCAATGTATTTTATAATGTGTTATGATCTTGTTCTACATAGTCTATTATAAATGCTAATTTTCTGTCGTTAAAACTAGCATTTTGCAATTTTAGTGCTAATAAAAAAAACTAGCCTTTCAAGCCAGATACTTGTCAGTATCATCTGTGATTTCCAATATGTTGGAACAGCCTTAAATGGATTCCTCAACAGACTTCACTTTCATTCACAGCGTGACATTTCCTCTAATTAAGATGCGTGATGAAATGTCGCTGGCTGCGCTGAGCTGGAGTTGTACTACTGAAAAACAAAAGCTTTATCCAGGACAAATCTGAATGGCAGCTGATAGGGATCCTGGTGTTTGCTTAATGAGCAGAAAACCATGGGGGAGGAAAGAGAGATGTTCAACTGTAGGAAAGCTGAATAGAAAATTAAGCAACAGAGACTTGGCAGCATTGTTCAACTGAATGAAAACATTGTGCGTGAATACAAAATTTGGTATGGAGAGGTTTTTTTTATGGTGATTATGATATGCATTGAACCTATTAAAGACAGGTCTGGATTAATGTGGGGAAAGATTGTGATCCATCAGGGTATTCATTTACATATTACAGGCTTCTGTGATGCCAATAGTGCATTATTGTAAAGCCAATATATAAATAACAATATATGCCAGTACTATGGAATAATTCTTACCACTTACCAGAATAATTTCTTATTCCAGAATAATTAACTGGCTTAAGAAATTGCTTACTAGGTTTATAGGAAATGCAAAACTTTCAGGCTAGAGTGTTACTTTTGACATTTTGCCTCAGATAAGTCCAGTCATCCTAGAGTTTTTTTTTTTTTTATGTAGATTTGCTCAGAGCATAAATACACAGAAAATACAAGTAGTAAATAAAGGATGCTGAGAAATAATTTGTTCAACAAATAATGATGAAGCAAGTGTGTGTCCCAGTCCTGTCAGAACAAGGCTGGTCATCTATGTAAGCACTAATGGGATCAGGATGGGCTACATTTGTGATGAATTAGTCTGGTTACAAAATTCAGAAAACACAGTATGTTATTATGGTACTGTTTTATTTGAACTGTCCTGTGCTATGCAGCAGATGAATGATTGGTCTGATGGCCACTGCCTGGTCTAAATAATAAATTAGGGCACGTACCAGATACAGCAAGAAATTCTCTGCAGGCTCTCGCACACTGAAGGCTGCAAGGTCAATCAACTGATTCACAAAGTTGGGTGATATGACCTTGGACTGAAAACTCAGATTCAACTGTAAGGTCACCCCCAGAGTCATCTGGCCACCAGCACAAGCGAGGCAAGCTTATTTGCCAGAGTATCTAACACTCCACCTCTTTTATCATGTGATTGCTGGCAAACAAAGGCAGTATTCAGTCTCCAGGGTATAAGGGTAACTCCAGCACAACTGCAGATGTTGAAAGTTATCAAGAAAATCCTTGCATATTGCAACCCTAAGTGTAATATCAAAGAAGGCATTGGTGTTGTAGATTGAATTGCACTAATGGGCATAACTGCATCTTTAAATTGGTTTTGCATGGTGTTAGATTTGAGTTTCTGTATAATACCTGCAAACTGGAAATGACTGATCCAAAACCTTCTTTAGACATTTGAGGTATTTATCAACATAAATGAATCTCCCAGAGGCCTTGCATCTGTTTATATGTACAGTAAGGAAGGGTTCTGCTGAAAAGGCCATTGGATTGTACAGTCTAAGCTCTTGCATGGCTCCTCAATTTAAGATAACATTTACAGCATTTAGCAGACATCCTTTTCAAGAGCAACTTACATTTTAGCTCATTTTATACAACTGAGCAACAAGGGCCTTGCACAGTGGCCCAGCATTAGCAGATTGGTGGACCTTGGATTCAAACTCACAACCTTCCAATCAATAGTCCAGCACCTTAACCACTAAGATACCACATCCCCGTGATAATCCAAGCTATTAAATGAGTTATGTTTGACCACTGAATGTTAGCTGGAAGCTGAATGTGGCTAGTCATAACTAGCATGCTGTATAGGCTCTGGGGCTTGAGTTAGATTTGACTCTGAACAAGGGTCTAAGTCTGCCAGCCATGCAAAATATATCGACATCGGCGTTGGCACAAAGTCATGGCATGTCACGTTAGAGATGGTAACTGGAAAGCCTAGAAACTATTGAAAAACTAGAAATTATTGTAAATTGTAAATGAAGGCCATTAAGCACGTAGATGGTCAGCTTAGGCTTCCAAGATTTGTAGAAACTGGCTGAATGAGTACAAGTCCAATTCCAACAAGGGTGTTTTGTCTAGCATGTCACTATAATATATTCTATGAGGGATGTCCAACCCAATGAAGGAAATCCAATGCAATTAACAGAAGTGCAGTTAATTTAGTAGACTAAGTAATGAACAGTATGTGGTATGTCTGAGCAAAAATCAACCACCCTAGTGGTATTTTAGCCACAGTGTGGTTAGTGGGCTAAACTCAGATCCAAATGTCTTCATCCAAGATCCAAAACAAAAGATGTGACCTTGGTTTTTAATACCTTCAGAGTGGATTGCATTGTATGTTAATCCATCAATCATATTATCATTATTACTTTGATCACTGCACCCTTTCACTACCCTCAATCACCTAATGCCCCATCCAGTGTGTGGGTGACCAACACTAAGTCGTCTGTCCATCCCCTTTTATCATGCTTTTTGTAAGCTATTAGATTAGCTTTCCATTTCTGTTCTGTGTAGGTAAACACTGTTAAAGGTCAGGATGGAAACATCGACGAGCTCGCTTTTGCATGGTGACATTTGAGCTTTTAGCTTGCAGCTGTCTTATTAAGTATTCGATATCAGGAGAATGAATGCAACACAGTCTCAGAAATTCAGAAAATAAAATCACTATTGCTTATTAGAACACAAATTGTACATGATATCTGGTTAAAAGAGAATGCATGAAGCATGGGTGATTTAGTTATGGTTAATTAAAGTTTCTCTATCAAAATAAAACCAACAACTTGAGCTTGTGGTCAAGTTAAGTGGAAACTCAGATGGGTTTTTAAAACAATATTTGTTTTTTATAGTATATTCAAATGATAAATTTCCTTTCATGCACCAGAGAGCTGAATACTCAAGCACCATGGTTAGAAAACTGGCAAACCATTTGCAACAAAACTGTTGTGTGAAATAATAGAACATTTCATGGCACACATGCCCAGGTCTGATGCTGTACTGTATATGAACGCCTGTGCCTGGTGTGTTTTCCAAATTCTTAACACCCTCATCATCTCACTTTCTCACTTGCCAGTGACAGGATATTCAAATGCTTTCTTACCCTTAAGGTCACTCCTGACACATGGCCTCTTCCACTGGCTCTCACCGTGTCTGCTTGTAGAACTATTATTCCTGACCTTCCGGTTATCGTACATACAGACAGAATAGCTAGGAAATTTGGATGAAACTCAGCTGAGGTGATATGCAAAAAAAAAAGAAAAAAAAAGAGGAAAAAATAAAAAGGTAGCTGAATTATTTAAGGACCCTGTGGTGAGGTTACATTTGTTGCTCGTGGCAAACCTCTATGTTTAACAATATGCTTTATGGGTTAGCTATAACTGTGTATATGATTTAACCTATGATTCAAGTTCATTTTGAATTTTTTATAAATAAATCACATCACATCAGTCAAAGATTCTCTGAAAATGAAGAACTATTACACACTGAGTCTTTATGAACATTGAAGATTGTTGTATATGGGCATATTTTTCTCTGAAACATGAAGGGAATTACGAAAAAATATCAAAATACAATACAATTAATCTTTGTTTTGTATGCAGTGTCATATATCTGATAATCCATCCATCCATCCATCCATCCATCCATTCATCTATTTATTTAATGTATCAATATATCTATTAAAAACTTTTATTTCAGATGGAAAATGATGGAAACAAGCTGGAGACTAAGTAAAAGAATGGAAGTGTAGTGTCTCCTACCATCGATTTGAGGATGTTCACACTGGTTGTGTCAATCCTTCAAAGCTTCACACTTCTCTTCATCTACAAAGCTAGCTGTGCTCTCCCAGTCAAACGGCAGTAATCAAGTGCTGTGCTGTACCAGCTTGTACAGTGAAGGGGGTCTTTTAGTATTTTTATCTGATTAATTATATTAAACAGGCACAGGCTCCCCGTGACCCGAGAATAGTTCGGATAAGCGGTAGACAATGAATGAATGAATTATATTAAACTTACAGTCAATTCAAAACACCAAAAATGTTCCATTTGTTTCAGGTGGAAATTTTGGGGGGTTGTAAAAGGCTAGTTCTGATTTTTGTGTCTAGAAGGTGACCTGGTTTCTTAAGGTTCCTTGGGTCCTGAGACGTACCTCTTATGCTAGTGCAGGAAAGTTCAGCGGATGAATAAGAACCTGCATATGTGGCGGATATTAATATTCATGAGAGTACATAGTGCTGTGAATTAGTGTATTCCATTAACAATCCCTTCCTTCTGTTTATTTATTTTATATTCCTTTGTGTAAGTGAATGATTTATTTTTGTTTTTGAACTATACGCTGCAACCTCAGTCCGTGTTTGAGTGCGCTGAGGAGAGGTAAAAGGTTGGTCACGCTAATTTGCTAAAAAGTGTATATATATATATATATATATATATATATATAACACACACACACACACACACACACACCAATCAACTATAACATTATGTGGTTCAGGAATGGTTTGATGAGCACAACAACAAGTTTCAGTTGTTGAAATGGCCTTCAAATTCCCCAGATCTCAATCCAATCGAGCATCAGTGCAATGTGCTGGACAACCAAGTCTGATCCATGCAGGCCCATGGGTTTGACAGCTTTTTATGCATGGATTGAAAAGATTTAAGAGTTTATTATTGAGAACAACAGTGCTAGTCTGTCAGTGCTCCATAAGTGTTAATTCCATCCAGTTAATTTACTGGTCTTTAATCTGTACAGGTGATAGAATTTCGGAAGACCAAATGCACAAACTTTAATGCTGTACTCTGTTTATCTCATGCAGGTATGGTTCATGATTATCCTATTTCCCTATGTGCTACTTTTGTATTGCTAATTGTAATTGTATTGCTATTGCTTGTATTGTATTGTAATTTTCTTATTCCTTTCTAATTTGTTCACGTTGTGATCCGAGAGGTCAAACAGTATGTCTGGATGAGTATCTGTTGTATTTTAATTTGTTTAAATACTTTGAGTAATGTGTCATTGTTTTTTTTTTAACTGACAACTATTATTGTAATGTTCACTGAGTCTGTGTTTGAGCGCACTGAGGAGAGGTGATAGAATTTTCGGAAGACCAAATGCACAGAATTCAATGCTGTACTCTGTTTATTCCATGCAGTTACACCAGTAAACTCTCCAGATCAGCTAATTCATTCAACTCTCCAGTTTCCTAATTCATTAAGAACACAACAACACAGATCGTAATGGTGGTCAGAAATGAATCGGTCACACATAGGTGTCCATGGAAAAAGAAGTAGCATGAACTAAAATGAATATCATCGCAGCTGTTTGGCTTACTCCATTTTATTTCAGGTGAATTTGATGAACATCAGGTACAAGAATCAATTCACAGTGGCTAAAGCCATGTGATGAAATTCATCGATTAGACAGATATATTCTTACATACATCGCTGAAGTTTACTGTAGCACAAGCCAAGTACGTATATTCCTGAACCTGGCCCTTTGGATGTTAGGAGCCCAGTATTATGAAGATCAGGACTTGTATGGGCTCAATCTCCTGCCTTGATTGGCTTTGCTGCAAAAGTAATTTAATTGGAATTTCCATAGGCAAGCCTAGTGGTATTTATTTAACCTGAAGTGAATTGCATTGAGAATAAAATTCCTTCATAGATGCTTTCGCTTGAATAAATGCTCTGATGAGTAGAAACCACTTTTGAAATTGATTCACATGCAAACACTTATTGATTTTAAAGCTAGTAAACACAGGCCTTTCATCTTTTGATGGAGCATCATAATACCCATTAGTCCTTGGAGTTGAGCATACAAGGTGAGTACTAACGTGCACTTAAATGGAGCTCCGACTCTTCCAATCATGGTTTGTCTTTTTCTTTAAAGACCTGACTTATAATCTTTAAAGCTTTTTTATTATAATTTTTTTAAATTCAGTTGCCAAATTGCTGGCCTGCCATTTGTAGCAGTGTTGTCTTCAAGAATTTATAAGCAACAAGGGTCAATTTGTTTAGTGCAAATCATGTAGAAAAGTATGTAGAAATGATTTTTTAAGTAGTTTAAACCAGTTCAGAAGATTACATAGTTGAAACAAAAATCAGGAAGTTTGTTGTTTGTTTGTTGATATTTGGATAGACCTCTTGTCAATCATTTTATAGACACTCCCCCAACACACCTTTATGGCTCTCAATCATTATAAGAAGTTGCACATTTACAGAGTTGTAACTCGCCTTATAATCTGTTAAACAACTTAATGTCATGACAGTACTTGCTGATGGTAACTTTAGTTAGCATGCTAGCTCTAGTTAAACCAACACTGTTATAATGGTTGAGCTTTGAGTACATGGTTGGAAATAGTGAGTGGCTTAATGAGTAAAAAAAAAATTCTTATTCAACTCCACTCATTTAACAATTTGAGACCCTTTCTTTCCACAAATCTTACCTAAAGCAACTTTAATGAAGGTTCTTCACATCTGACTTCTAAAGTCATATTCTCTCTTGCAACAATAGCCAAGAACCTGCCTACTGGTCCCAGTTAGATTTTCTATAGAGTAGTGTTTAGTATAATTTTTTACCCCTCTGCCCTGCTTGCTTGAAGCCCTCATTAAAACAACCTGTTATGGTCCATTAAACATTTCAACGATTAACATGATGACCACGGTCACACGGGGGTCTACTGCTATCGGCAAGTCTGGGAGATCATCTGTGTTTAATAGATTTTAAGTTTACTGTGAGAGATTAGCAATGGAAAGTCTTGGGTGTACAATATTTCAACAACGACAGGTTGACACATTAAAAGGCAAACACACAATCATCAACTTCAGTAAAAAAAAACCCACATTTGTTACATCACCATTCACTTGGACAATCTTATTCCATAATGTTTTATTGTATATATATATATATATATATATATATATATATATATATATATATATATATATATACCAAAATGTAACATCCTTGTCTAATCCGTAACACTGAATCACCAATATAGACTAGCAACTAGGCTTGCACAATATAATGAAATATTAATCACTAAACAATCTTACTGTCATGGTTGGCAAAGTTCCCTGTTGGGCCACTAGGGGGCTTCTAACAGGGGTTTTTGTTTCTCTCTGCCATGTGTGTTTTGTGTTGACATTTTTAGCCCCGCCTGTTCCCGCCTCCGTTCACCTGTCCCTTGTGTTCCCTTGATTATCACCCTTATTTATATTGGTTGTTGTGCCTATGTTTGTTGCTAGTCCTCGTCTTTAATGTGTGTCTGTGCTGGTCTTTGGGTTTGGTTTTGTGTTTGGTTTTCTCCCCAGTGTTCCCATGTAAGTGTCTGTTTATTGTTTAATAAACCCCTGTTTTATGTCTATCCCTGCAATTGAAAAATGATGTTCAATGTTTTAGTGCAAACTCTACTCCCCAACATTATTTTCACTTTTTACAAGAACACATACAAACATTTAAACAAACTCAATGGTAGCACATGGGTAAAAGAGAGAGTGATGTAAATAAGCTTCTACTAAGTTTCAGTTGGAGTGCAAAAACATAAAAATTCCATTTTATTTAACTAAATTAATTAAAATAAGAACTGACTGATAAGACTGCTATCTAAAGAGAGGATGAAATGGATAAGTGAGAAAATATATTTTAATCCCAACCATTGTGGCCATCAACGATTTCATCAACCTTCAGGGAGCAGCAAGCTTGGTTCAGTTTATTTTAATTACAGAGTTACCTAAAGCTCTTTTGGCCAAAGACAAAGAGTCCTTTGGTCAGATAGCATCATGGAAAGTATGGGGATATTTGTTTTTCATCTTAAATGAGCCATAATACAACAAAGAACAGCACCAGATCATTTTTTCTGCTAAAGCAATAGCCATGGGTTCATAATATTGACAACATCTGAAGCAATTGTACTATTTTTTAACTTGTATGGCATGACTAGGGGGATAATGGAAATATTTTGCAACATAAAAAAGTTCCACACACAAGTGCACAATGAAAGGCATGATCAAACAAAAAACATGAACAAGCACTGGATTGTAACCTCACACACTCTTATACTTGAGCACATCAAACAGATGGATGAGGAGGAAACACTGAGAAGATGCCTGAGTCAGAGGACAAAAGGTGATCACCTCTTTGGCAAACAATTTGGGTAAACAATGCTGAGGATGTGCTGGTGTGCCAGCAAACTACAAACATTGTGTGTCCATTGCATCATCCTACCAAAGCCATAACACTATTTAGCAGAACTCATAGGGAAAAGAAATCTGTAGTGGGTAAAATGTATGATTCATTTGTTGTCATTACATGATGAGGTGTCAAGGTAAGGTGTAACACCTAAAAATGCCCTTGTGGATGTGTGTACACACAATGAGGTATTCCAACGAAATCTGGTAGAGAAGATGATGCAGTTTTCACAACATATATTGCTACCAAACAAAAATAAGCTCATAGAATTTCATTGACAAATTTGCTTAGGTTCTGAATCATGAGGAACCCTAGTGGTGTCGTGGAATTCATAGAATTGCAGTTGTAACTAGTATTATGTTTCCCCTTTTCTAAATGCAAATATTATGAAATAAATAACCTTGATGAAATGAGCTCACCCAAATACTGCTCTGAAATGTACTTTGAGATGTTCGACACTTTACTAACAGGGAGGTGCATTGTGTATCTTGGATAAGTCTGTGGGGCCAAACCTACATTGAAATGGCAGGGGGTGGCAGAGCTTGCTGTTCATCCGGATATCTTTGCTAGGAACACCAACTATTAATGTGTTAGAGTGATCCTGGTCAATAATTCCATGCATGGCTGACCAAACATGCCACAGATCTAGGCTACCACCAAGGTTACTACTCCAACTCCTAGATACTACTCATCTTGATGTACGCATGGTTTTGACGGTGCTTTCCGTTCACCATTGTACCACCTAGAAAAGCACAACTGAGAGTGTTTAGGTACACCTGACGAGGGTCTATACAAAGCAAAGAGTGCCATTGTCCTTTATTTTGGCCCGTTGGCTGGTAAGGTTGCTGTAATATTTTCTGAGTGAAACATCATGTGAAGATCTGTGGTGAGAACATGGAATGTGACATCAGAGAACCAGTAATGCTGGTGAATGAAGCATCTTTGGTGATTATCTTTCTCTTGTGGAGAATAACTCCAAACAGATTTCTACTGCTAGGAATGCTTCCACTCCCTCTACTATGATAAAAACCCATATTAGTATCACTTTTGTGGGCTACTCTTTGGAATACTTGCAGTCCTATCAAATCTAGAAGAATTACTAATGTAACTGCCAAAATCAGTCCAAGCGTTCTCAACAGATTCCAATACAACAGTTGGTGGCAAGGCTGAACCTCATTGGCAAACAGTGATGGACATGTTCTCTATGGCCTGCTCATCTTTGGCAGAAGATACACAAGGCAGGTTTCACAAGGCAGATTAGCACACAGGGTTACTAGCAGGAGATTGGACTGAGCCAACCATAACTGACATTAAGATTAACCAAGTTGGCAGAGAGCCATCCCATATCCTGGCCCAGATGCTGCACTGCCAGAAGCAAGCTGTTAATTAGCTTCCTTTTGGGTAAATGTCTACAGGTTATAGTAACCACCAGTCTTCCAGTGCTAGCAGAAGAGCAGCCAATATATTACTATTGCTTGACACTTGTTAGACCAGAGTTGTCATAGCATTCATACTTACTCTTTGGCAAGACAACAGAAGCATTAAGCCTGGCTGGCTCATGATCCATCATACAAGCCAGAAAACTCACTGTGTAGCTCAAACATGAATGAGATTGGGACCACAAACAATGGTTTGGTTGAATGTAGTGGTTCAGCTGGTATGGTGCCAATCCAACTCAGGTGTAGAAAAGCATCTCCTTAGCTTCAGATGATGGAATTCCTGTAGCTCTGACAATAGCCACAAGCTGCTAAGCAGCTCCATACTGTCTTCATGTAATCTACCATGCAAGCAGTTGAGAAAAATAAAGGAAAGAATGTTGTGTAATAGTAATATTTTTATAAGTCATACATTAATCAGTGACAGTCCAGTGCAAAAGCCAGGGAGCAGACAAGCAAGCTAAACTGACCTACTGTTAGCTGCACTGAGTCAGGAATTAGGTTCCACTATATTGAGACTGTGTCTGTTCCTGATCTGAAGCTAAGACTTCTAAATAGTGAAGTTTTTTTTTATCAGAATATTACTGAGCAGGAGATGAATGTACTGTGTTTAACAGAAACATGGGTTAAATCAAATAGGTATGTATAGCATTAAATGAAGCTTGTCCGTAATATGAACATCAGCTTCATCTAACATCTTACTAGCAGAGGAGGAGGTGTCGCAGTTATTTATAATGATAATCTAGCTATGACATAACTTACATAAATTCAGGGCATTTGAGCCTCCTGGTGGTCCAGCGGCAGGATCCTGTGCTCTCATTGCCAGGTTCAGTTCCTGGGTAGGGCGCTAACTGATGAGTTAACTCTCAGTGCCAGTCCTAAGCCCAGAGAAAATGGGAGGGTTGCATCAGTAAGGCATCCGGCATCAAACCTGTGTAGCCAAATCAACAACATAAATTCAATGCATTTAAAGTTCTATATACTAACATGTATAATATAATATATATTCAATACCCAGGGCTGTATTATGGTATTTTTTTTCTTCATAAATTTGAGAAGTTCTCATCTCAAAATTGGTTGTTTACTTAGAAAAAGGACCAACTGTTGGGGATTTAACATTCTGATAATCTGAGAACAGCTGTTGTGACCATTCTAAATTCATTAGAACATAATAAGAACCCCTTATCTTGTTAGTTCAACTCTTGATCTAATACAATAATATATTTGAATTAATAAGAAAATATTTTGAATAAATTCCACAGTCTGATACTATCTCAGATCATTACCCCATCTCATTGAAAATGTCTTACTCACAATATACGAACATTACCATTCTACCATGTCACAAATACATTCATGTCAACTACTGCACATAGTTTTATCAAACACACAAAAAGCTCCAAGCTCCACTTAGAAGAAGAATATAATTAGAGAACAAATAGCACCCTGGTATAACAATCACACCTTGTACCTTAAACATACCACTCAAAATTAGAAGGTAATTTTATATCTCCATCCTAATACAATTTGGTATTTTTTTCCCCAAAAAAACTGAAAGTTCCAACTATTAATTTAATACCACATCATTTTATAACTGACCATATTACTAACAGTATAATTATATCAGATCCTGAGAGTGGACTAAATTCCTCATCAAAATCATCTGCACTAGATCCCTTACCAACATGTCTCTTCAAACAGATACTACCAGAAGCAATCAAACCTCTTCTAAAATAATCAATAATTCTATTAGCCATGGCTATGCACCTAAATAATGTCAGTTATCAAACACCCAGTTAAAAAAACGTGACCTTGAGCCCTGTCAGTTGTCCAACTATTGACCAAGATATCATTTAGGAAATCTGTCAGTTAGGATTTAATCCTAATCACAGCACAGAAAAATCATGCTGGTTAAAATGGTAAATAACTAGTGAGCTCTGATCAGGGTTGCTTGCCCTTGCTTGTGCTATTTGACCTTGTACAGTAACTGGTGACCTCTATGCATGCTAAAGTAAAGTTTTGTTTTCCCACAAGGTTCTGTTTGAGGTCCACTTAGTTTTACTCTATATATGCTACCTGTGGCATGCTACATTCATAAAAATGGTATTAGCTTGGTCCATTGTCAAGCTGATGACACACAGTTGTGTGTTTGAAAAAAAAAAAGCCAGATGAGCATCACCAGCTAACTAAAGGTCAGGAGTGTGTAAAGGACATACATATACACTGGATGCTTATTAACTCTGTTCTACTTAATTCTGACAAGACAGAAGTACTTGTACTAAGACAACATGCAGTTCGGATTATTGTCTCAAGTCTTTCATTTGAAGCTCATGTAGATAGTTACTAGAGTAGCCTTTTTTCTTCTCAGAAATATTGATATAAGATAAGAAATATGATGTCCCTACATGATGCAGAATAACTAGTTACCTCTAGATTGGATTGTTGAAATGCCTTACTGTCTGGATGTTCCAGTAGGTACATAAACAAGCTCCAGTACAATACAATACAATACAATACTGTACAAGGAGCAGTGCTGGACAGTAGACATTTCTGTAGTTGTGTAAAATACAATTTGTAGTAATGTGTAAATATTGCAGTGGAGTGCAAAGATGTACAACTGTGTGTGTTTGTGTGTGTGTGTGTGTTTGTGTCTGTGTCTGTGTGTGTGTGTGTGTGTGTGTGTGTGTGTGTGTCAGTCCAGTCTCTGGGAATTAATGATGGCTTAGGGGAAGAAAACTCTTACACAGTCTGGTGGTGAGGGCCTGAATACTTTAGTCCAGAATGCAGCAGCCAGAGTCCTAACCAACCCCACTAGAACCTATCATAACCACACTGCATTAGCACCCACTCAAATATTACACTGATTATAAAATATTGTTATTGACCTATAAAAGCACTGAATCGTCTTTTAATGCAGTACATGAACAAACCTCCGGTCTTTTATGGTCTGCCTCTCCAACTTTGATCAAAAGTTGCAGGTGTGTTTTTGGTACTATGAATAGTGAAGGCTACAGCAGGGGGCAAAGCTTTCTCTTACAAAGCCCCACAGTTATGGAACAGCTTTTCAATTAGTGTTTGGATCTCCCTCAAGTCTCAGTCAGTGAGCAGTTGAAAACCTCAGGTTAAAACTGTATTCTCTTTCTGTATTCACTCTGTATGCTCATGTTTCTAAGTTGCTTTTGTGCTCATAAGTTCCTGGTTACCTGAAATTGCAGTACATGTGCAACACAAATGCACAGATTCCAGTAGTTAAAGTAATCAGACACAGCTTTACATGTTTATTATTCATCTATTTAATGGATTGGTAAAAGTATTACAGACATTGTCTATTCAGACAGAAATGTCCTGCAGATTTCCCTTGATTGGCTTATTCTATTCTGACTGAGGTGTATGCATGGGCATTTTCTATTCTGAATCACCAGCACATAAATATAGCCTGCTGTCTACTTTGCTGACTAGATTAGTGTAAATAGTGATAGAACATTGCTAACAAACATTTTCTTTACCTTCTCCTTATATACTGTATGTTATTAACCTTTTTTAAAGGAGAGCAGTATCCTCAGTAATAATGTGTTTTTTCCACTCATTATACTGTTTTGTGGAAAGTAGTTAAAGACCCACTAAACCTGTCAAACAACAATGTTGGGGGATGTGCTACAGCCTAGTGTAGATCGCTAATTAAAAATAATTACTCTCTAGGTCCCCATCACATGGTTTTCATTATATAGAGGTGTATGGTGTTCCAAGCTTTAGGCACCACCACAAGAAATAAAAGACAGCACACCTAGACATTTCTACCATCTTAAAGCAGCTGGAGGTTGTGGAGGATATGAATAAGAAGAAACAAAGCATGCCTTTTTAGTTTGTGTGCCAGCATGGGGGACTGGAGAAAAATAGTATTAGAGAGAAACATGGAGGATACAAAAACAGAGGGGACAATGAGAAGGGAAAAAATGTGGCAAAGTGATTTCATGCCTCAGTAAGCAGGTACAAAACCTAGGAGTGTGTTTGGCATTGGCCATTGCTTCCAAGCCTCCAGTGTTTCCTTGCCACCCCATATGAAGGTCAAGAGAGGTGTGCAGTCTAGCAGCACAAGTCAATGTGTATAAACTACACAAAACAACTGATTTTTTAGTAAAAGGAAGGCACTACTTTGTCCATAATGTGTGGATGGGACCCATTTTTGTGGACTTCACAAGTATGACAGTATGAGTTTTAAGAAAAGTCCCACCCTTCACCTGACCTAAATATATAGCTTGGATATACAGTATATGCGTATAAATGTGTAATCTTTACAGCAAAAAATTCTTATCAGCAAAAAATGTCTCAACTATGCCTCTCATTAATTTCAGGGACTTTAAATGGCTACCTTTTATGATAGCAGAGCTACTCCAGCACTCTGAATACTAAATGATCTCTCAGTGTGGTGGGAATTAGCTTCCTTGTCTCTCCGTCTTTCTGGATCGTCTGAAGGCCTGATCGTAAGTCATTTATTCAGAAATACAGTTGCGCCCCTGAAGTCTACTGCTCTGAATTAGGCGGAAATTCATGCTTTATTAAGCAATGAGTCCATAGATTATTGATTAGAGTCTTGGCCACTTCTCCCTGCTGTCTCCACTGAGGTTCTGCATGGGTAACTACATGAAGATTTGCTGGGTGTGATTTCTAGGGCACATAGGACAATAGGAGTCAGAAGCCAGAAAGTTGGAACATAAAAAAAAATATGTAAAATTTATGTCTGCCTTGTGCTTTTCATTTCAGTTCACACACAACACTACAAACCTGATGACTTTTTATGAAAAGCAGACACCACAGAGTTCTTAGGGCTTATAAATTGAGAATCCCACCATTTTTCTCAGCCAACAATGTCTTTATCTCTCTCAGAGATAGCTCGATTAGAAGAGTGCTCATCTCTTCACCGCAGGAGCAGTGCTTTAGCCAAATGAGCCATTTGGGGGCTATAAGCTAAAAAGTTAAGTCTCTTGTTGGAGAGCAGAATGGAAAATGACTCATGCATTACCCTTTTAGCATTTTAACCATAGAACGCAAGAAGCTAGATTTTCCAGGCATACATTTAACAGATTAATGGATGAAATTGCAGAGTAAGACATTTATAGTTTTGTCTAGGCTTGATGCAGGGAAGTAGCAGATATAGACTTTGTGCACTGAGAGAAACATTTGAACTTCGCTAAGAACTTTAAAAACAACATAGTCTACATAGATGATGTGTAGTGTTAGATGTGACTAATCTTTTAGGGGAAAAAAAGGAAGCATTAGGTCTGATTGGTGGGTGTATTTTAAAGCATTTAAAAAAAAAACATGTTAAAATGTGTCCTTATAAATGAATAGTGCTTAAAAGAAAATAGGCCGAAGATTTGGAAAGGTCTTAAACTGTAGCTGTTCCTAATCAGTAGCACAGTGTCATCTGCTTTCTGTATAAGAAAGTGTATACTCTGTAACTATTACTCATTTCAGTATTAGAACCTATATATGGGCAGGTCTATTTCACTGGAGTGTATATAAAAATACTGTGGTATGGTCTCATGTGTGGTATTTTTCATTTCTAGCAAACAAATAGATTAAAGAAGCGGTAAAGAGAGCTGTTTGTCTTATAAAATCGAGTAGGAGTAATGTTTAAGTGTCACAATCTGCTTAATTGTTTACTATTGGCATAAAAGTCCATGCATCCTATAAAATGCAGTGGGACTTTTAAGTAAAATTAAGTGCCTTGAAAAATTAATAAATATAAACCTCCTTATATGTCATTATATTTATCTGGATTACAAATGACACACGGATTGTTCAGGGCATTTTTTTGTATTCCAAAGCAACATGATCTTATGGTAAATTTTCAAAATCCAAATTTATATCAGAAGAATAAATAAATAAAAATCCAAAAATTCTGCATTCATCCCGTTCAGAGAAGTACATGGTAGACGCATCTTTTGCTTTAAACAGCATTGCATCTGTTGGGATTCTACCATCTCTGCACACTGTTTGGGAATAACTTCCTTCCTGTCGCATTTGCTTCAGGTTCTTCAGTTTGGTACCGTGTTGTTTTGTTGGCTGGGTTTTTTTATGCAACACCACAGATTCTCAATGGGATTCACATCTGGACTTTGATTTGACAACTCCCAAGCTTTAGTTAGAAGACTAGCAGAGCAGACTACAGCAAGTTCTCTTGTAATACCCCCATGTATTTTACTCCATCCATTCCCTCTTGAAGATTCACAGTAAATCCAGGTTCTGAGGATGTAAAGAATCCCCAGAGAAAGATTCTTTCTGCCACCACCATATGTAACACCATAAGGATGTGTTAACTGAGGTATGGCCTGCATTAGGTTTGCACCTTACATGATGTGTTGAAACTTGCCCTGTACATTATCTCATCATGCTAAAAACAACATTCTTCTGCTTTCCTGTGGCTCTTCTTTCTAGTCACTCTCCCAAACAGATCTCAATGAGACAGTTCATGAAATTGATTATCTGGTGCACTTTCACTCTTAGTCAGAGTACTCTCTAACTCTTTAAGAGTAATGGTTGGCCTCACAGTGGCTTCCCTCACCAATCTCAGTCTTGTTTTCATGATGAGCTTTGACGGACGGCTTTGTCTAGGTTGTGCTTGGGTGGTGGGATGCAGCTTCCAGTTCCTCACTGTTGATCCAACAGTGCTTACTGGGAAGTGTGAGTTCTTGTGTACAATTTTACACCCTTAATAAACTTCTCATTATTAACTTCCTTAAAATGCTCTGCGATATGCTCATTAGGCTTCATTTTCACTCATTTTCATCAGATATTCCTTGAATTACTTGAATATTTACTTTGGAAACTGACTGTGACAGAAAATGAATTTGCATTAAAAAAAAAATACCGCAACTAAGAATATCTCTTAAATCGTGAAAATATCATCAATTCCACAGTGGGCTACTAGAATACTTTTTGCAAACCACATGAATATACTGCATATATAAATCCCGGCACCAATCCCAGCAGCTAGACTGACTTTTATAACAATAACCATACCATTATTATTAGTTTCACTAATAATTCATCGTAATAATATAATATTTGGGGGGCATTATGGCTTGGTGACTTAGTGGTTAGCATGTTTGCCTCACACCTCCAGGGTTGGGGGTTCAATTCTTGCCTCCGCCATGTGTGTGTGGAGTTTGCACGTTCTCCCTAAGCCTTGGGGGTTTCCTCCCCCGGTCCAAAGACATGCATTGTAGGTCGATTGGCATCTCTAAATTGTGTGTGGATGAGAGTGTGTGTGCCCTGCGATGGGTTGGCACTCCGTCCAGGGTGTATCCTGCCTTGATGCTCAATGATGCCCAGGCTCTCCGTGACCCAAGAATAGATCGGATAATCTGTAGACAATGAATATAATCTTGTTTATGTAATGAATGAATATAATACGTTTCAAACCATATGTTTAGAAACCATAAAGATAACTGTGAATTTTCTTATTTGGATAGCTTAGACCTGCAATTGCTAAAACCTTTTTTTACTTAACGAACTTAATAGGTTATGCGTTAAAAGTGTAATGTATCCAGAAATGACTCTGATGGTTATATTCATAAGTTGCTCATAAGCTCATAGGTTTCTGGTTACACAATTGTATTTTTTGGATATCTGGTATATCACAAGGTTATAGAAGGGAAGTTATTTAAAAATTGCAGTCTTCGGTGTCACACAAATGGGGATGGTTTCCCTTTTGAGTCTGTTTCCTCTCTAGGTTTCCTCCTCATCTCATCTCAAAGAGTTTTTTTTTTCTGGCCACAGTAGCCTCTGCCTTGATCAATAAGGATAAATTTATATATGGAATTTATGTAACTCCACACAATTCACTGCTAGTATTGTAAACTGGACTCAGTTTCTTCAGATGTCTCTTGTTTTATCAATTTTACTGCAAATAGCATGTTTTTTATCCGCATTTGCATTTCAAATTCTTTCTCTTGTTTACTTTAAACTTCACTTGTATGACTTTACACTTCAGGGAGACACCTTTATACCCTTATAAAAACAGACTTGACATATTTTGGGTTACTGCACAAGAGTGCGGTGTAAAGCCACTGGTAGGAGGATTAGAGTCTTACTGATATAGACCAAATAGACAAGCTGTACTTTATTTAGTCACTGTGTTCGTGACATCGAGCTTTGTCAAGTCTGATTTTCTCTGCAAGATACAAGCACAAGCAGACCAGGAAAAACTAAACAGAGTACAGAGGCTTAAACCAATACCTCCTGATACTGGTTTATGGGAGTCTTTTAAATAATCCCCACCAAGTGAACTTAATTAGGGTACAATTATGTGATATTTCTTACATATTTAATATCCTGTGCCTTCAAGCTGGGATCACTCCTGGACATCAGTCAAGAGTTGAAGAGTTCTGTTAACGCAGAGCAAAATTAAATGTGATTTTGCATATAATTATCACAAAAAGAGAGTGTTTTCAGGTCATTCTTTGTTGCATAAGCTATGTACTGTACATCCTGTAGAGGAAACAAACAGGAATTCATCAATGTATGATGCAATAGAGTACTGGGCAAAAGTCTTAGGCACCTCATAAGAAATGCAGTAAAAAAAATGTGCATTTGAAATGAAATGAGAAGGGGATCATCTTTCCGAGAGCATCCTGGAAAATCTTCCACAGTTTTTCTGAGGACTGTTTCACTTGAATCTGTTTTTGCAGCAAAACCCAGCAGCCTTTTACAAGGGCACCTGTCAATGGGTGGGATATAGTAGAAGGCAAGTCAACAATCTCAAAAATAGTTTGTAGGACACAGGTAAAATGGGCAAGTATAAAGATTTGAGCCACTTTGGTGGGCACAAAGGCCAAATTGTGATGATTTGAGCATCTTGTGGGTCAGCAGAACTGGGTCAGAGCGTGTTGTGGGTTTTGTGTTGTATGCATATGACATGGAAATAAAGAATCATATTGGAGCCTGGATTTACTTTGCTGAAGCTGATTCATTATTTGCTGCTCCGTGAACTAGACTCAGTTCTGATCAAACAGCATTTTGTGTGCTGTGTACTTATATCTACACCTTTTTATATTTTTATGTAAAAAGTGAAGCCTAATATGTAAAAAAAAAAAGAAAAAAAGAAAAAAATCTATTTCAATGAATTCTCTGGTGTCACCCAGATGAGAAATAATAAATTTAGATATGAATTTAAATTCTAAACTTTGTAAGATGTATTTTTATATTTCTGTAAAGCTGCTTTGAGACAATGTGCACAGATAAAAGCAGTATACAAATGAAACTGAATAGAATTGAATTATTGAATTCAGATAGCATAAGGAAAATCTGGGTTTGGAGAATTTCATGGCCTGCTTGATATACAGTACATTGAGCAAATTTTTTATATTCATTATATATAGTGTGCTTCAAATAAGTTGTATGAGACTGGGTTGGCACAAAATCTGAAAGTAGCATGATTCTAACCATAGTCCACAGTTCTGCGAGTGAAAACAAAGCATTCATAACCACAGCAGGCTCTCCTGTGTAATTGAGGAGGCTTTTCTTTATTGCTGACAAACTACAATGTGTGTAATTAACTTGAAGCTATTGGGGCACAGCTCTAAGAGCAAGCCTATTCGTTATGATGTTTCTATCTCAGCAGTTGTGTTTTTACTTACAGTTGCACAATTAAAGTATGGAACATAATCTGACACTAGTGTCTAGGATTATCCATCTGCTTGAGTGGGGGTTTTTTGTTTGTTTTGCTGAGACAGCTCCAACTGTGAGTTCTAGGATCCAACAGGATACCCAATATTTCATAAATATAATATTAAAAAATATATTTATCAGCAACACATAGAGTATAAGTTTTACTGCCCTTTAGACTCTGTAACTAAAAATGTACTTATGGGATACCCACTCTACCTTTCTTCTAGAACTATTACCACAGTTGATCATTTGATAATGATGATGATGATGATGGCGGAGAACACTGTGTAACATGCTGGCCAATATCCCCCATAGGTGTTAAATTGGGATGAGATCTGGTGACTGTGACAGCCATACCATATGATTTCCAACATCACCAATCATTCAGGAAGCCCTCGTGCTCTGTAGATGGGGGTGGAGCCATCCTGGAAGAAACCACACCCATTAGGTTAGAAATAATTTATCACAGGATAAAATTGATCAGTCTGAGGACCTCTGTATTGATTGGCAGTGTAGTTTACTAGATTACTTAAAAAATCAATTTTACAAGAAACAAATATTATAAGGCATAATAAGATATTGCTGACATAACAGCTTTTAGGAATAAACAATATTCCATCCATCTAGTCATTCATCTATTTCCTGTAGCACTTATCCTACACAGGGTACCTGTGGGAGCTTGGACCCTATCCCAGGGGACTCAGGGCACAAGGTAGAGGACACCCTGGTACCGAGTCCCAAAGCCCCAATATAGGATACAATCACACACACCCCATTCATTCACACATTATGGACAATTTAGAGATGCCAAGCAGTCTACAACATGTCTTAGGACTGGGGAGGAAACTGGAGTACCAGGAGGGAGAACTGTCTGCAAAAAGATTTTCCCCAAACCCAAAAAAAGAGTTTTATTCTCTATTATCTATCTCTGTTATTATTTGATTTTTTAATATATCAGGTTGGAGGGCTTAATTTTCAGCTCTCAAGTTTCTCAGTTCTTCTCTACATTTGTAAAGGGAGGATTAAAAAAAAACACCTTTCCTGGAGCTTGTTTTCACCAATTTGTTTCCAATTAACCCTGCTGCAGTTCAGGCTTTGCTTCATTGTGTTGGGGGCCATGCTTTAATGCTTTACAATATCTGTTTGTATTTACTTAATGGGCGGGCTTGGAAATGGTCTGGCACTCAGTAATCCTTTGCTTTCAATTACTGCTCACAGCTTGGCTCTGCCACCAGATAGGAGAAGAGGTTATTCTCGGAGTGCTACCTCCAGCTCTCCTTCCGCCTCGCCAACCAGGAAAAGCTGCTTCTGCATTTGAACCTACTGTTCATGCAGAGCAGCTCCTTCCTCTTTACATTAGTGTGATTTTACATAAATACTGCTTTTCTGGAAATCTAGGTTATGTTTTTTGTTGTTGTTTGCATTGGTTTTCTTGTATTTGACAAAACAATTCCCTCCTGCGTTGAACAAATATGCCTCTACACCCAATAATGTGGTTTTCAATTTACTAAAGTAGGGTTTGTGTTGTCAGGCTGTGATGGACTTCTTGAAAATACTGTCCCTCGTAGGGATTATTAAAGAGACTGTTGCTTCTAAAGCAGTGGGTCTCTCTTCTTTTTTTTTCCAGCTGTGGATCCCAAGCATATTTTGACTCAGACTTGCAGACCCTCCCCCAAATTATATGCATATATTGTATTAATATACACTATATTTCCAAAAGTTTTGGGACACCCCTCCAAATCATTGAATTCAGGTGTTGTTTTTCAGGGGTTGGGCTCGGCCCCTTAGTTCCAGTGAGAGGAACTCTTAATGCTTCAGCATACCAAGACATTTTGGGTGATTTCATGCTCAGAGAAGGTCTGGCTCGCAGTCTCTGCTCTAATTCATCCCAAAGGTGTTCTATCGAGTTGAGGTCAGGACTTTGTGAAGTTCCTCAACACCAAACTCGCTCATCTATGTCTTTATGGACTTTGCTTTGTGCACTGGTGCGCAGTCATGTTGGAACAGGAAGGGGTCATCCCCAAACTGTTCCCACAAAGTTGGGAGCATGAAATTGTGCAAAATGATGAAGCATTAACATACAACACCACTACCTCGTCTCAAAACCACAGTCACAGTCAAAATATAATTATTAAGAGCTCCTTTTCACCTTTCTTGCTCTATGTTGTTGTCTTTTTTTTTTGAGTACAAGTGAATTCATCAAGAAGTAGAATGCAACAAAAGAAAACCACTCTTTTCGTGTTTAGGACTCTTATACCCTGCAAGTCAGGCAATCCTCTTAGCATCTGTTTGCCTCATTTATCTCTGTCCGTTTGCCTGCCATATATAAAAAATGAATCAAGCCCCTCTCTCCTCTCATCACATCCATAGTCAAAACAGCAAGGAGCCTAGCAGTAATTAACTTTTGAGCCTCAAAAATGCAACCAGCTATTCCTGTTGAACAGAAACCTGTGGAAAGTTCTTGTTACACAATACTTAAAGGGAACCAGGGCCTCACCAGACTTTGCCATAACAAAAAAAAAGATAAGACAAAACATTTCTCAATGTTAAAGTACTGAAGGGTTGGAGAATGCGAACTAAGCTCGATTGAGTTGACGTACCATTGGGTTGAGTGAATAATAGGTAGGGTTTAAAGACTGTGATGGCAGCAATCTGAACATACTTTCAAAGCTACTAAGGGTCACTTGAATTGCAATATTCATGATCCTCTATTCACAAGACACCCATTCTCATTCCCAACGAATACTTGCAATCTCACCAGGACTGCAACTCTAACAATCCATGGTACAAAGCCCACTCATATCATTGTATGGAGCCTTTCACCAGACCCGTCATAGATCGCTGTGGCAAATACAACAGGGATATAGCCACATTTCAAGGTTTTCTG